>JANAVB010020999.1:16538411-16962483 GCA_029216955.1 Iris pallida
GAACTCAAGGTGCAGTTACAGGAATTGCTCGACAAGGGATTTATCCGACCTAGCGTCTCGCCGTGGGGAGCGCCCGTACTGTTTGTCAAGAAGAAGGATGGCTCTATGCGTCTTTGTATCGACTACCGCGAGCTGAATAAAGCCACCGTCCGGAACAAATACCCCCTGCCCCGCATAGATGATCTGTTTGACCAGCTCCAAGGAGCCACGGTGTTCTCTAAAATTGATTTACGTTCGGGTTACCATCAACTCAAGATCAAGCCGAACGATGTGCCGAAGTCTGCCTTCCGTACTCGATACGGCCATTACGAGTTCCTGGTAATGCCGTTCGGCCTAACGAACGCCCCTGCTGCTTTTATGGATTTAATGAATCGAGTGTTCCGCCCATTCCTCGACAAGTTCGTAGTAGTCTTTATCGACGATATACTCGTCTACTCGAAGAATCGGCAGCAACACACTGAGCATCTGCGGACCGTGCTTCAGACCCTTCGAGAAAACCAACTATATGCGAAGCGAAGCAAATGTGAATTTTGGCTTAGCAGCGTCTCATTCCTCGGACACATCATTTCTGCTGAAGGCATTGCGGTCGACCCAAAGAAAGTTGAAGCCGTTGTCGATTGGAAACGGCCAGCGTCCGTCGGCAAGATTCGAAGTTTCCTTGGCTTAGCGGGATACTACCGACGCTTCGTGAAAGACTTTGCGAAGATCGCATCGCCTCTGACTCGCCTCACCCAGAAAGAAGTTGCATTCGAATGGTCGGACGACTGCGAAGCCGCATTCCAAGAGTTGAAGCAACGGCTCGTCTCGGCCCCGATACTCGCACTTCCAGAAGGGACGGAGGGTTTCCAGATATTCAGCGACGCATCCGGTCAGGACTTGGGGTGTGTGCTGATGCAACGGAACAAGGTGATATCTTTTGCTTCCCGACAGCTAAAGCCACACGAGAAAAATTATCCCACGCACGACCTGGAGTTAGCGGCGATTGTGTTTGCGTTGAAATTGTGGCGCCACTATCTCTATGGTGTGGCGTGCACGATCTATACCGATCACAAGAGCCTCAAGTATCTATTCACGCAGAAGGAGCTGAACTTGCGGCAAAGGCGTTGGCTGGAACTAATCAAGGATTACGACTTGACTATCGACTACACGCCGGGAAAGGGAAATGTTGTGGCGGATGCTTTGAGTCGGAAGTACATTGCCTCGTTATCCATTGACCCCCGACTACTACGCGACCTTGAAGAGATGGGCATCGAGCTCCGAGTCAGATTCCGAAACGTGCAGTTGGCAAAGTTGCAGTTAGAGCCGAGCTTGCTGAATAAGATCAAGACCGCTCAGACGGACGATTCGTACCTGAAGAAAGTGCGAGAGCTAATTTCGACAGGCAGAACGACCGACTTTGCGGAAGACGAAACCGGCGTGCTTCGATTGAAGGATAGGCTATGCGTTCCGGACGATTCAGAACTCAGAAAGGAGATCCTGTCGGAGGCGCACTATGCAAAATACACTTTGCACCCAGGCAGTACCAAGATGTATAAGGACCTCCGCACGACCTTCTGGTGGCACGGAATGAAGAGAGATGTGGCGCTCTTCGTGTCGCAATGCATGGCCTGTCAGCAGGTGAAAGCTGAGCATCAGCGACCGGGCGGGGAGATGCAGAACCTCGCTATTCCCGAGTGGAAATGGAATCATGTCACTATGGATTTTATTGTTGGCCTGCCGAAGACACCACGGGGGAACGACGCCATCTGGGTCATCGTCGATCGATTAACCAAGTCAGCGCACTTTATCGCCATCAAAGTTACTTGGAGCGTTGATCGCCTGGCGCAGATTTATCTTGACGAGATAGTTCGGCTGCACGGAGTTCCAGTATCCATCGTCTCTGATCGGGATTCACGATTCATGTCGCGATTCTGGAGTAGCCTTCAGTCGGCGCTGGGAACCAAGTTGCAGTTCAGCTCAGCTTACCATCCTCAGACCGACGGCCAAACGGAGCGCGTCAACCAGATTCTCGAAGACATGCTACGGCTCTGCGTAATTGACTTCAAATCAAGTTGGGACGTCCACCTACCGCTGGCGGAATTTGCATACAACAATAGCTACCAATCCAGCATCCAAATGGCGCCGTATGAAGCTTTGTACGGCCGGAAGTGCAGATCGTCCATTTGCTGGGATGAAGTCGGGGAACGGCAGATACTCGGCCCGGAGCTGGTGGAACAGACTGTGGAAAAGGTCAAGCTCATTCGGGAAAGATTAAAGACCGCACAGAGTCGCCAGAAAAGCTATACGGACATTCATCGTCGACCACTCGAGTTTCAAGTAGGCGATCACGTATTTCTCAAAGTGTCACCCATGCGGGGAGTTAGTCGGTTCGGCGCGAAAGGAAAGTTGAGTCCGAGATTCGTCGGGCCATTTGAAATACTTGAACGGGTCGCGCCAGTGGCCTACAAAACTGCCCTACCGCCGACGCTTGATGGTGTACACAACGTCTTCCACGTCTCTCAGTTACGGAAGTACGTGCACGACCCTAGCCACGTGGTAGATTTTGGCCAGCTGGAGCTAAAGTCAGACTTATCCTACGTCGAAGAGCCAGTTCAAATCTTAGAACGCAAGGATAAGTTGCTGCGAAATCGAGCGATCCCTCTCATTCGCGTCCTCTGGAAGAACCACTCGATCGAAGAGTCGACGTGGGAGCTTGAATCGGAGATGAAGGATAAATTCCCTTCATTGTTCTCGTAGAGGTAGGTTTCATCTTTAAGTTTCGAGGACGAAACTTTTTATTAGTTGGTTATGGTGTAGTGCCCCGTCCCTACATCGTGCCCCGTCTCCGTCCACGGGGTGCGCGAGAAAGGAACACTGTCGCTATCGATTCGGTCGGGACCGATAGGTCGGAATCGGCCGAGTCGATCGAACGGGAACGGTTGAATTAAGATCCATTCCACGTTATGGAATGGCTTCTTCGGAACCAAGTCCCATATTCAGCGGGTTGCGCCTCGAGGATTGGCTCTGCGGCTGAGTCGGGAGAGACCTCCCGTTGCTCTGGTTTTCATGCCGCACTTGATTTGGCTTTGGCTTTGGATTTCGTGATTGCGTTTTTCGTGAATGTTTTCGATGGATTTTCGTGATGCGTTTTCGAGCTTCGCATTCATATCGAATATCCTTGAATTATACAGTGTTCTAATCAGTTGCTTATGCGATTGCAGGTGATCGCGTAGGCGATGTCAGCGCAGCCAACCGGTCGCTCGCTTGAAGCAAAGACTAAGGCGAGTGGCTAACCTCCTTCATCTTGTCCCTCTATTTCAAACTCAACATGTGAAGTAAATAAATGCTTGTCATAATAGTGTAGAATCAAAGAAATCATGGCACGATTCTTCACGAAACACCTGCTATCAAACTGCCGGTTTTGAAAATAGAAAATGAGCTTTCTTATACAAATTCACTTAGCCTATGCAAACAATGAATGAATCGATTAACGTTTATCGCAACGATACAGCTAAGTAAGGAAATCAACTAACTTCAAAGGAAAACGGTCATTGGACAACTTGTCGACAAGATGAAGTTTCCTCGAACGGTTGCCTAGGCCAAGGGACCGATTCGGCCCGGGAGGAACGAGTGTAGCAGCGCCAACCCTTCATCGGCGCGAGTTATGCGGGCACTTTCGTACAGGGCTAGCTACCCGACGCGAAAGGGGCGTCGTCTAACCAAATGCTATAGTCCGCGATGGCTTAACATTGCCAGTGGCCTTAATACCCCTTTTCACTGCTTAACAGGTGCACGGGACACGAGATGAACATGATAATTACTTAATGATATACAAGTCCATATGCTTGCCTCAAAACATGTTAACATGCAAATCGAACAGGATGGTTAGAAAGATCATTGAAATAGCTAGCTAACATGTTTACGAAACTTCTTGAATCAAATGCAGAGCTTGGATTTAATTAGCCATTCGTCAGTACATGTGTTTCGTGCTGATCCTCGCTCTTTGCAGGTCCCGCGAACCAGGAAGGACGCGCCAGCTAGCTCGGCGGCGTTCGTGACTTTTGAAGCTTCGGCCGTGCGTCGAAGACTCTCTTTCAGCGACTCTACTTTTGAAGGCTCTCGACAGTCCAAGGAAAATGACTCAGCGTCCCTCCCATCCAGGTCAATGGAGTACTTGTGAATATTGAGGGATGTATGCAAAGTATGGAACGGCTATCTCATCGGCACTCTTTTGTAATCGAGTCATGTTGTAGCCCGCGCGGCAAGGAGTCTTGTATCAGAGTCTGTAAAAAGATGTTCATTATCAATAAAGATCAAGTTTTCTTTAATTATTGTGTGTATCAATTTGTCTGCGTACTCTCTTAGATCTCGTGTCTCGGATTACCTTATGACTAGGCCTTGTGCGATCGCAAATTAGGTTCGCACGGCATCACGCCCGGGGGACGACTATCGATTCGACGGAATCGGGGCGTGACAGCGAGAGTTCACATTTTCCAAGTTTCTTTCCATATTCTATACAAGCATACAAGATGGGATTATTCCCTTAGCTAGGTGCGTTGAGTCATTTATTAGCATGCACGTTGCTATCGCCTAGCGATTCTCGTGATAGTGTCCGTATTATTATGTGACTAGGCTAAGCAAAGACGGGTTCATCGGAGCCACCCACCTTAGCGATGTTCGCATCGGCCGAGCGATACTCCGAGCGTGCCTTTGAAAGTCTAAGTCTGGATTCATCTTGACGGGCCAATGTAAGCCTTGCATCGATTCTTCATCAGGTCGATGCCAACTCTTCGGGTCGACGGCTCGTTCGAGTCGTTGCACTTGCCTTTTGAATCGGCGTTCCGCTAGGGCGGAGCGGGTCGTTACAGTTCGTGTCCATCCGAGAAGTCAGAAGAGCAGGACTGTTCCAAGTTCTCCGACGAACTTGCTGGTTCCTGGAAGCTGTTCGTGTAAGGCGAATAAAGCTTTGAGCAACGGTGATCATTCACCCCAGCAGGAGTTCTTCCATCTTTCGCCAGTCACCTTCTTCGTTGCTGCCAGTAACTCTGATTGTATCTTCTTTTTTGAAGTACTACGATCTGATTGCTGTGATTACGAAATCTTTTTAGATTCTCGTAATATCATAACGATATCTTTTTAGATCTTCGTTATACTTGCGCAACCTTGCGTTGGAATATTATTTTTACAATTGTTTCATATTCTCAGTTTTCCATCGAAAAATTGTGCCCCGGTACTAACAATCTCAAAGCTTTATTGCTACGATAGAAAACATTAATGCTTCACTCCTCAATACTGACTTTTATAAATTAGAAAAGTTTGATGGATAGCATTATCAAGTCTGGAAGAGGAAGGTTTTTCTCACTCTTCAACTCAGAGACGTGGATCACGTGCTTCTTTAAGAGGAACCTACCGTTCCAGATACTGGGTCTGCTGCCGCAATCTCTGCGACTACTAAACTTCAGGCCAAGTGGAGAAGAGAAAATAGCATTTACAGGCTGCTTGTCCTGAATACTATGGAGGATTCCCTTACAGAACCCTATTCTAAGAAGAATATCGCTAGAGACATATGGGAGTCTCTAGAAAAACTCTACGAAGAAGACAAGAACCGCAGTAAAATATTTGTGGTTGAAAAATATCACAAGTGGTTCTTTGAGGACGAAAAGTCTATGCTGCCGCAGGTGAAGGAGTTCCTGAAACTGCGACAGAAGTTGGAAGACGAGGCGATGCCCCTCCCCGACAAGTTTGTTGTTGGAGGGATTGTCTCACAGCTCCCCGCTGGGTGGAGCAAGTTCTATGCAAACATGCATATGAAGAAGCTTGAGATCAGCCTTGAAGATCTCTTGCAGGAAATATATGTTGAGGACTAGATGCGGGCTCAACTGAAGGTGGACATACTGTCCAAGCAATTGGCTAGCGCCAATCTGGTTCAGTCCAAGGAACCAAGGGGAAAGCAGGCGGCTTTCCACAGCAAGAAGAAGGACCCTGACAATCTAAAAGTCAAGAAAACTTCTATCAAGAAAAAGAAGCCAAAGTCTCAAATGCCTTGCTTCAAGTGTGGCAAGAAGGGCCCCTTTAAGAATGAGTGCAAAGCAAAAACCAAGCAATCAGAGCAAGGAGAGCCTAGTAAGATATCTATGATCACTGATATTGTTGCTATGATTGCACAGGTTGATGCGGTAAGGACTGACTCTGACTGGTGGGTAGATGATGATAGATCGGTCCCTCCCGTGAGTCGATGATGATAGATCGGTCCCCCGGTTCCCTCTCGGGAATCCGGATAGCTGCGTTATAATTTTCGTTTAGCTGCGTTAGCTTGTTTTTCTTGTGTTTTTACTTGCTGGGTTGGTGTGAATTGGTTGATATTGGATTCCCGGACTTTTCGAGAATTATTTCTGTGGTGTTGGAATTTTGGTGGATATTTCTGTGGACCATTTTGGTTGGAAATGGGTTTTCCCTGGTTTGAGACATTTTGCAGGTGTTTGTTGGCGCGCTTCCCAGTTTTGGGTTTGTCCCGGAATAGAGGAAGTGCTGCCCAATTTTTACAAAATTATATGTTTAATTGATTTCAAAACTGGCTTTCGAAAATGATTTTCTAAACCGATTTTCGGGCGACGACCGTACCGGTCTGTGGGCCCCGGCGAAATGCAAACGCACCGGTCCGACCGGACGTTGAGGCATAAACCGAATTTTGAGGAAAAGGACCGAGTCTGAGACTCCTAGTTTTCTTTTATTTATTATTTTATTTTTAGGCTAAATATTATAGTCATTTAAATTCTGCATTTTATTTAATAATTCAGTCATTTTCTTATTTAATGTAAAAGAAAGATGTATCGGGCATAAGCCCACCCTAGGACCAGTAGCTGTGCCCATGTATTTGTGTAGCGTAGTTATTTTCTTTTCTTTTTCTGGTGGATGTGATTTGGGTAGATTTTTGGATTGATTTCATATTCGTAGATAGGACGTAATTTACGGCTTAATTACGAGTTTAGCTAAAATAAATTAAATATTATTAATTCACTGTTTGTCACTAAAAGAAAACTGTATTTTATATACATATTACAAAACACAAAGTTTTCCAAATTGTAATCGATTCTCGTGTATTTCCAAATAAATCAATTAACCGGCTTAATCAACGCACGTAGTTGCGACGTAATCGTTAGCTGTAAATTAATACAACTTAAAACCTGACTAGGACTTACTACTAGAGATTGCAACTAGCACACTTAGTCTGGTTATTCTGGAATCTAAGTCGAGTTCTCAATTGTAGGAACTCGAAGTTACAACTGACGTTCCTCCTAAGTACCGACTCGTTCTTCCAGTCAATCTAATACAAAGGCAAGTGCAGTTATGTCTATTTGGTAATTTATCTAGTAATTGTTTTATTGCAATTTTAAACCACATTGCTACACGGAACTCTCTCCTAGAGTTCGAATATTGACTCATTGATTGAATCTGATTGACTCGGGATATTGGGGGAGTAGTGTAGCGTCTATGACCAATACCCCTATATTGCATCATTGATTGTGCGAGCTGATTCCTCCTATACACGAGGATAGGCCGGACCGTATCATTAGGATATAATTGAATCATCCCAAGCCGGTCATAGTTCGTTACCTACTCAAATCACATTGTTTTCAATTGTAGAATTGTGAAAAATATTGTTAAAGTATTTCAAATTGTTTAACATTGCAAATTTCAAATTATTATTTGAATTATTGGATATTCGTAATTGTACTTTGCTCCCTCCTGACTGGAGACCCAACATTTTAGGTATCACTGATGAGGCTTTGTTACGCGATCCCAAGACGAGGAATTCGACATTGCTGAGCTGTTTGTCTAGAGTTTTCTTTTATTCATGATGTATAAAAAAAAATGGTTTAAGTTGTATCTTTTATTTCATGTAAAAGTTTAATAAAGTTTTAAATTTCCGAATGTTGAGTTGTGACAAATATAGTGTTGTTGTATGGTTACCTGCTACTGAACAGCTTACTGCCGCCGTCTCAACAACGGTGCAGGCTGGGCATGATCCGATTCGACCCAAGCAATTGGGACCGGGTCGTGACAGACTCTGACTGGTGGGTAGATACTGGAGCCTCCTGCCATGTCTGCTCTAGTAAGGAGTGGTTCACCACCTATACACCTACTTCTGAAGTTGTTATGATGGCGAACCAGGCACAAGCTGAAGTGCTCGGGATCGGGACAGTGGTGTTGAAGCTGACTTCGGGAAAGTCTCTGACGCTTCAAGGCGTGAAGCACGTACCTGCTATCGCCAAGAACCTGATCTCAGGAGGCCTACTCTGCAAAGCAGGCCTCAGGATGGACATCAATGCTGGCCAGATGGTGATGTCTATCAAAGGAACATATTTCGAAAAAACTTTTTATACCGAAGGGATGTTCAAAATTCAGCTTGCAAATCAGTCCAATGTAATTAATGTGATTAATGAAGTCACTCATTCTGCTTATACTCTTGAGTTGTGGCATAATAGGCTAGGACATGTTCATTGTAAACGAATAAACAGAATGTCTAGTCTAGGACTTATCTCTAAGTGTGGGGGTAAGATAGAGAAATGTGAAGTTTGTGCTCAAACAAATATCACAAGGAAACCCTTTCCTCGGGTTAATCGAAGTACAGATCTTCTGGAGTTGGTACACTCCGATATCTGTGACTTCAAACAGTTCTCTACAAAGGCCGGGATGAAGTATTTCATAACCTTCATCGATGACTTCTCAAAGTATGCGTTCGTCTACTTGCGAAGGATAAAGACGAAGCATTCGAGAAGTTCAAGGAGTTCAGAGCCGAAGCTGAGCGGCAGACTGGACAACAACTCAAAAGAATAAGAAGTGATCGAGGTAGGAAGTACAGGTCTCATGAATTCGTATCGTTTTGCAAAAAACATGGAATTGTCAATGAGACTACGGCTCCGTACTCTCCTCAATCAAACGGAGTAGCTGAGAGGAATAACAGGACGTTGACAGAAATGATAAACTCAATGTTGTTGACTGCTGGTCTTCCTAAGTGCTACTGGGGAGAAGCTGCATTGACGGCCACTTTTATTCTAAATAGAGTGCCTCATGCAACTTCTGACGTTACTCCTCATGAACTCTGGTTCAAGGTCAGACCTAACTTGAATGTCATTCGAGTGTGGGGGTGTCTGGCGTATGTCAAGCTTCCAGATCTGAAGATTCAGAAGCTTGGGACAAGGACTACAAAGACGATCTTCTTGGGGTATGCCGAGAAGAGTGATGCTCGAAGATTTCTTGATATTGAGTCAAATCATATTATTGAATCTCGCGACGCAGAATATTTTGAAGACAAATTTGCAAGGCACAAGAATATTGTTCTTGCGGATGTACCGGAGAACAATGAGGGTGCGCAGGAAACTGAAGTCTTCAATGAAGATGTGGTCCAAGAAGATGTTGTTAAAACAACGGTTGAACCAGATCTTGCTGAGCCGTCAACGAAGCGAGTAAGGAGGCCGAAGGACTTCAGAAGTGACTTTGTCACATATCATGTGGAAGCAGATCCGCTTACCTATGATGAGGCGATGAAGACCAGAGACGCAGTTTTCTGGAAGGAGGCGATTGACAATGAAATTGATTCCATCACCTCAAATAACACTTGGGTGTTGGTTGATCTTCCTGAATGAGCGAAACCCATCGGATGCAAATGGATCTTCAAGAAGAAGATGAAAGCAGACAGAACTATTGACAAGTTCAAGGCTAGGTTGGTAGCCAAGGGGTTTTCTCAGAAGCAGGGGATTGACTATTTTGATACATATGCTCCAGTAGTCCGGATGACCACCATCAGAATGTTGATTGCTCTCGCAGCAATACATAAGATGGTGATAGATCAGATGGATGTGAATACGGCTTTCCTAAATGGCGAGCTGACCGAAGAGATTTACATGCAACAGCTAGAGGGATTTGTCATCAGGGGTCTTGAAGACAAAGTCTGCAAGTTGGTGAAATCCTTGTACGGTCTTAAACAAGCTCCCAAGATGTGGCATGAGAAATTTGACAAAGTTATAAGGTCAAATGACTACATGGTCAGCGATACGGACAAGTGTGTTTACACGAAGTTCGCTGATGGAAGAGGTATGATCGTTTGTCTGTACGTGAACGACATGCTTATCCTGGGTACGGATATTAGATGTGTCACGGAGACAAAAAAATCTATCTCAAGCAAGTTCAGTATGAAGGACTTGGGGGAAGCTGATGTGATCTTAGGGATCAAGATCATCCGGACAGACACTGGACTAGCGCTATCACAGTCTCATTATATTGAGAAAATGATCACTCGTTATGGGTATTGGGATCTTCCAGGGATCGATACGCCGTACAGGTGTGATCTGAAGCTGAAGCCTAATTCAGGGGAAAGCGTCAGGCAGCTGGAGTATGCAAGCGTAATCGAAAGTTTGATGTATGCTACTACTGCCACAAGGTCTGACATAGCTTTCGCCGTGGAAATGCTGAGTCGTTTTACGAGTAACCCAGGTGCTGAATACTGGAAAGCTGTGAAACGGGTTATGAGATATCTCAAGAAGACTCAGACATATGCACTGTACTACAGCGGAGATCCGCCGGTAGTGGAAGGCTTCAGTGATGCCAGCTGGTGCTCAGAGGTGGAGAGCGAGAGGTCCACAGGTGGATTCATTTTCACAATAGGTGGAGCTGCTATATCGTGGAAGTCGAAGAAGCAGACTATGCTCTCGCGGTCATCTATGGAATCTGAGTTCTTTGCACTTGATACCGTAGCCGAGGAAGCAGAATGGCTTCGGGAGCTCATGTATGATCTTCCAATGGTTGGGGCGCAAATACCGGCGATACTGATATACTGCGACAACCAGGCAACTGCGGCGGTGGCATCAAATGACCTCTTCAACGGAAAGAAGAGGAATGTGCGGTTGAAGCACAGGGCAGTAAACGAACTTATCAAGAGAGATGTTATTGCAGTTATTGATGTTCGGAGTCAGGAGAACCTGGCGGATCCGTTCACCAAGGGCCTCAAGCGCCAGTTGGTCGATGACACAACTTGTAAAATGGGCTTAAAGGCATTCTGATATTGTATTATTGTATTCCTACCATAAAGTTTTATGCTATTAGTTCAAAGATTTATCTACTAGGCATCTAGCTTTTGGTTCAAGGAGGACCACTAATCGGAAGAATATCATGAACGGTGGGTACATGTTCTATTGGGCATGGAGAGGTTACGGACCTATAACCACTGTTGTCTACTGTTGTTTTCTGTGGAAAATGGTTCCTGTGGGAAGGTTGGCTTAATTGCCTTAATGAGTTCTCAGGCAGAGTGAATGCCTGGTGTGCTTTACAGGAGGTACGGTAGAGCAGCACTACAAGGAGTGAAACTCCATGCTACAGTGGGGTGACTCCACAATGAGGTTCCTATATGTGGGGTGCTGCCCAGTAATAGGATAAAGCCTCGGCTTTGCAGGCCAAGTCACAGCGGCGTAGCACCGCAAATAGGTAGTTAGCCTAATGCTGTATGTTAACATAAAGAGGGGTGTAGTCAGCACTACAAGAAGGAGGAGTTCCTCATGTTACAGTGGCACGACACCACGATGAGGTACCCGGTTAGGGATAAAGCCTCGGCCTTGCAAGCCATGTCATTGCGGCGTAACACCGCAAGGGAGCCTAAGGCTTTATGTTGGGTAGTTTGGCACTACAAAGAGGCGGTTGCCTCATGCTACAGTAGTATGACACTACGATGAGGTTCCCGGTATGGGGTAAGGACTCGACTTTAAGCCATGTCATAGCGGCGTAGCACCGCAAGGGGAGCGCAAAGCGCTTCATGCTATGTCTCTTTATAATGAACTCACCTATAGTGTATGGACAAAGAGATATCAGGCCGTCTCTTGAGGGTAAACTTGTAGACGCCAAAAATTATACACTGAAACCAGGCTGGCACAGGGCATTTAATGTGTAGCCAGAAGCACATGTAACTACATTATGTGAGTGAAAAAAATTTCAGCTATGATGCAGAATTCAAGGCTTAGTCCATTCTTGTATTATAGTTTGATTTTTGATCTATGCGGGAAGATTCAAGTCGTCAGCGACATGTCTCCTAATGTATGATGGACAGTTACTGTGGGGAACACTTATACCCATATATAGAGATATGTGGGGGATTGTTGGAGTTTTGGCCTTTCCTTTAGAAACTTTAGTCCCACATTGGATAGGCCAAAGAGTTTGTATCTCTATATATTAGCTTTGCTATTATTGGAGATGCACATGTGGTGTGGAGGTGCACATGGGCTTGCCATATGGGGTTATTTTTCTAATGGGATAAAGGCTAAAATCAACAATAAAAGCATTCATGCTTTTTGCTCTTGGAAAATTTATTTCCATAGGAGCTAAGCCCCGTAGGGGCTTAGCGACTCGGACTCGGACTCGGGCTCATGGGCTCATGAGACGTAATGTGGTATTTTGTTGGCGCACTTTGCACTTAGCACGTCAGCATCGTTGCTAGGCGCATAATGCGCTTTAGTTGCGCTCGTTGCGCGAGCCACTTGCGCAGCCACGTTGCGCAAGCCCAGTTGCGCTGCCCAGGTGCGCGCCCAGGTTGCGCTCAGGTTGCACTTGGTTGCGCTGGGTTGCTCAGGGTTGTGCTGGGTTGCGCTGGTTGTGCTGGTTGCGTAGTGTGGACAGTGTGCGCAGTGTGCGTAGTGCGCGCAGTGCGTGCAGTGCGCGCAGTGTGCACAGTTCAGTGCGCGCTCTGTCGCATAAAGTGCAAGGAGCGCTGGGTGTGCGCAGTTGGCACAGAACGTGCGTTTGCATGTTCTGGGCAGTTGCTACATGTTCGGGGTGGTTATTACCACGTCCCTAACTTTATGGCAATCGACCAGTTGTTGCAGGGCCTATATAAGGCATCCTCTCTCTCAAGGCTCGAAACAGTATAAAAAGAGAAGCCACCAGAAAGTTTACGAAGTGTTCTTTAGCACAAGTAAACAGAGAATTCAGACGTGTTCTTTAACACAATTCTGATCTGCAGCCTTCGAGAGAGAGAGAGGAAAGGCGCCGCACCAGCGTTGCTTTTGCACGGGAGTTCGTGTCCATCCGAGGAGTCAGAAGAGCAGGAGTGTTCCAAGTTCTCCGACGAACTTGCTGGTTCCTGGAAGCTGTTCGTGTAAGGCGAATAAAGCTTTGAGCAACGGTGATCATTCACCCCAGCAGGAGTTCTTCCATCTTGCGCCAGTCACCTTCTTCGTTGCTGCCAGTAACTCTGATTGTATCTTCTTTTTAGAAGTACTATGATCTGATTGCTGTGATTACGAAATCTTTTTAGATTCTCGTAATATCATAACGATATCTTTTTAGATCTTCGTTATACTTGCGCAACCTTGCGTTGGAACATTGTTTTTAGAATTGTTTCATATTCTCAGTTTTTCATCGAAAAATTGTGCCCCGGCACTAACAGTAAGAGTTTAAGCTATCACATGTGAAACTGAAAATTTGTACCATAATTTATTTTTATTTTTATTATATTATGAACATGAGTACAATGACAAAAGTCAACACATGTTGAAAATAAAGGTATAATTAAAAAAAAATCAGAGTCTAAACTTTTTAGTTTGATATGTCATAATTTAAATTCTAAGTTAATATAAAATCTATGATCTGAACGCTAATTAGTCCTTCCAAAATTTAACAACAATTATAAACTAAACCTTAGTGTATTTTGCCTGAAAAAAGACTACTAGGACTAGGGGTGAGCGTCGATATTTGGTCAAATATTTCGGTACCTTTTTTAATCGGTATTTAAAAGAATCAATAACAATATCATACCATTTAGAATCGTTTTTTTTTCGGTTTCGTTAAATCGGTATTCGGTCGATTTTTTGTTCGGTATCGGTATTTTACAAATTAATATTTGATCAATCAACACACTTAATATTATAGAACCTCTTAACCTAAAAATATATATTTTCACTTTTTTTTTTAAACATTCAATTTCAAAGCCAAGCCAATAAAGCAATTAATCAAATATATTAGTACAATATGTAACAAATCGTAGACACCTAAAGAAACGCGCTTAAAAGATCAAACACGATCACTAAGTTTAATCCTTAGTATAAATTTAAGTACACAAAAATTCTTTCACAATTATATAAAAACAAAAAAATATAACCTCAAAAGATCAAACACTCGATTCTTAGCCTTCCTAACATAATTTCAAGTCCAACACAATTCATTCTAAGTTCTAAAAAACTTATTCTCAACTAAAACAAAGATAAAAATAAAAATAAGTAACATAAAATATATATATATACTAAGGAGGGATGGAAGCCAACTAATCAATATATTATATATATATATATATATAATTACGAACATTCTAAGAATGTATATATAATCAATATATATATATATATATATATATATATATATATATATATATATATATATATATATATATATTCGAGATGCTAGGGTTTCCTGACTTGGGCAATCCTAGTGATGAAGAACGCGGCCTGGGTGTGCCACCATAGGCTAGGCGAAGAGACGGGCAGGGAGATAGGAGTGCTCGTGAGCGCGGAACAGCGGAGGTCGACGAAGACGCATCCAGGGACTCGGCGGGGGGATGGACGACAGTGGAACGCATGAGGCGTTCTAAAGCCACGGAACAACGCGAAAGTCGGCCGACCGTCGGCCATACATCAAGGGGTCGCCCCCCATGGCCACGGAAGGACACTAGAACCATCGGGATGATGCAGCAGAGGCAGGCGACCCAGCCTATTCTAAACATATCCAAGGTGGGTGGAGGAACCGGATCACTAAGGAGGGATGGAAGCCAACTAGACAAAGGGTAGGAGCAGGGGACGCAAAACCAGGAAACAGAGGAAAGATGTTCGCAAAGTTTCAAACCGGTATCTTGGGTAGAGATTTGTCGGCCAGTACCTGTACAGGAGGAAGTTGATCTTCAGTACGTGGAACCTAGCATTATCAACGGAGCGAAGGTTGTGGAAATCACTAAAGAAGACATCCAAGAAACGACGAAATATTGGAAAAACACACTGGTCCTATACGTGATAGGGAACAGACCACTCTATAGTCAACTACGGGCATATGCACATAGAGTGTGGCGACCGAAAGGAGAGATGGAAATTTTTTCGAAAGAGAATGGTTTCTATTTTATCAAATTTGCCTATGCAGAGGACCTTGATCGAATATTGGAGGGTGCCCCATGGACGTTTGATGGCCGCTTGGTGGTACTGAAGCGATGGTTCCCGGAGTCCAACTTTGAGAAGGACCGACTAACGACGGTACTGGTCTGGATACGTTTGTCTTGGCTATCCCTCGAACTGTGGAGTATCCCCTCCATCATGAAGATGTCGAGCATGGTAGGAAAACCTATCCGAATTGATATCCCCACGGTCAGGAGGCAACGTCTCGCATTCGCGCGGATATTCGTTGAGATTACAGTTACGGATACCCTCCCGAGGAAGATAGATCTGGTTATATCCAATGTCACGACCCGCTCCCGAATAATCGGACACGAGTCGGACACGACCAGCCTTCGTCGATGGACACGACGAAGTAAGCTGTACAATTCTAAGAAAAACTCCAAGATACAAGATACATAAAACAACACAGCTTCTATACACGTTCCCAGAATCACTACAATCCACAAGTTATAGGTACAATATCATCCGAAGACAAATCCGGTAACATGAATAAAATTATACAATCTTGAAACCCTCAATACAATACATGATAAAAATCTCTAAACAAATCTAAGAAGGATCTAACCATAATTCTAAAATTCTAAGTCTATCCTGATGCACAACTCTATCCTGGCTTGGGGCTCTGGCCCATAAAGATGAAACATCATCCACAAGCATACATGCAACATATCCTGTCATGAAAAGAGCAAAGTACAACCCCGACAAGAAGCACTAAATAATGTAAACTGAAATGTATGAAAAAGAATCACAATATGAACTATGGTACCTGTAACGCCCCAGTCCCAAAATACGTAGGACTAGGAACGTAGACATGCCAGCTGTATACATACGAAATACATGGACCTCGTATGTATACATAAGCTGTAAAATGCAGTAATCCAAGACAAACTAAATCTCATCCACAATAAAAAGAATAATAATATAAAAATGAACTTGAATATTTTGGTACAATCGTTGGGCGGAGACAAAGTCCACTACCAACTATCTCAAGGAAAGAAATGTACAATAAATCGAGCGATAAAAATAGCAAGACGAACCAAGCACAATTGTCTTCGAAAAAATGGAGAAGACCACGGCCTTGGCTAGAATACCTGCGGAAAACATGAACACACACCTGAAAAAAAACCAGGTCCTCAGAGGGACGTAACAAGATACATAAAAAACAATACCATGATGAACTGTAAATTATACATGATAAAGAAAAGACCACATGCTCCAACACAATGGAACCTAACCATCTAGGTGTAATGCAAGTCGAAAACTATACTGGAACGTATAAGTGGGTAGGAATAAAGCATAGCATCCACTAGAGGCTTTTGCATGAACTAGTATACGTCTCTGACCGTATCTGACGACGTGGTCAGGGCCGTGCAATGGATATATCCCCTAGTTCATACTTTGCATCGCTAGCATACCTCCTGACCGTATCTGACGACGTGGTCAGGGCCGTGCAATGGATATATCCTCTAGCGACACACCCATAACAGGGAAACCATGAACCCATAACCGGGCAATCTAGAAGGCTGTAGGATAGCTCATACGTCCCAGTAGTTTTCCCCGCCCATGTATCACACAAGTCATATCCATGTCTTGGCGATCCATGTCTCTATGCAAGTCGCTATCTAGACTCCGCTAATCCATAAATGAACCGACACACGAACCGCCCGTATCGGTAGCAAGTCGAATACGTAGGTTCGTGTCGACTCAATGATCCTCACTCATGTGTCGTGTATGAGACGTGTCAACAAGTCAAAGAAGTTATGAAGCATAACTTCAACACACCGGGAAAGTCCGCTACCACATATGGTCCACACACACACACACGCACACACACAAACATCGATATACATATCGATGGCACCCAAGTCATACTTGGACATACTCTTACTAATGTAAAAACACTAGCAACATATAAAATATCATGAATCAAATGTAAGTACAAGATGGCAAGGTATCTTGCCTGGTAGGACGCCTGATGTGCTGCAATGATCCAGGTGGCACGATCTGTGACTCTGGTGCAACAACTGTACAAAGTGACCTCAGATGGTGGCATGGGCGGTTCCATTAGGTTCGGGACGGTCAACTTGGTTAGGGTGGATATAAGGTAGTCTCGAGATTGGCGAAGAATAATAATAATGGGGTTGGTCATGGAAGGGAGGAAAAATAAAAATAAAATAAAATAAATTAGATAACAATAAATTTACAAATTTTTAGAACTATTTATAATACCTAAAAACTATTTTTACTAGTAAAATAATTTGGATACATATTTGAAAATAGGAAAATAAGTCGATTTAGGCTAAAACCAAATGTTTGTATAAATACGCTTATAGATTATAACTACACTTCATAGACAAAATATTTTAAATATTTACTCAAAAATATTAATAACTTGTTTAGGTCAAAACTATACTTAAAATAATAAGAATAATTTTATGGTTTTCAACTAAACTTTATGAAATGGCCAAGCCTAAAACAGTATTCTTATTGCAATATACTAATTTTAAAAAGAATTACATATATATAACATTACTTAATAAATAACAAAACTAGTATTAATAATACTAGTAATTATATACTAATACCAAAAATTTGTGTAGACATATATACACTAAAATATAATAATAATTTTAACAAATTATCCTTTGATAATGGTAGCAAAGTAAAAATAATAATAATGATGATACTAATAATAATAATGATAGTAAATATAATAATAAAGATGATAGACTAATAATAATAAGTAACAGCAAAACCAAAACTGTAATAAATAGGTAATAATAATACCAATAATAGTAATGGAATAATAATCTATAACCATCAAACAAACATCCAAAAATAATAATAATAATAATAATAATAATAATAATAACAAAGAAAAATAATAATATTAATAATAATAACAAAGAAAAAGAAAAAAAATTAATAAAAAATAACAATAAAAAAACAAAAGAGACAGCTCACTGCTGCTCTTCATTCGCATAGAGAGAGAGAGAGAGAGAGAGAAACTGAGAGGGAGAGAGCGGGAGAGAGGAGGCGGAGTCGGCGGCCCGGGGAGTGGCGCGGACGCCGGCGCGACGGCGGCGTGTGGCCGCTCGCGGAGGAAGGCGGAGGGTTCGAACGGACGGGCGGTGGAGGGAGGCTTAGGCGCGGCGGGAGATGCGGTGGTTAGGGCACGAAGGGGGTCGACACTGGGGTGGTTGCGTGGAGGGTTTGGCGGAGGTCGGCGGAGCAGGCGGTCCGGCGCTGCGTGCGCCTTGGGGCGGCGGAGGGATAGGTCGGACGGCAAGGGGAGCTGCGGCGTGCGGCCGGGTCGGGGGTTCGGAGAGGGTTTTCCGGCGGGGTTCAGCGCAAGGGGCGGCGCTCGGCGCTCGGGTGTGTGGCGAGGCGCGGCCACCTGAGAGGGAGGCGGCGGCGGGGTTCGGCAGGAGGCAGGGTTCGCCTCGGGGACGCGGAGGCTGGGCGGTTCGCCGGAGCGAGGCGGAGAAGACGGGGTTTGGCTCCAGCGTTCGTCGGGCACGCGGAGAGGCTACGACGACGCAGCCGGGGACGAGGCGATCACCGTCGATCCGCGGGTGGAGGTACGTCTTGGTGGTGGTGATGATGTTGGTTTTTGTTTCTTTTATTTCTTGGGATTTTGTGGTCTGTGGTGGTGGCGTTCGCCGGGGTTCCGGCGGGGGTTGGCCGTGATGACTGCCGCTAATGGCTGGGTTGGAGACGGGGGTCTCGGCTGTTGATAACGTGGCGGTGGGGGCTTTGGTGACGGTGGTGTTGGTGATGGGGGCGGTGATGGATGCTGTCTACGTGGTGGTCGGAGGTGTTGGTTACGCTGGGTTAGGTGGAGGATGGTGGGGAGTTGGCTGGAGGTTGAGTTTCGGGGGTGGTAATCTCGGGGAGATGGCTGGGTTAAGGCTGGGTTAGGATTAGTGATTTATTGGTGTCGGGGTTTGTCCGACACGGAGAGAAAATGTAAATGTAAAAAATTGGAATAAGAATTTGGACGGGGAGGGGGAACACGGACACGGTGCACGAACTTGGAAGAATTTTGTTGTGGAATAATTTGGCTTGTGAAATTAATGGAGGAGTACCTGCCTATTTATAGGATGTGGGAATTCCCAATTTGATATGGATTTGGGAGGATTTAAATCCCCCCTTAGATAATCTACATATTTGATTTAAAACAAAAATCAAATCCAAATCAAGTTTAAATTCCAATAAATCTAAATCTAGTTTAATTATAGATAATGCACAAATTATACTATCAATTTAAATAAAATTTATTCAGAGTTTAAATTATCACTATAATTTCAAAATTACCTTTTCTATAAATAATATGAATAATTAAATTTCGAAAATAAAATAAATATTTAAATATCTGAAATACCTTTTGAAAATAAATAAATGCAATTAGTTTAAAAAAAACCAATATATACATGAATCTATTTTTATACGAAAAATATTAATATTTTTGAAAATCAATAGCCATATTTGTATAATAAATGAAATAACTTTTATGAGAAAATAACAACTATGTTTTTGGCAAGAAATTGCTATGATACTAAACATAAGTATTTTGAACCAAAATATTTTATTCGCTATTTAAGAGTTTTATAATAAAACGAATTTAGAAGAAAATAAAATATTTTGTATCTACGTATTCGTACTTGTCGCATAATACCAAGGTTAAAAAAATATAAAAAAATAGTAGAAATTTAGGGGTATTACATCCTACCCAACTTACAAAAATTTTGTCCTCAAAATTAAGAATAGGTAGGGGGTAAGAAGGCACAATGGTGTATTGATAAGGAAATATGATCAAGTCACTAGGCAGGGTAAGAAGACTACGTTTAACACAAACGTGCAGTTTGGAAGTTTGTGATTTCGATATCTATGAAAATAAATCATGGATATGGAATCGAATGAGGGTCACTAGTTAAGGCGATAAGATCATGATAACATGAATTTAGGAAATAGGAAAGGATCGAGTAGATCAAAAGAGAATAATCTATGGACTTTGGGAGAAGGGTGCATGGTAATTATCTAGGTTGAGGGCACGAATGAAATGATGGTTGGAATCATTTTCAAATTTCATGGAAGGTCGCGATAATAGATATGGTATCGGTGAGTAGAGTTCAAAGTGAGGATATAGTCACTTTGGTTGGTCCATGGCTAACTATTTTGTCAATAGATGGTAGGGCAACTAAGGGTGATACTTTGGGTCTATCTATCAAGTACGAGTTTTCGTCTAATTAGGTGAAAGACGAAAACCAATATGAGTCCAAAGAAGTTGCTTTCGAATACCAATATGTGGTTCAAAGGCGAGCGAGTAATTCAAAAAGAATTGCCAAGTCTGTTGCGGAGGGGGCCCTAGAGGACAAGTTTAGCTATGTCCCCATCCATGTAGAATGATAGATAAAAGCGAACCAAAGTGCATTAGATTGATCAGACCATCATGCACCGGTTCTGAGTAGACAATATGTTAGTGGGTGCGCACCCAATATGTCATGATCAAGCTCGATAAGGGAATAAGCTTACAAAACTTGAGCTAAACTAGCAGCAAAGGATAGTCAAAATTAGTAAAAGCATGGGCACGATTAATATTGAAAGAAGTGGAACTAGATCAAACTTCTCAAGAATCTAGTTATCTCCTAGGTTGGTACCTATACAGTTGCCCTAGGGTTTACTTGTCTAAGGCTTGGTCAAGGCCATAAGGAAGGTTAGGTCATAAGGGGTTCTACCCAACTTACAAGAATTAAACTAGTAGGGTGATGGGACAATGGGATGGGACAATGGGACAAGTCTTCCTAGTATGGATTACCTTCCTAACCAAGGTCAAGCACGAAAGAAGGATAAGAATTAACAGTAGAGGGAATCAAGCAAGGTGCAAATCGAGGAGTCAAGCGAGAAGGCAGTCAAGTGTGTGGATGAGATCCTAGACTCTAATCCTATACGCAGGCTTGCTTGGCACGGTAAAGTAACCAAACAATTTATCTTGACCTGCATGGGCCACCACAAAAACATGTAACGCCCCAGTCCCAAAATACGTAGGACTAGGAACGTAGACATGCCAGCTGTATACATACGAAATACATGGACCTCGTATGTATACATAAGCTGTAAAATGCAGTAATCCAAGACAAACTAAATCTCATCCACAATAAAAAGAATAATAATATAAAAATGAACTTGAATATTTTGGTACAATCGTTGGGCGGAGACAAAGTCCACTACCAACTATCTCAAGGAAAGAAATGTACAATAAATCGAGCGATAAAAATAGCAAGACGAACCAAGCGCAATTGTCTTCGAAGAAATGGAGAAGACCACGGCCTTGGCTAGAATACCTGCGAAAAACATGAACACACACCTGGAAAAATACCAGGTCCTCAGAGGGACGTAACAAGATACATAAAAAACAATACCATGATGAACTGTAAATGATACATGATAAAGAAAAGACCACATGCTCCAACACAATGGAACCTAACCATCTAGGTGTAATGCAAGTCGAAAACTATACTGGAACGTATAAGTGGGTAGGAATAAAGAATAGCATCCACTAGAGGCTTTCGCATGAACTAGTATACGTCTCTGACCGTATCTGACGACGTGGTCAGGGCCGTGCAATGGATATATCCCCTAGTTCATACTTTGCATCGCTAGCATACCTCCTGACCGTATCTGACGACGTGGTCAGGGCCGTGCAATGGATATATCCTCTAGCGACAAACCCATAACAGAGAAACCATGAACCCATAATCGGGCAATCTAGAAGGCTGTGGGATAGCTCATACGTCCCAGTAGTTTTCCCCGCCCATGTATCACACAAGTCATATCCATGTCTTGGCGATCCATGTCTCTATGCAAGTCGCTATCTAGACTCCGCTAATCCATAAATGAACCGACACACGAACCGCCCGTATCGGTAGCAAGTCGAATACATAGGTTCGTGTCGACTCAATGATCCTCACTCATGTGTCGTGTATGGGACGTGTCAACAAGTCAAAGAAGTTATAAAGCATAACTTTAACACACCGGAAAAGTCCGCTACCACATATGGTCCACACACACACACACACACACGCACACACACACAAACATCGATATACATATCGATGGCACCCAAGTCATACTTGGACATACTCTTACTAATGTAAAAACACTAGCAACATATAAAATATCATGAATCAAATGTAAGTACTAGATGGCAAGGTATCTTGCCTGGTAGGACGCCTGGTGTGCTGCAATGATCCAGGTGGCACGATCTGTGACTCCGGTGCAACAACTGTACAAAGTGACCTCGGATGGTGGCATGGGCGGTTCCATTAGGTTCGGGACGGTCAACTTGGTTAGGGTGGATATAAGGTAGTCTCGAGATTGGCGAATAATAATAATAATGGGGTTGGTCATGGAAGGGAGGAAAAATAAAAATAAAATAAAATAAAATAAATTAGATAACAATAAATTTACAAATTTTTAGAACTATTTATAATACCTAAAAACTATTTTTACTAGTAAAATAATTTGGATACATATTTGAAAATAGGAAAATAAGTCGATTTAGGCTAAAACCAAATGTTTGTATAAATACGCTTATAGATTATAACTACACTTCATAGACAAAATATTTTAAATATTTACTCAAAAATATTAATAACTTGTTTAGGTCAAAACTATACTTAAAATAATAAGAATAATTTTATGGTTTTCAACTAAACTTTATGAAATGGCCAAGCCTAAAACAGTATTCTTATTGCAATATACTAATTTTAAAAAGGATTACATATATATAACATTACTTAATAAATAACAAAGCTAGTATTAATAATACTAGTAATTATATACTAATACCAAATATTTGTGTAGACATATATACACTAAAATATAATAATAATTTTAACAAATTATCCTTTGATAATGGTAGCAAAGTAAAAATAATAATAATGATGATACTAATAATAATAATGATAGTAAATATAATAATAAAGATGATAGACTAATAATAATAAGTAATAGCAAAACCAAAACTGCAATAAATAGGTAATAATAATACCAATAATAGTAATAGAATAATAATCTATAACCATCAAACAAACATCAAAAAAAAATTATAATAATAATAATAATAACAAAGAAAAATAATAATATTAATAATAATAACAATGAAAAAGAAAAAAAAAATTAATAAAAAAATAACAATAAAAAAACAAAAGAGACAGCTCACTGCTGCTCTTCATTCGCAGAGAGAGAGAGAGAGAGAGAGAGAGAGAGAAACTGAGAGGGAGAGAGCGGGAGAGAGGAGGCGGAGTCGGCGGCCCGGGGAGTGGCGCGGACGCCGGCGCGGCGGCGGCGTGAGGCCGCTCGCGGAGGAAGGTGGAGGGTTCGAACGTACGGGCGGTGGAGGGAGGCTTAGGCGCGGCGGGAGATGCGGTGGTTAGGGCACGAAGGGGGTCGGCACCGGGGTGGTTGCGTGGAGGGTTTGGCGGAGGTCGGCGGAGCAGGCGGTCCGGCGCTGCGGGCGCCTTGGGGCGGCGGAGGGATAGGTCGGACGGCAAGGGAAGCTGCGGCGTGCGGCCGGGTCGGGGGTTTGGAGAGGGTTTTCCGGCAGGGTTCAGCACAAGGGGCGGCGCTCGGCGCTCGGGTGTGTGGCGAGGCGCGGCCACCTGAGAGGGAGGCGGCGGCGGGGTTCGGCAGGAGGCAGGGTTCGCCTCGGGGACGCGGAGGCTGGGCGGTTCGCCGGAGCGAGGCGGAGAAGACGGGGTTTGGCTCCAGCGTTCGTCGGGCACGCGGAGAGGCTACGGCGACGCAGCCGGGGACGAGGCGATCACCGCCGATCCGCGGGCGGAGGTACGTCTTGGTGGTGGTGATGATGTTGGTTTTTGTTTCTTTTATTTCTTGGGATTTTGTGGTCTGTGGTGGTGGCGTTCGCCGGGGTTCCGGCGGGGGTTGGCCGTGATGACTGCCGCTAATGGCTGGGTTGGAGACGGGGGGTCTCGGCTGTTGATAACGTGGCGGTGGGGGCTTTGGTGACGGTGGTGTTGGTGATGGGGACGGTGATGGATGCTGTCTACGTGGTGGTCGGAGGTGTTGGATACGCTGGGTTAGGTGGAGGATGGTGGGGAGTTGGCTGGAGGTTGAGTTTCGGGGGTGGTAATCTCGGGGAGATGGCTGGGTTAAGGCTGGGTTAGGATTAGTGATTTATTGGTGTCGGGGTTTGTCCGACACGGAGAGAAAATGTAAATGTAAAAAATTGGAATAAGAATTTGGACGGGGAGGGGGAACACGGACACGGTGCACGAACTTGGGAGAATTTTGTTGTGGAATAATTTGGCTTGTGGAATTAATGGAGGAGTACCTGCCTATTTATAGGATGTGGGAATTCCCAATTTGATATGGATTTGGGAGGATTTAAATCCCCCCTTAGATAATCTACATATTTGATTTAAAACAAATATCAAATCCAAATCAAGTTTAAATTCCAATAAATCTAAATCTAGTTTAATTATAGATAATGCACAAATTATACTATCAATTTAAATAAAATTTATTCAGAGTTTAAATTATCACTATAATTTCAAAATTACCTTTTCTATAAATAATATGAATAATTAAATTTCGAAAATGAAATAAATATTTAAATATCTGAAATACCTTTTGAAAATAAATAAATGCAATTAGTTTAAAAAAAAACCAATATATACATGAATCTATTTTCATACGAAAAATATTAATATTTTTGAAAATCAATAGCCATATTTGTATAATAAATGAAATAACTTTTATGAGAAAATAACAACTATGTTTTTGGCAAGAAATTGCTATGATACTAAACATAAGTATTTTGAACCAAAATATTTTATTCGCTATTTAAGAGTTTTATAATAAAACGAATTTAGAAGAAAATAAAATATTTTGTATCTACGTATTCGTACTTGTCGCATAATACCAAGGTTAAAAAAATATAAAAAAAAATAGTAGAAATTTAGGGGTATTACAGTACCAGACATGAATATGAAACTGTAGTACATGAATAACGATGAACTGTAGTACCAGATCCTGAACAATGAACTAGACTATCAGTGTAACATGCAAGTGAAATAACTATCAGAGTATGTGACTGGCTGGGGAACAATAGCACATGAATAATGGTACGACTTAGAGTCCCACGTGCATGATGTGAAACCTAAGTTATTAGTCAATGCCTAGCTAAAATATGATTGGTCACATATCTGTAGTATTTTCCCACCCAATGTACAAGTAAAGAACACTGAACAATGAACGATGAACAATCGTGTGTACAATATGTCAGTATGAGAACATGAAGCAAGACAGAAATACAGAGTAAAAGGTTCGAGTCGGTGTACTTGCCTTGCTCTGGAATATCACGAGTAGGGAGATCGTAATCTCTCTGGTCACCTATTTTAGATACAAGTTGGTTAGGGTTTAAACAATGATATTATCTAACTAATTTCTAACAAACTAACTATCTATTTATATATGCTAGCTAACCATATGTACACATAGCTAATTTAACCATTTATAACTATACTAGCTAGCTATACATATATTAGCTATCAATATTTTTAGAAAATATATCCTAGCTTTAATCCAGATAAATACCTATAAAATTTCTTAACTATATTTTAACTAAAAAATATTATAAAATATCACTAGCAGTATCTACAACTATTTAGCATATTAGTAACTACACCAAGTTAGGAGTAGGTTTAGCTAAAAATAATATATGTTAGCAAAATAATTCTTTGTAGAACATTTAGAAAACTGTACTATAAAAATAGGTAAATCAATTAAATATTTTCATAAACAAACCATAAAAATAAAATATGGCTAAATTATAAAATCCCAGAAAATACAAAATTTTAATAATTCGAAAAAGCGGGGTTACAAATCTATCCCCTTAGAAAAATTTCGTTCTCGAAATTTCAGATGGCACGATTAGACACGATCAAGATAATCCAGTACAAAATTTTGAAGTTGGCAAAATTTTAAAGTGGTTCAAAAATGAAATCAATGAATAATAGTCTCCATAGTACCCGATAATCTCCATATCTGAAATCATTTTTCCTACAGTTCCTGCCTCGCCAGTATGCATCTGGCTGCAATGAACTTTCGGTTCTATGGTCCTGATAATAGTAGACTATCGCGATATTTTGTCAACTTTATCCGATATGAAATAAATTTAGGACTTAGCTTCAATAATATCTGAGAACCTGAGAATATCCGTAATTACTTTGACTCAGATCCCCAGCCTCGCCAGTGTACAACTAGCTGCAGTAGACCCACGGCCTCCATAATCCAGGTCGTAGTAGGTTGTCAAATATTTTCTCAACTTTATCCAGAAGTTTCAAGGAAGTTTTAAGAAAATTCTAAATCATGAAAGATAGTGCTAGTATCTGTTATTCAGAACAATTTTTTTTTATTGAATACTAAGAGACAATCAAAAGTCAACAAGTAGCTACTAGGTACTATGAAACAACAGTAAGATAGAGATGAGACTCAGGAATAAGTCTCGAAATAGAGAAACAACAAGTAAATGTAAAAAGAACATCAAAGAAAATCAAAGAAAGATAGTGATCCACGGGTGCCTCCGGTCGTCAGTACTCGTCCGGAATCGGGATGGTCTCCACTTCTTCGGCCGTCAGGAGGTAGACTCGCCCCTCTGGCTGGTCTCCCCGCGGCTGCTGGACATGAAGAGGTAAGTCCTCCTGCTGGGGTCCCGGTGCTCCTCGTGCTCGTCCTTCAGCAGCTTCTGGACAATCTCTGACCTGGTGAGCAGGTGATCCACAGAACAAGCAAAGCCTCAGCCTCTTGCGGCATTCGTCGTAATGATGTCCCGAGCGGTGACAATAGTTGCAAGTGACTGCCAACTGCTGTCTCTGCGATGGATCTGCATGAACTCTGGCTGGACGGTGCTGAACTACTGCATGCTGAACTGGCCTCGTCTGAGTCTGTATCTGCACCCTCTTCGTCGGTGCCTGGTAACTGTTGTTGCCAATGTCCCTATCTGTCACGACCCGCACCCGGATATAGGATACGAATACGTGGGCCACGCCCAGCCTACGTCGCAGTATCGGCGTTAGAACGCTGTCTAGTACCCAATAAATATACACTACGTCTAGAAGGCCTATAACTATAAATATACTCTAGTCACATCACAACAGCTAGGGATGATAAGACAAGAAAGATAACTAAAGCACAAGAACAACTAGAAACTACTAGAATGAATCATAAGACAGGAAATAAAGAAGGAAAAACAAGACGAGCTAAGGATAACTACCAGGAAACTCACATAGAAGAATAGTGAGATCCACCTCAGCTAGCAACATCATGAAGTCCACTAATGGTATAACAACTCCTAAAATATTATCAACGGTATCCTGTCAGGAAAATGAGCAAGTACAAGCACTAACAGCAGTTCCATATGAATTGACAAATTCTATAAGAGACAGTATAATGAACTACAAGACAAAGATATATGAAGGCTTGGGAACCGTTCGGAAGCCGAGTTACAACCCTTAAACCAAACAAGGACCGGGGTTGTAACTCTTCTTCCGAGCAGAACTTAGTCTCCAATCAAGGTACAATGTAAGGCATGTAGAGCATATGAGTAACTGTATATTATGGCATGGTGAGGAAAATACTGAATGTAGAACAGAACAGGATATATGATAAGATAAAGTAAATATAAAATGTGCCTTGAATTATTAGAGCGATATGTGATCGACTTGGGATAAGTGACAGGACAGGCTATCCACTTGGCCCGGCAATTCGCGGTGACCTCAACGGAGAGTCATGCCGGCCAACCTGGATAACGAGCACAAGGCAAGAGGATCTCGCTACACCCTTCGTGAGGGAAGAGTGGCGCGAGCACATGAATAGTGACAGGGTGGCTTGGATCACATAACCCCTAATAATTCCCCATCTCCGAATAGTATAATGGACCTGGACATAACACGTCATGACACGGAATTCCCTAAGAGGATAGCTACTCCCTCTCAGGAATCGGTGTTTATACAAGTACATGGAACAAGGCAGGAAATGTACATATATACCAAGAAAATCCAGGAACAACATCTCATGTCATGATCCAACATATACTAGTCCGTGAACTATCGTGACTGGGAATCAAGTAAGACACTACGACTGAATCGGATATAGCAGATATCAAGACAATAAAAACTATCAGTGAATGTACTCGCCTGCGGTCCTGAGCTGTGAAATGGGGTCGATGCTCAGAGTGATGCCACAGACCTAAAGATAAGATATATATATAAACTAATTAGGGTTCAACAGTGTTAGGCTTGATCCTATAGTATAAGCTACTCGATCTAGGTCAGACTCAGTCCACTAAGTCAAACTAGGCTACAATAAGTCAAACCAAGTCAAACTAGGTCAAACTGGGTCAATGGTTGACTTACAGTTGACTTTTGGTCAACTGGTCAACTATGGTCAACTCTAGGTCAAAACTAGTCTAACCTAGGTCAAATGTTGACTCTACTTCGATGTTTAGTCAAAGCAGTCAACCATGGTCAAACAGGGTCAAGGCTAGTCTCTATAAACATCTACAAGGTCAACCCATCAATTTCAGTGATTGTGAAATCACCTGAATCGATGGAACCCAAAATACCACAAAAGGGGAAGGATTATAATAATAGGGTAAAAATCTACATATGTTGTCGGATGATAAAATAAATACCACCAACATGTCCAGAATGGTCAAATCAGCTAGGATAGCCTGTCCAAAAGTCCAATTTGGATACAGGGGTAAAATGGTAATTTTGGGCCAAAATGATGTCCGCCGTTGGACACACTTTGCACCGAAAAACGTGTCAGGATAGAAGTCCACAAAACCTAGCAAATTATATGTCCACGAATCCAGAATGATGATACGAACCCAACGGTGTGTCCGAAATAGAATTTCGATGTGCCGATCTCAAAATGATACGTTGACGCGGACACTTGGTATCCGGTTTGCACGAAAATGCGTGCCGGAGTAAATGTCTTCAAAACTCAGGAAATTATATGTCAACGAGTCCTGAATGGCGATACGAACTCAACGGTATATCCAGAATTGAATTCCGATGAGCCGATCTCAAAATGATCCGCTGACCCGGATATTGGTATTCGACTTGCACCGAAATGCGTGTCGGAACCAATGTCCACTAAAACCTAGCAAATTATATGTTAACGAGTCCAGAATGACGATACAAACTCAACGGTATATCCGAAGTTGGATTCCGATGAGCCGAACTCAAAATGACCCGTTGACCCAGAAAGTGGGACCCGCTTTGCACCGAAATGCGTGTCAGGGCCCACATTCTCCAAATCAAGCAAACCTTATATGAAAACATGCCAGAACGACGCCACGAGTCTACTGGTGGTGTCAGAAATTGAATCCGGAGTCCCGGGTTCAAAAATGGAATTTAACAAGTGCAACACTAAGAATTCGAACGGCCAACTTTGGCGTCGAATTCGACTGACCTAACAAGCTCAAACTGAAATGAAATCTAAAGGGGACAGGAAGAGGGTTATACCAGCTGTACACCGAAACTGGTAGCACACAAAACGGAGCTGATACGGCGAAGATACGAACCCGCGAAGTTGGCGTCGCAAAACAGTCCAAAAACAGTACAAATTAAAACGTCAACTTGGTGGCCGGTTTTGATGTATCAAACGATAAAATTAACGGATGAAATTTGACAGGGATGAAGGGGTATATACCGAGATTATGACGGAGCAAAGAAATTGCCGATCCAACGGTCAGATTTCCCAAAAAACATGCGCGAAGTCGCTGTCCCGAAACGTGAATTCTGAAATTCGTCCGCGCGCGCGTCGACGGGATTCCGTGCAAAACGCACGAAACGCCTAGACGGCGCGTCCCGGAGGACGTTGGCCGCCACAGGGTGGCGCCTGGGGGTCGCCCAGCCAGGGGGTGGCCGGCCACGCGGCGCACGGCGGCTCGCGCGCACGGCCTGCTGCTGTGCGCACGCTGTTGCGTGCTGCTGCCGCAGCTGCTGCGCTCGCTTGCTGCTGCTGCGCGCGACGCAACGCGGCGACGGCACGACGGTCGCCGGCGAGGGTGTTCGTGGCCAGCGGTTGAGGAGGTGGTGGCGGTTTGGTATAGTTGATGGTGGTGTTGGTAGTGGTGGTTTGGTGGTGATGGGGGAGCTCAGTGATGGAGATGAAGATGATGATGATGGTGGAGAATAGGAGGAGGAGAGGTTGTCGGGGAGGAGCTGTTGGTGGCGCTCGGCCAAGGAGGAGGAGGTCAGCTGAGCATGGGAGGAGAAGAAAGTTTGAAATGAAGATGGTGATGGTGTTAAAGAGATAGAGAGAGAAGAATTTATTAATAAAAGAAAGAGAGAGAAAGTGAAAGTAGAGAGAGAGAGGGGTGTGTTCGGGTACATGGGGGGGTGCTGATGGGAGAGGGGAGAGGTGGTGTAGGTAGAGAGAGAGTGATGGGAGAGGAGAGGGATATTTAATATATATGTGTGTGTATATTAAATATAGTAGAGAGAGAAAGAGAGATAGAGATGGGTTTTACTTCATGAAGAAGAAAAGAGAGGGGGTCGGTTGATAGAGGGGGTTTCTCTTGTGTGGCAAGTGAGAGAGTAGGAGAGAGAGAGAGAGAGTTACATTATATATATATATATATATATATATATATATATATATATATATATATAAGAGGTAGAGATATTTTATATAGAATAACCGTATTTCAAATAGGGAAAAATGCAGACACATCAGTGGGATGTATGGACAGTCATGGTAGGGTCCACGCCAAACTGGGTCGGACGTTGGGCCAAGTTTGGACAAAGTCGAAGCCAAGATTTAATTAATTTATAAATTAAGCAAATTAAATCATGGATGAAATAGGAGCACAAGGGAGATCGAAATTGTGGCACGCAAGTGGCACCTGCATAGTTTACTCAAAACAGGCCAGGGCCATATATTGGGTCGACTGGATTGGACCAATGTCGGGCCCGGAAATTAAATTGGAAATTAAATCAGGTTTCACGGTAGATAATTAATTGGCCTAAATTGAACCGAAAGTTGTGCGAAGGAAATGGTGCACAAAATGGAGTGTCTGAGTGGGACACAAAGGTCATGGGTGAAGAGCGTCTCGAGTAGATCATTCATGACAAGTTGGTTCTGAGAAAATGACTGGTCTGGTGCTCCTAAATTAAAAGTCACGGTAACGCGCTTTTGAGGATCAAGGAAAAGAGTAGGAAAATCAATAAATAATTAAATGGTCTAATTTGACCCGAACTTGCGCGAAGCAAAAAGAGTATAAGGGAACAAGTTCGAGTGGGACACGAAATATCACTGTGAAGATAATCTCGTCTACTACAAACTCCAAAAAGGAAGTTTCCAGAGATTGGCATCCCTAATGCTCTAGAATTCCAAGTCACGGTAAAGAGCATTTAAAGATAAAAATTAATTATATAGAAATGAATTATTGAAAATAATTCATTAGAAAATTCGAAAAATAATTCGGGAAATTCAGGGGGCTTACACTATCCCTCTTGGGCTTCGGGTCCATCTCCTTCTCTACTGCCTGAGCGATCTTGAGGATGCTCGAGTAAGTCGTCGCCTGGCTGATCGCCATTGCGCGCCGCAAGTATCTGGTGAGGCCTTTCTTGAACCTCCAAGTCCTCTCCTCTGGTTCACGGACTAGGTTCTCTGCGAACCTGCTGAGTCGGTGAACTCTGATGTATACTCCGCCGCTGTCATGGTCCCCTGCTGCAACGTCTCGAACTGCATTCGAAGCTCATCTCGCTCCATATCGGGGAAAAACTTTTCCTTGAACAGAGTTTTAAAATCTGTCCAAGAAACCAGGGCTCAGCTAACTGGGGGTCCTTCCGGTACCAAGCTCTGGCCAAATCAAAGAGTCGCATGCTCGCCACCTCCACCTTCAGGTCATCCGGGATTCGTGCCATCTTCAATGTCCTCTCCGCATTTTCCAACCACTCATCAGCATAAACAATTCCTTCGTGGCCCCATAAATCCATCGGACAGAGGTTCTGGTAATCCTTGGCAGTCCCTGGTCTCGGTACTGCTGGTGCTGGAGGAGCTACTGGTGCTAGTGGAGCCGGCTCTTGGGTCCTGAGGGCATCCATGGCCGTAGCTCGAAACTGCATAGCCTGATGGTTCTGTGCCTCCAGGAACTGCTGGAACATGCCCATCACCTGAGCGCCATCAAACATCACCGTCGGAGGCAGCAGAGGAAATTGAGGAGGTGGTAGTGGAAGTTGCTCCTACCGGAACATCGTCTGTGGTCTGATCCGAAGCTCCTGTAGCTCCGGGCTGATATGCGGTCTTCCTGGTGGCAACCATCCTGAAATAGAAAGAAACTCGTTGATTGCTAAGTCCTAGAAAAATAGTCAATCTCCTAAAATATATTGAGTATAATCAATCTCTATATTTCAATAACTATAAACATTTCCCACGTATCCTATGCTGTGATGAGTTTTCCTTAGTCTAACAGGTTCCCCAATAGCACTTTATAGCCTAAGTGCCATTAGGACAGACATACATAGGCCACCACTAAAAATATGTCACGATCCGCTCCCGAATAATCGGACACGAGTCGGACACGCCCAGCCTTCGTCGATGGACACGACGAAGTAAGCTGTACAGTTCTAAGAAAAACTCCAAGATACAATATACATAAAATAACACAGCTTCTATACACGTTTCCAGAATCACCACAATCCACAAGTTATAGGTACAATATCATCCGGAGACAAATTCGGTAACATGAATAAAATTATACAATCCTGAAATCCTCAATACAATACATGATAAAATCTCTAAACAAATCTAAGAAGGATCTAACCATAATTCTGAAATTCTAAGTCTATCCTGAGGCACAACTCTATCCTGGCTTCGGGCTCTGGCCCATAAAGATGGAACATCATCCACAAGCATACCTGCAACGTATCCTGTCAGAAAAAGAGCAAAGTACAACCCCGACAAGAAGCACTAAACAATGTAAACTGATATGCATGAAAAAGAATCACAATATGAACTATAATACCAGACAGGAATATGAAACTGTAGTACATGGATAACGATGAACTGTAGTACCAGATCCTGAACAATGAACTAGACTATCAGTGTAACATGCAAGTGAAATAACTATCAGAGTATATGACTGGCTGGGTAAACAATGAACAATAGCACATGAATAATGGTACGACTTAGAGTCCCATGTGTACGATGTGAGACCTAAGCTATTAGTCAATGCTTAGCTAAAATAGGATTGGTCACATATCTGTAGTATTTTCCCACCCAATGTACAAGTAAAGAACACTGAACAATGAACGATGAACAATAAACAATCTTGTGTACAACGTGTCAATATGAGAACATGAAGCAAGATAGAAATAAAGAATAAAAGGTTCGAGTCGGTGTACTTGCCTTGCTCTAGAATATCACGAGTAGGAAGATCGTAATCTCTCTGGTCACCTATTTTAGATACAAGTTGGTTAGGGTTTAAATAATGATATTATCTAGCTAATTTCTAACAAACTAACCCTCTATTTATATATGCTAGCTAACCATATGTACACATAGCTAATTTAACCATTTATAACTATACTAGCTAACTATACATATACTAGCTATCAATATTTTTAGAAAAATATATCCTAGATTTAATCCAGATAAATACCTATAAAATTTCTTAACTATATTTTAACAAAAATCATTATAAAATATCACTAGCAGTATCTACAACTATTTAGAATATTAGTAACTACACCAAGTTAGGAGTAGGTTTAGCTAAAAATAATATATGTTAGCAAAATAATTCTTTGTAGAACATTTAGAAAATTGTATTATAAAAATAGGCAAATCAATTAAATATTTTCATAAACAAACCATAAAATAAAATATGGCTAAATTATAAAATCCCAGAAAATATAAAATTTCAATAATTCGGAAAAGCGGTGTTATACCCAATAGGGAGTGGCTAACCCAAGATATAAAGTATGAATGGGTTCCGCCTTCGTGTGTATTATGCATGTGTTTTGGGCATACTAGAAGCCAGTGTCTCGACTCAAAGGGGATGGAGGCGGATAAGGGGGATCCAGAGCATCAGGAAACCCAACAGGAAGGAACAAAGGCGAAGATAGGGGCAGCTACTCAACAGGAAAGAGAAGAGGTTAACACAGGCGATGCGGATCACACACCTATGGATCATGAAGCCATTACAGAAGAAGGGCCTGCTGGCAGACAAACAAACATACACTCGATACTAGGGAAAAGACAGGGGCTGGAGACGGTCCATACGAAGGAGACCGCGCATAGCCTCGCGATGGTAGTAGTTACAAGTCAGCATAAAGAGCAAGAAACAAATGATAGGGAGCACCAAGCCTCAATGACAGAACAACCAAGTAATGAGGAGGAATTTGCTAGTATAGCCAGGAGGAGGCTGGAGGTGGACGACGACATAGAAGGGTAAATGGATAGCACATCTGAACCAGTTAACTTGGCATTGGCGCTCACCAAAGAGAATCCTAAGTGAGCTCTAATGCTCAAGTGAAGAACGCTTACTCTAATAGTGGCAAGGACCAGTTGGCCGAATACTCTTGCCCCCCAAACCGTCCTAAGGGGAGCGAGATGAGGACCTCGGACAATCGCCAACAATTGTAGATGTTAGCCATTACATGGAATGTTCGCGGCGCGAACTCCATTGGTAAGTGGCGGGAAATTCTAAATGTGGTTGGAGAAATAAATGCTCGATTGCATCCATACTGGAAAGCAAAATGAAATCGATGAACAAGCTTAACAGGAGAGTTCCAAACCAATGAGAAGCAATACACAATCTACCCATTTGCGAGATGGCCCGTATATGGGTGATGTGGGACACTCAAAATTGGAAGGGTTAGGTCAAGTTGATTTCCGAACAACTCATTGCTATTGAACTCTTCAACAAATGAGGGTTCCGATTTGTGATAGGTGTTGTCTATGGGTACAATGACCGAAGACGACGTTACCAACTATGGAAAGACATTATCAAAATTGCGACTGAGGTGGCGGACCAACTCCCCATGGTCCTGAGTGGAGACTTCAATGTGCTTCTTTCGGAGAATGAGAAGAGGGGAGGAAGGCTGGTCCCAGCAGCTATTCTGGTCGACTTTCAGGACTGCCTACTCAGCTCTGGGTTAACATGCTTATCTAGAGCCGGGAACGTATGATCATGGGACAACAACTCGATTACTAATAGAATATCATGTCAACTGGACATGACGTTATGCAATCTCAAATGGCTTGAGACGTTCCCACATAGCAGATCTGAAGGTCTCCATCGTGGCACAAGTGACCATACATCACTCCTCCTACGCATGGTTGCCACGCGGCCCTTCCGTCGTAGACCTTTCCGGTACTGTAATTCCTGGCCGCACGAGGAGGGGTACCAAGATGTGATCAACAACATACTTTAATGCAACATATCAGGTAACATCCAATTTCAAGTAGTGCACAAACTTAAGCTAATAAAAAAAGCTTTGAAGTTATGGAACAGAAGGCGCCTAGTGGCCAAAATCGAAGAATTGGAGGAAGAATTAAAGATATTGCAAGATCAGTTGCAAGTAAACTCATTGGACTCTGACCTCGCGGCTAAAGAGGTGGCTTTACATGAGGAAGTCCGTCGATACCGATTCCAAGAGGAAGTGCGACTCCAACAATGGGCGAAATGCGATTGGCTCAAGGAGGGAGATAGATGTTCGAAGTTTTTTCACGCCACCATCCGTGCGAGCTAGGACGCACAGAACTACAATTGTCCCCATTATTGGCGCGATGGGATTGAGATTACAAGAGGCGAAGATATTGTCTCCGAGGCGGTTTACTACTATAAGGAACTATACAACCAAAACTCATATGAACAAGAGTTCCCTGAAATCACTTGCAAGCGGATAGTTACTGAAATTGGCAATGAGAAGCTGCGCCGGATCATCATTATGGAGGAAATTGAGAAGGTTATCAAAAAGGCAGACCCGAACAAAGCCTATGGGCCAAAATGGTTTAATTCGATGTTTTACAAACAACATTGGGATCAACTAAGGTATCGGGTGCTGCAGGTAGTACATGATTTCTTTACGAATGATAGACTCTTAAAGGAGCTGAACCACACGTTCTTAACTCTCATACCAAAGAAGGAAGGCGCCATGGCACTTGGGGATTTTCGACCGATCTCGTGCTGAACCACACGTTCTTGACTCTTAAAGGACGCTCCATCACAGACAATTGTCTGCTTGCCCACGAGATGATACGGGAGTTCAATAAACCAGGCGGGAAGAAAGGCTGCATCAAATTGGACTTACGAAAGGCCTATGATACAGTTAAGGGCACGGCTAAACGCACCCCAGCAGTTACTTAGCACACCCCAAGTAACTTAAGTTATAAATTACTTCAATGTTAAAAGACTAATATACCCTTCTCTCATTTTCACACCCCACCACACCCCATCAGCCTTCCCAAACACACTTCTCTCATTTTCACACCCCACCATCCTCCTCATTCTTCCTTCTTTCATCATCTTCTCCAACAAAATCCTAAAACCCTAGAAAAATCCTAAGTTGAGAAGCCATCATGGAGGAAGGTGGTCCATCTGAAAGACACAATGTACGTACTCTCTCTACCTTCTTGCTCGTTTTCAAGTATTAAAATTAGTATGAGAATCGTTCCAAACGAAAATTTAAAAAAAAATTCGCGATATGCACGACCTGTGTTCGTCGCGCATATCATGTGCTGTTCGACTCCTAGTTGTCGAACATAAGAGTGACGTTCGACTAGGAGTTGTCGAACATGGCTTGTAATGTTCGACCTTTTTAAGTCGAATGTTTTTCGAAACATTCGACCTGTTACTTTCGAACAGAAGAAAATTGTACGACCTGTAATGGTCGGGCACTGTGTTTTTTGAATTTTTTTTTAACTTAGTAAAGTGTGGGTATTTTTCTTTTTAGGATAGTTCTTCAAATGACACTGGAATGAACAATGAATTGAGCATTGTTAACTTTCCCATATATGAACAAGTTGATTTTTCAGAATAATTTCAGACGGAAGAGATATTTGATAATCGTGAATCGTTGTTGAGGTGGGCACAGACGGTAGAAAGACGTCATAATATGGTCGTTTTGGTTAAACAATCCGATAGCGGGGATGGAAGGCGGGATTAGATAGTTTTGGGTTGTGAGCATGGTGGTAAATATTGGCCTTCCGAGACTAAAGTTGCTGAAACAAATTCGGCGAACATTGCGAAGAAGGCAAGACGGGAAAAGCTTACGGGTACGAAGAAATGTGACTGTCTGTTTCAATTGAAAGGAGTGCAATTCAATGACCTAGGACAACGGTCATTGACTGTTGTATGCGGCTCGCATAATCACCCACTCGGACGTAATTTGGTTGGACACTCATATGCTGGTCGACTAACACCGACTGAAGATCAACTTGTGAAAGACTTATCGAAGAACAATGCAAGGCCGAAAGTGTCACGCCCCAGAACCAGAATACTGGAGAGCGGGGGCGAACATAGCCAGCTACGTATATTGAAATGAATTCCATCTCGCTATACGGTCACGGCTGTCTAGATATGAGGGTTTACTGCAAGCCAACGGTCTCTTAAGGTCAAGCCTATTGTCTCAACCTCAATGCAAATAATATAATCACAAGATGTTTGACCACCAAATACACAATAAAAGGCGTCCCAAGTATTACATATTAAGTTGATCATGAAGCTAGTCTTACAAAATGCGAGGACTAGCAAGAGTTTAGTCATACATGATCAACCCTAGGATTTGTTAATCATGTTTACAGCCCGTAGGCAGACAGTAAGTAAAAGTGTATCGAGCTAACAGGTGCTCGTCGGCTAAACGCCTCAAAAGAATAATTTTACAATAGATGAGCGAAACAAAATAGAAAACCCACTCGTAGCCCGGGTTCCTTCTAGTTGCCACCATCGGGCTGGAGGTTCGGAAGATCCTCGGAAGCTGCTCCGAAATCTGGCCACAAAAAACCAGTTGGGTCAAACCCCAGAAAGAGCAAGTGTCACAAAGGAGGCCACGAAATAAGAACAAAAGCCAGCATATCAGAACATAAGAAAAAAAATGAAAGAAGGTACAAGTAAATAAAGAGTGCAACAGGACAATAAACGACTAGTGACGTGGGACCATTCCGTGAGCCAGTTTACAACCCGTAAACCAAACAAGGACCGGGGTTGTAACCCTTCGCCTGAATATCTCCTTGTCCCTACCCAATTATTGTTAAAGCAAGTAAAACAATCATGTTCAGGAGTACCAGGGTACAGGGACTAGACAAGACTTAGACAGGGCTAGACATCATCCATTCGCAAGCGGCCAAGCAATTACTACGGCTTACTACTTTAACTAACTAGGGTTATCACAAGACTAATTACTAACAAGATGCAATAAGAATTTTCCAGTCCCAAGCCCTGCAGACCATCCAGTTATCCTTCCGCGGGTTGAGAGTATGGTTGGATACATCGTCCCGGAGACGATATACCCTTAGGTGACTTAGAGGGTGCAACATATGACAGTGCGCTGGAAATGTGCTCTACTCGTCGGCAAGCTACAAGTCCAATTAAGAGCACCCAGATAACGAGATTGCCTGTGACTGGAAATTCTCCATGAACTATAGTTTGATCTAGTCATTAGCCTAATCCATATTCAGTATGAATCCCTGACCGTGGGAACCAGGGAGTCACGTCCTAGACATGATGCAAGACAAGACAAGTAGATTGCACAAGCAAGCAAGCAGGAACACCCACGGTGTCAAGTTGATTATACGAGTCAAGTTAGCCGTCGCAACAGCATCAAGATAAATTATGTCAGGGTACTTGTCAGGAGTGCGCCACGACGGACCACTATCATGTCAGGTTGGTCATGTCAGGAGTGCACCACTACGGGTCATTGTCGTGTTATGCTAGTTCCTTGCCATACCATGCCATGTACAATAGTCATTCCAAACATATTAAGTAAAATCAAGTTCATGACAAAAGGCGTAAGGATATAAAATGGGAGTAAAATATCTAATAAAATATCAATATACAGGGCTATAGAAGAGCCAAGCTTAAAGAAATAAAACCAAAACTCCAAGAGCCAATAGTTTGCGCAAGGGGTCAGGGGTTGGATTGCGCAGGGTGTCAGCTGCACAGGGTGCCAAGTGCGCAGGGGCACAGGGCGCAGGGGCAGATAGCGCATGGGCCAAGTGCGCAGGAGTGGATTGCGCAGGGGTGGATTGCGCAGGAATGGTTGGCGCAGGAATGGTTGGCGCAGGAATGGTTGGCGCAGGATGCAGACTGCGCGGGGGTCAAGCGCGCAGGAGCCGATGGTGCAGGGTTGGTTGCGCAATCGGGCAGCGGCCAGGCTGCGCAGTCAGCGACCAACGCTAAAGAGCATGGTGCGAGGAATGCTGCGCGGTTCAGTGCTGCGCTAAAGAGCGCAGACTGTAGATCTTCTTCTCCAGGCCGAGAGGAACATCAAGAACACCCAAAAATTCAATCTTTCATATCTTGGTCAAATCAAACCCAAATCTAGATTTTCAAAGTTCTAACTTGAGTAAAATTGAATTCTCTTCCACATGAAAGCATCAAAACCCACCAAAATTCAACCAAAATAGATCAAAATCATGTAAATCCGAAAATAGTTAAAACCTAGATCTAGAACAATGGAGACTCCAAATCACAAAATGTCAAGCACTAATGTTGATCACCATGGCCTAATCTAGCTAATAAACAAATAAAATATGGTCCTCATGTGGTGGCAAGGTGCACTTGCCTATGGGGTTTGGTGTTGTGTAGAGGAAGGAAGAAGAAGGAGATGGAGAAAATAAATGAAAGAGTTATGAGGAGAGAGAAAAGGTTGGTAGGGTTTTAATGAGGGTAGTTGTGTTGTATTGAGGGTGGAGCATAGGCTAAGGTGTTCCATGCATATTAAACAAACTAAACCAATACTCCTCCACAAAATAAAACCAAGTCATGCCAAAACCCGTTTTACGAGAAAACCAAAATCTGCAAGTCGAGCCAAAATACAATTATAGGCCAGAATCTGAGAAAATAAAATACAGGTCCAAGATACATGCAGGCTTGATCAAAAATACGTGTTCTGAGATATGGATGTTACAGAAAGATATATTGAGCACATTGAAGGAATCCTTTAGCGAGAATGAGTCGACATTGAAGACAATTTACAATGCTCGGCAAAAGCATAGAGTTGTCAAGCATAGGGGCCTATCTCAAATGCAGTACTGGTTGGGTAAGTTGGACTCAGAAAAGTACTATTATTTAGATAGGAGATGTGAGCAAACTGATAAAGTGAAGGATCTATTTTATGCTCACCCGACTAGCGTGGATTTGTTGCGTGCTTTTTCTAATATTTTATTGATGTATTTTACCTACAAGACAAACAGGTACGGGATGCCACTTTTGGAAGTAGTAGGGGTCACATCCACAAATATTATATTTTCTGTGGCATGTGTTTATATGGAGGCTGAGCGGGAGGATAATTATATATTGGCGCTTAGTACGCTTAAAGGATTAGTGGATCAATCATGCTTACCGAAGGTGATTGTGACTGATCGTGAGGTAGCACTTATGAATGCTATAAGCGTTACGTTCCCCAACTCCACACACTTGCTATGTCGGTGGCATATTAGAAAGAATATATTGGCCAACTGCAAGAAGTTGTTTTGTACCAAGGAGAAGTAGGATTCTTTTAACAACTCATGGAATTCGTTGGTTCTTGTCGAAGATCAACCAAGATTTAATGAGTTACTTAGAAGATTGGAGCAAGATTTCCACGATTATCCAAAAGCAGTTAACTATGCCATTAAGAATTGGATTGAGCCGTTTAAAGAAAGATTTGTTTCTTGTTGGACTAACAATGTGATGCATTTTGAGAACACGACAAGTAGCATGTACGTGTCTTTAATCCATAGTTTGCATATATATATGTTAATTATGTTATAATGTACAATTTTGACTGTATGAATTTTATACTCACAGGGCGGAGAGTGCACATGCAAAATTGAAAAAACAGTTGGACACTAGTCAATCCAATTTTGAGATCTCATAGAGCAGGATACATGATTTGTTGATCGCTCAACACAATCAAATTAAGGCCTCATTTGAGATGAGCCTTAATATGGCACCACATCGTTACAGTTCTCCTCTATTTAAGAATATCCGAGGATTGGTGTCTCTATCATGCACTTGGTAGGATATTCGAGGAGATGAAGGGTATAGATAATACCGGTGTAGATCCCCTTCTTTGTGGTTGTGTGTTGAGGAGAACTTGCGGGTTGCCTTGTGCACATGAACTTGCAGTGCTGAAATGGAATGGTCAGGTTATCCAGTTAGATATGGTTGACAGATTTAGGACGAAGTTGGATTATGAACCCTCCAAAATGAGCACATAATGGACACATAAACTGAGTACATTTGCAGATCTGAGTGCAACTTCATATTTACGATTTTGAGCAAAATTCACATAAACTGAGTACATTTACAGAGTTCATAACAAAGCACAGAGTTCATTAACATAGTTCTTAACAAAGCACAGACTTTCAGTAACATGAGCACAGAGTTCATAACAAAGCACAGAGTCCATTAACATAGTTCACAACAGAGTTCACAACATAGTTTATAACATGAATCTATGATCTTTGACGCCTTCGACTCCTACTAGTAGACGCCCCCTTCGAAGATTCTGGTGGTTCTTCAGGCGTGATCTTCAAAGCATGATAGGCGCCGACTAAAGCTGGGACTAGCATCGATGTGTCTAGACTCTCTTCATTCTCTACCCATTGCTGGTAGACCGGCTCTAAATACCCTAAAGCATTTTCGATCATTTTCCATGGTTGTGGGACTGCCTGGGTAGATGTAGTGCCGACGGCAGTAGAGACGTTCTCCGGATCCTGGATGATGGGATGTGAAAACGTCCTATACCAATACAGATAATCGTCTGAACACTCCCATGCGAGATTTGTAGCTCTCCCGCGGGCTTCGGTCGATAGTACATGGCTGCTCCAGAATCGGAAGTAGCCTCGCAAGACATCCCACGTTAGGTTATACTTATGGCCCGTATTTTCCCGACGGACAATACTTGGAATCAAAGAAAAACCAGGTATCTTCTGGAGTAAGCCAAATTGTCGAAGCACGCGGTCGGAATGATACGGCTCTACACAGTCAAATGCACGTATGCATCCGTGGTAGACAGTGACATTGTCCCGAGGATAAGAGTCTCTCATCCCATTGTAGGGTGTCCAATTGACCTACATCATAAAAAACATAATTACTAATACATAGAACACATTAATAAATGGCGTAAAAGAATGTAATAACACTCACACTATATACTTGGAGATTGTCCATAACCTCCCTCAAGGCCAATACCCGGTCGGCAGTTCCTGCAGAATGGGATCTCTTGGCCCACCTCAAAGCAAGTGGATCGCCCAACTTATAATTAACATTATGGGTTGGCCTTGTGAAGGGAAAATACTCGTATATCCAGGCCTAAAAAAACAAATATCGGACATATAAACAAAACATAAATATCCACATAAAAGAAGGTGATAATAACATGAAAACATGCATATAAAAAGGAGAGATAGCTACCTCCAGTAACGTCAGATATCCACATATTTGTCGCACCCCATTCCGAGATGCTAAACCAAGCTGTCGATACAAGTATGCTAGAGCAGCTGCTCCCCAAGCATACTCATTGACACGGTTGACCGTCTCTAGAAGACTGAGAATTTTTGTGTCCATACGTGTGCCACTCTTGTTTGCAAATATTGTGCATCCAAGCACGAACCATAAATATGCACGGGCTGCACGTCTTCTTTTCCTCTCATCCCTACTAGTGACATCTCTACTAAATCATGAACGGAGCTACTCAAGGCGGACCGAGCTGCCTCTCTGACCCTGAAGAGCATCGACTGCCTCCCTTTGTCACCCCCAATAATCTACTGATCATTTTCTTAGCTTCCTCTGGTCCCCTTGCCGACTCTGGTGCAACCACAGGTAATCCACTAACCGGGAGTCTGACAAGACAAAATACGTCATCCAACGTAATTGTCATCTCACTGAATGGCATATGGAATGAGTTGGTCTCCGGTTGCTAACGCTCAACAAACGCGCAAATTAGATTTTTGTTTGGCGTCTTATATGAAATCCATCTCAAGTCTAAAATTTTAGAATGATGGATCAACTCCTTAAATTCATTACCCCCTTGACCAAACTTCCATGTCTCCATCTTGGTCGTGTGGCACCAACACCTCAATAAGGGCCTTTCAATCCCATTCCAAATCTGGAACGCCACATGAGTCTTAAAACTTGGGATAAGTCGGGAATCCTGAGGTCCACCGGGACAAGGGCCCGTCAATATATCACTGTCAATACCTTCTTCCTCATCTTCCTCAGCACGTGCTTTCTCATCTTCCTCAGCACGTGCTTCCTCTTCTTCCTCATCATGTGCTTCCTCTTGTTCCTCTTCTTCCTCAACATGTTCCTCATCCTCTTCTTCTCTAGTACGTGCAGCTGCCTCTTCTTCCGCAGCACATTGCTCTTGCATTTGAATCGGAGCAACTGTTGCTCCTTTTTGAAGACTGCTACGTGCAGCTGCCAACTCTTCTAACCGACGTCTCCTAGTAGAAGCTGTAGATCGTCTCCTCATATATGTCATTCCTGCTAAATTGAATGAAATATCAAGAATTAAATAATCTATACAGTCAAAATGAACTGTTCGACCAACACTGGTCGAACAAATATATACTGTTCGACCATTACAGGTCGAACAAGTACCTACTGTTCGACATATACAGGTCGAACAGAAGCATGATGTTTGATCACGCAGGATCGAACAAATCGTGAGTGTTCGACATATGTCTGTCGAACAAAACGTGAGTGTTCGACATATGTCTGTCGAACGTCTGCACAAATGTTCGACTTCGTGTTGTCGAACGTACGATTTTCTACCCGACCAACCAGGCTTGGGCAGAACAGCAAAAAAAAAAAAAACGAAAACGAAGATGTTCGTCCAAGAAAATGACGAGTTTTTGAAACCCTAATTCAGTAATCCTAAACGAAAGATACAGTTCGAAGTAATGGGGAGATTCGATTTGAAAAACTCACCATATTATTGGGATTGGGGTTCATCTTGGGATCAGTCTTCGGATTGGCCCGCCATTGAAACGAAACAAACTCCTTGTCGTCGAACGGGACTCCTTGTCGTCGAACGGGAGGGGGGGTTTCAGCCGCTTGGTCTTCAGGAGAGAGAAGAGAATGGAGTGTTAGTGGTGAATAGAAATGGGGTGTGTTGTTTTATATAGAATGGGATGTACTTATGATTATTGGTTTGAGAAGAGAGGAGAGTGGGATGTGCTTAGAAAGGGCATTTCTGTCAAAGAGTGGGGTGTGCTTAGTATGTTTTTAAGTTTTATTAAATATATATGGGGTGTACTTAGTAATTGGGGTATCCTTAGCAAGTCTTGGGGTGTGTATAGTCGGGCCCTACAGTTAATAGGGGCTTCGTGTGCAAAATTCTAAGAAGCATAGGATTTGCAGAATGGTGGGTGGAGAGAATCAAAGTATGTATCACGTCGCCAACATTTTCGATACTAATCTAAGGCCAGCCACACGGCTTCTTTGGCAGTAATCGGGAATTACGACAAGGGGATCCTCTATCCCCTTACATGTTCACCATAGTAATGGAATACTACACTTGCTTGATGGACATTGCAGTGCACTGGGGTCTGATCGCACCTCTCTACCGCCGGGTCGAGCCAATTGTTTCTCATCTCATATACGCGGACGATTTGCTGGTTTTTATTGAACCATCTGAAAGATCGATTGCGGCGCTAAATACAACAATAGAGGAGTTTGCTCGCCTCTCCGGACTACAACTGAATAGAAACAAAAGTAATGTGTACTTCAACAAGACTTGTCAGAATAAGGAGGCTCTGGCGGAATAGCTTCAAATAGAGATTGGCCAGCTACCTGTCAGGTACCTTGGGCTCCCTCTATCTGTCATATATGCTCGGTATGCTGACTGCCAAGGGCTTAAACAATACGTCCAACATAGACTCGAAGGCTGGCAAGCCCAGTTACTGTCATTTGGAGGTAGAATCAAACTCGCCCGATCGGTAATACTTGCCATAATTAATTACTGGCTACAAGCGCTTTATATTCCGGAGAAAACTATTAAAAGTATCGAGAAGCTATGCGCTAACTTTATATGGCGCGGAGGCCTATACCAGATAGCTTGGGATAAGCTTTGTAAGACAAAAGAAGAAGGCAACATAGGCTTGCGCTCCCTGCGAGTACTCCATGAAGTTGCCATGCTCAGGTTGGCCTGGAAATTCCTTGAAGGCAAATCCATTTGGGCAAGATGGTCAAGCAACCACTATCTACAAGGTACTAATTTCTGGGTTCAGAGAATTGACAATAACTTCTCTGTAGTGTTCAAGCATATTTTACGTACTCGGTCGACGTTGAAAGAGAACTTAAGACGGGTAGTACATGATGGCACAACCACGAGTCTATGGTTGGACCCCTGGCTCGAGCATCGTAGTCTTATCGATCGGTTAGGATGGCCATCCTTTGAACTGATCGGAAGCAATGAGCAAGTCAGCGTGCTTCTGCCGAATGGTACGTGGGACACAGGCATCCGTACAGTCGGGCGTTGGTTTGCTACAGAAATTGAAACTGTCCCCATTGATACCGAGGCAAATGAGGATCATTGGGTGTGGAAGGACACCAATGAGGGAACATTCAAGACCAAGAATGCATATGAGTTACTACGTCCGCACTCCCCGTAAGTTACATGGGCTGAAGTGATATGGTCGAAAGGTGCTGCGATGAAGATGAAGCTTTGTTTGTACAAAGCCCTGCAGAATAGGCTACTCACGAGGGACATGCTTGTCCGCTTTGGCGTTCAAATTGAGAGTATGACCTGTGTCTTATGCGGCCAAGAAAACGAGACATGCGACCATATCTTTTTTCAATGCGCTACAACAGGCTACATATGGAAGGTTCTATACGGTGAAATAGGTATCAGGTATGACGAAGGTGCGAGACTCCAATCCATAGTCGGAGGAGTTAATTTGCTAAAGAACCAAGGAGGAGATGTATATAAGAAAGCCAGGTTACGGCTGTTACCTACAGTCTGGCACGAATGGCACGAGAGGAATAAAAGGATATTTGAAGGAGAAACCCTCTCTGTAGCTAGTATTATCATTAACATTAAACGGGATATAACGTGCATGTCATGCTAGTTTGCATACTGGCAGGAGGGCTTAATTGTACTTGGTTCTGTTGGGCTTGTACATAACTATTCATCAATAAAATTACCCTTTCTCTTAAAAAAAAAAATCGGTTCGGTATTCTCGATATAGTATTATACTCAAACCGTTATCATTACCGTTTATACCATATTTTAGTCGGTTCGGTAATTCGGTATCGATACATAATTTTGGATTAATTTTTTGAAATATTTTTAATCGATACTCGGTCGATTTTTCGGTAGCGGTCGGTATTTACTCACCCCTAACCAGGACTCTTAATGGGTAGGACTTCTAAACAAATAACAATATGTTGGTGATATTTACTAAAATCTTACTCATTAATTAACGCTTCCTTAGGAAACGCCCACAGAAAAGCGGAAAGAACGCGTTTGAAGTAAGTTTCCCTCGGAACAACAGTATCCAAAAGTATACAAAAACTTTGACAGCAGTCCAGCGCCAGCGGCACGAGAGAGAGAGAGAGAGAGAGAGAGAGAGAGAGCAGTCCAAAATATCTAGGACTCAACATTGAGTTTGACAGAAGACCATAACCTCTTCTTGACGATCTCAACCACCATGGCAGACGGAGAAGAAGTAGAAGACAATTCCAACGCCCCCGCCACGGACGAAGATCCGGTCATCCTCCTCCATGGCGACCTCGAGCTCCAGATCCACGAGGCCCGCGACCTCCCCAACATGGATCTCTTCTCGGAGCGCCTCCGCGTCTGCTGCACCGTCTGCCGCCGCCCCCCCGCCGAGTCCCACCACGACGAAGAAGACGAAGCGCATCCCCACCCCCGCAACCACCGGCCGAAGATCATCACCAGCGACCCCTACGTCACCGTCACCGTCTCCGGCGCCACCGTCGCCCGCACCCGCGTCATCCCCAACTCGCAGGACCCCCTCTGGGACGAGCGCTTCCTCATCCCCCTCGCCCACTCCGCCTCCCACCTCCTCCTCCACGTCAAGGACGACGACACCTTCGGCGCCCAGCTCATCGGCACCGCCTCCCTCCCCTCCCCCTCCCTCCTCTCCCCCGTCGACCGCCGCTGGTTCCCCATCCTCGGCCCCAACGGAAAACCCCCGAAATCCGAATCCGCTATCCTCCTCTCCTACAACTTCACCCCCGTTGCCGCCCCCGCCGCTCCCCTCTCCGTCGACGCCTACTTCCCCGCCAGGCACGGCGGGGATGTCAAGCTCTACCAGGACGCGCACGTCAGGGAGGGGGAGCTGCCGGAGATCGAGCTCGACAAGGGGAGGGTGTTCGAGCACGGGATGTGCTGGGAGGACATATGCCACGCCATACTCGAAGCGCACCATCTGGTATATATTGTCGGGTGGTCCATCTACCACAAGGTCAAGCTGGTCAGGGAGCCTACCCGGCCGCTGCCCCACGGCGGCGACCTCAGCCTGGGGGATCTCCTGAAGTACAAGTCGCAGGAGGGGGTCAGGGTCTGCCTGATGGTCTGGGACGACAAGACCTCGCATGACAAGTTCGGGATCAAGACGGTAATTATATTATCCGGTATCAGAGTTGTGCTCAATTGTCAATTCAGTATAGATCACAATCGTCAAGGCTGTTTGAATAAGTCATTATAGTAAGCATTACCAAATATTGCATACTCATAGAAACTCATATGCTTTACACAAGACGGATGTAAGACTTGACCATGATAAATACCCTATGCCCTATATATAGAATTTGGAACATCCTAACAATGTTTGCTAAAGAAACCTGGATAGAATCCAGATTAAAAATTGGATAGAGACTTAAATAACCTTTAATGTATCAAGAGTGAAGACCGTTAGAGAATTATATTAATTAGAGATTGCGTAGTTATTTTCCAAAGTTCTTTAACGAGAGCAATCTAGAAAAGCTTATTTAGATACAATGTTAGTTCATGATAGGTCATATGCAACCTATAGCTTGCATAGCGATTGTCGTGAAATTGAGATTTATGAAGTTAAGGATGCTTTGAAAATGGGAAAGCGGTATGACACGAGGATATTCCTTTTGAGGTTTAGAATTGTATAGGCGAGAGGGTTGGTGCGACTTTTATTCAACCGAATCCTAAGGACTAAGACGTTACCTCGTTGAATGGAGAACTAGTATTATAGTATCCATATATAAAAATAAAAAAAGAGATACAAAATAGTTATAACTACGAGGAATTAAGCTTACGACCGGTACGGTGAAACTATGAGAGGAAGTAACTAAGCAAAGATTAAGAAAACAAAATATTTTGTTTTATGTTGGAAATATATATTATGGAAGCCATTGTTAAAAAGAGGAATTTACATATGGTTTTTATCGACTTAGAGATAGGTTATGAAAGAATTCCTAGGAAGATAATCTGGTAGGATTTGGAGAAGAAACAAGTTCCTAGTAGATAAATTGGGACAGCTAGGGATATGTACAATCGAGTTACAACGACCGTGCGAACCATTAAAGGAGATAGGGTACCATTCTTATTATTATTGCCTTTCATCGAGGATCAACATTAAGTTATTATCTTCTTGCGGTACTTGTGATGCAATTACTAGGTATATCCAGGAGAAATTCTATTGTGTATGATGTTTGTTGGCGAATTTTTGTTGGTTGACGAGAGTAAAGAATGTTAGATGCTAAAATATAAGTGTAGACAGAACTTTGGAATATAAAGATTTTAAAATTTGGACTAAAATAAAATATATGAAATATAACTTCAACCATAAGTCAAAGATAAATGCGATGGAGTACATATAGATGAATGGGAGATACATAGGAGTGGCGGTTTTCTGTTTATAGGATCAATCATTCATCATGATAGAATCATATGATGGAGAGATTACGAATGATGTCATGTATATAATTAAAACATGATTGTTGAAATGGAGGAGTGCTTCTTGAATATTTTGTGGTGCAATATACATTTGAAGTTGAATGAAAATTCTATAAGATTGCCATAAGACGAGCCATGTTTTATGGATCAGAGTGCTGGGTTGTGTAATTAAGAAACAATGTCTAAAAAATTTATGTAGCCGAAATAAGAATGCTAAGATGGGTGGGTGACAATATATTAAAAGATGAGATTAAAAATTGAGTTTATACGTGGAAAATTAGAGGTGTCTCAAAAAAGACAAGATGAGAAAAAACCGTTTTAGGTATCGTTTGGACACGTCCAGCACAGCCTAAAAGATGCTTCACTAAAGAGGATCAATTCTATAGTACTTAAAGGAGCCGCTAGGAGGTCTAAAGAACTTGAATTCATGCTTTAAAGGAGGATATGTTTTTTGTTGGTGTTACATACCCTTAATAGAGTTGAATGGAAGAGCGTGATTCAAACAAGCGGCTGCAAAATTTGGGATAAAGACTTTGTTGTTGTAGTTGTTATGATGTGGAATTTTACTGGTATGCACACCTCAAAATTTCTATAGATAAGCTTTGATAGATTTAAGATTCCAAATTAACGGTCAAGAGTAACGGGGAAGAATGATTATCATACTACAACGATTAATTGTTACTATAAGAAGTCTAAATATGAGTAGTTGTTACTATAAGAAGTCAAGATATGAGTTGCATACTTACATGTGTGAGATTCATAAGGCAATAGGCATGGAGATGGAGGAAGAGAAGGGTTGCAATGATAAGTTGTTACTATAAAAGCTGTGGATTTGAGTTGCATAATGTTATGTGTGTTGAGATTCATAATAGGAGTGGAGATGGAGGAAGAGAAGGGATGCTGGATAATCCTAATTTTGCTAGAAGGAGATGAATCTGTAGGGAATAACCATCATGTCCTCCCTATGAGAGTTTCTTATTTATAATAACATAAGAATACAAATATGGAAAGTCTCCTACTAAGTCAAGTATACAAATCTAGACTTAGACTTGATATAAATTAAATATGAAAGAGTAGACTCTTGGCACAGTCTACAAGTATAGACAAAATCTTCGACTAAATCTAATACACAGAGAATACAAATATGGGAAGTCTCTACTAAGTCAAGAATACAAATCTTGACTTTTTAAATAAATAAATAAAATGAAATAAAAAATATTGACTTAGATTTGGTATAAAAAGTTAAATATGAAAGAGTAGACTCTTGGTTGGCTCAGTCTACAAGTTAGACAAAATCTTCGACTAAATCTAATACACCAAGATAATATGATAATCCTGAAATAAACCTAAAACATACTATTTTCTTCTACAATGTGTAAGTATGTTAATAATAGCCTCAACGTACGATTCACTATGATTTACACTTTCCAAGGCTATATACACACACAGACACATATAAAAATGGGCGACTCGGGAGCGGGCGATCGGTCGATGGCAAACCCTAGGGGTTCCCTCACCTGGGATCCCGATGCACCCGGCGGCGGGTCGGCCGGGAGCGGGCCGACCAGGGGCGGCACGGGAGGTGGCGGTGGCGGCGCGGGCGGTGGCTGCGCGACTGGGAGCGGGTCGGCTGGGCGCAGGCCGGTCAGGGGCGCGGGCGGTGGCGGCGCGGGCGGTTGGTCGGCCAGAGGCGGCGCGGCCGGCAGCGGGTCGGCCAGGGGTGGCGCGGCTGGAAGCGGGTCGGCGAGGGGCGGTGGTGGCTTGGGTCGGGCTCCGGCCGGAGGCGAAGGCAGCGTAGGTGACAACGATCGACGGGATCCGAATACTACGGACCCGGAGGAGGAGGCGGGATGGACTACGGTGATTAGAAGGCGTAACTCTAAAGGGGATGGCGAAGCTCGTCGGCTAGGTGGGGCATTGGGAGGCGATCACCATAGGGGTGGCGACCATCGACACGTGATAAAGAGACACGTTAGCTGTGCAGGCTCAGGGGTTGCTAGGAGGCAGGATGGGAGTTCTAGCCAAATGCCGAATAACGTGTCCATACCACCAATGCCTCAACAACGATGGTCGACTGTGGATAAGGGCAAGCAGGTTGTTGGAGAACAACGAAAGGCCGGGATCCCGAAATCCTACACGGATATGTTGAGTGGAGGAGTGGTTAGCTTGCCAACGCAGATGTCTTATGTCCAGCCGAAGATGGTGGGCACAACACTTCGGACGACCCTGACGGAGGAAGATCTTGTTGAGACCGCGGACTACTGGCGCAACTAAGTCATTCTATATGTGCTTGGCTCGAGACCGTTCTACGGACAGATCCTTGTGTACGCGGCGCGAGTTGGAGGCCGAGAGGCGGTATGGAATTTTTCTCACGAGAAAATGGCTTCTACCTCGTGTGTTTCTGCTTGCAGGAGGACATGGAACGGGTTCTTTAGGGGGGACTGTGGACCTTTGATGGCGGATTTATTATCATGAAAGCATGGACGTCTGAATCGACTTATGAGCGTGAAGTACTTCTTACGGTTCTGATCTGGATCAGATTACTGGATTTACCAGCTAATCACTGGAGCATCTCTATGATGATGAAGATCACTAGTGTCATTGACAAGCCAATCAAGGCCGATGAAGCTACGACGTACAGAACCCGTACGAGATATGCACGGATCTTTGTTGAAGTAGATGCGAGTGCTGATCTACCGCCTTTCGTTGAGTATGAGGTGCCTTCCAGTGGGGTCTTTCGCCAGACTGCAGTATGAGTTTGTGCCACCAGTTTGCTGCCATTGTAAATGTTTCGGTCATCCCTCGAAAGGCTCTCCGGTAGGGGAGGTCGGGGGACCCATCGGTGATAAGGGAGGACAGAGGGAGACTGATACTATTGGAGATAGAGGACTACGTGATGGTAGTGGGGTACCTTGTCCTCAGGAGACGATCACCTCAATGATGGAGGGGGTTCAACCCAGTACGGAAGGGGCCATTGCTGATCAGGTCAATCATTTCTCTCAATGGACGGATCGGGTGATGCAGACTCATGGAGATATGACTGATGCTGGAGGCCATCGTGGCATTGAGGTGGGAACCGGAAGCGGAATGTAGATGGAGAGAGACGACCAGACCTTGGGAGAGGGTGCTACTAATGTCGTGAGCGAATTTACTCCTGGACAGACTATTGTTTTCCAGTCCAGACGACACAAGTCTCTAGGCCATCAGGAAGGGCGCCTCGGAAAGAAGGTGATAGAAGACTGTAATAATTAGTCGAAGGAGAGCACAAGCAGGAAGCGTCGAGCGGCAATACCTAGAGAGGATGGAGGGCAGGATGTGATGGAGATACTGACTACGGGCTCTTCAGATCTTTGTGTAGCTAATCCCAGATGGAAGGACAATTGTAAAAGTGGTGGTGATCTCAGTGGGTTTAACCCGCCTCTTGAGGCGTCTTCGGAGGGCGCAGCGGCTGAAGGTTAGATGGAGCACGCTATTTTCCCAAATGGCGGCTCTGGAGATGTTGATGGGTCATCTTCTGGATATTAAATCTCTATCTTAGCTTGGAATGTCCGAGGTGCGTGTGCTATAGGGAGATGAAGGAGATCAGAGAGGTGTTGAGGCAGGAAACATGTTCCATTGTAGCGCTACTAGTGACTAAAATTAAATCGCCTAGACTGCTACAACTAAGGACCCAACATCAATGGTGTCAGGTGCATAACTTGGAGGTAGGAGGGGTTGCGCGTGTTTGGGTGAGCTGAGACATCAAAAGCTGGGCTGGACATGTAATTCATTTGTCAGATCAACCGATTGCTGTGTCTTTCACTAATAAGGGGGGATGGCTTTCATCTTGGGAGCGGTGCATGGCAATAACGACAAGCGACTTCGGGTCTGCATTTCCACTCCCTCGTTCTCTGGCCTAGTCGTGGGCCAGCCGTATGGCTTCTTCAGTAGTTCTAGAGGACTTCGGCAAGGGGACCCGCTATCGCCATACCTCTTCACCTTGGTCATGGAGTTTTTCACATATCTCATGGATGTGGCGATCCATAGACGTCAGATCACCCCGCTGTATAAGCGGGTGCATCCTCAGGTATCCCATCTTATCTATGCGGATGACTTGCTGGTCTTTCTGGTTCCTTCGCGTCGTGGAATTGTGGCTTTGAACTTGATTATGGAACGGTTTGGCTCACTGACTGGTCTACAATTGAGCAAGGATAAGAGTATGGCCTATTTTAACAAGCATTATCAGCAGAAGGAAGAGAGGGCTTTACTTCTTGGTATTGAGAAGGGAGATCTACCAGTCAAATATTTGGGAATTCCATTGTCTATCAACTACGCCAAAGAGACCGAATGTCAAAGTCTGGTGGACTATGCACAACGCCGTCTGGAGGGGTGGCATGCCCAAAGCTTATCCTTTGGAGGGCGCATCGAGATGGTTCGATCCGTCATCTATGCCATTGCTCGATTCTGGTTGCAAACTCTCATGTTGCCGACTGCGACCATTAGTAAAATTGAAAGACTATGCTAACTTTATCTGGAGAGAGGTTTACACTCTATAGGATGGACGACTCTATGCAGACCTCGGGAGGAGGGTGGTGTCGGTCTACAGTCTTTGCGGACCCTGCATGAGACTGCGAGATTGAGACAAGCTTGACGATTTTTTGCACAGGATTCCTTGTGGGCGGTGTGGATGAAGGGGAAGTATATAAAGGACTAGAATTTTTGGGAAATCCGAGCCAATAGCAACGACTCCGTTACTTGGAAGAACTTACTATCCCATCGGAATACATTGAAGGGGCTTATTTCCAGAGTGATGACAGATGGAGAAACTACAGACCTATGGTGGGATCCTTGGATCAACCATCAGAGCTTGGCGGATCGAGTTGGTTGGCAAGCGTTGCCAGCGGCGGGAAGGAGGGCCCGGGTGAGCGCTATTCTGCGGGAGGGTTCGTGGAGAGCGGATCTTCACCCTATGACGCGATAGTTTCAACAGGAGATTGAAGAGGTCCAGGTGGATACTCAGAGTCCGGAAGGGGCGTGATGGGTGTGGACGGACACTGGATATCACATTTTTCCCCAATCGGTTGTCTACGCGTCTATTAGGGCGATTCACCCTCCCATGGAGCTGTCACCGATGGTGTGGACCAAGAGGGTAGCCTCCAAAATGCAATTATGTTTATACAAACTTTGCCTTGAGAAGTTGCTTACTCGGGATCGCCTGGTGAGGTTTGGTGTGCAGATTCCATCACCATTGTGTGAGCTGTGCAAACAAGATCATGAAAGGAACTGAGATTCCCAGTGGTACAATACAACAAGAATTCGGTTGGCGGCCGCGGTCTGACATATATGGAAGGAAAGAAACAATAGAGATTTTGAGCTGGTGACTATGCCCATTATTAGGGTGATTCACAATATAGAATTTGATGTAAAAGTGATGGAGAACTTCAAGTCTCCCCCAAGATCTGATTTGTAGACTCTTCAAATTTTTAATATATACAAAGTACCTTTTTCCAATATATATATATATATATATATATATACACACACACACACACACCCACACACCGGGATTTTATCTGCTACATCATATCTATGTTAATATGCTGAATAGCCAACTAGAATAACTGTTACCTTATTGTTCTTATATTTATCCATTGACATCGGTAACTATTGGAAGTCAACTTTGTCTTATCTAGAAGTCCATATGTTTGATTGATATGTTTCCTCTATTATTCTGCATTATTTGGCCAGTTCACAGTCATCATGTTGAAGGTTATGGTTCTTGAGATAATCTGAGCTTTATGATATTTTTACGTTGAAAGTTATACTCCTTGAGATAACATTATCTTCGTGATATTGTAATTCCATCCACAAAATGCATTATCCTCTCTTAGTTTGACTTGCCTGGAACATTGGGTGCTTTTAGTTTAATTAACTTGTCATAATATTTTTTGGTCATGGAGAGTACTGTTCTGCTAAGGTTGTTTGTATTCCCAAATTTAATATAAAGGCGTTTGGTGCAGGAAGGTGTTATGCAAACTCATGATGAAGAAACTCGAAAATTCTTCAAACATTCATCAGTCATATGTGTGCTGTCACCTCGTTACGCCAGTAGTAAGCTTAGCTTCATCAAGCAAAAGGCAAGGTTCTAAGATGCCTTTGTACAAATAGCTTATCTATGTTATATTTATTTGGCTAAATGGTTAACACAATCTAAAATATGGTCACTGTTGTAGAATATACTTGTCTGGCTTTTTAGATTGTCTTACTTCATGCTGAAAGGATTTGATAGCATTTTTCAAGCAACAAAGTTAGGAAGATTTTTATTTAGCGACATCAGTATTTAAAAATAATTCATGCTGGAATGCTGTTTAGCTATATTTTTTTTCAGATGTATGCATTTATTTCATTGTGACCAACCCTATCTTTCATTATTTCAAACCATTGTCCTTTATGGCTGTCCCACGACTTCTTACCTTGGTTGGTAGAGGTCTTATCAGCATGAAGTGCATAACGTTCTGCTATTAGGTTGTCAGTTAATATTGAAGAAATTTGTAATACCAGTATTTCAGAACCGAGTTTGCTCCATTTTCCTATTACTTTTGTTGTATTTCTTGTTATTTAGCTTTGCCTTGGACTATCTGTTTCTAATAGAAGTTAGGATTCTTTCTGAACTTTTATAGATGACATAGGATAGGGAAATTTTAAGAAAAGTGCAATTTCCAATCTTTCCGCAGGTAGATAAATGTACATTTACATACATAGATACACCTCCAAATATATTTTGAGATACAATATCATAAATGGTGTTTATTAGATAGATAAAAAGATTTATGCTCGTATTTGACATTTCATCAAAATTATAGATACCCTTAGTCTAAGTCCGTAGAGGATTGCGAGATGACGGTTAATCCGAGAGGATCATTTAATGGAGATCGGCCCAAGCGATCAAGTAATTGGTGCACAAGACACAAATAGTCGAGGATTATCATGCAAAACTAGACTCAGTGGGATTGATGTAATAAAAGCCCTAGTTTAAGATGGAAAATAGGATCTAAAATTACGAGGATTAGCGTTCAAAAGACGACACTCGGGGAGATTGACATAATAAGTAACTCGATTTAATCCGGGATCACCCTCCCGCCTGCTTTCAAAAGCTAACCCAAAATTGAACTAGCTTTTCGAGTTTTGTTTGATAAGCTTTTGTTACCAAACTTTTGTGACAACTTTTCAGAAAAAGTTGAAACATGCACGATAAGCAATCTCAAAGCCAACCTTACCACTAAAAATATAAGTAAATTATTCTTTCTCCACCACCACCCCTCCTCTCGCCTCCAGCTTGACTTCCAACACCTCATCCTTTATCTCTGTCCCCACCCTCCATGACCAACCACCCCCCACCCCCCCCCCCCCCCCCAAAAAAAAAAAAAAAAAAAAAAACCTATTTCGTACACCATCTCCACCTCTCCGCCATTCTCCACCACCACCCTAAAAACAATTATCTACCATATCCACCTCCTCCACTTCATCTTCTATTTCCAAAATGGCAAAATCCAAACCCATTTCTCACTCTCCTCCCCCCTCTACCATCTTCAACTCTGACCCCATGTTCACTGTTTCCTCCTATAGCACCTTCAAAATCCATTTTCCCTCTCCTTAACCCAGGGAGAAGTCACAACATCATCTTGTCTTAGGGATAACTAGGCGGAGTGTGCAGGTGGGGCGACAGAGCAACATGTGCAGAAGGGGCAACACATACAATTTGCTTAGTGCCAACTTGTGGCTATATTGAGGACGATGCTAGATAAGGAGGAAAGATGAGGTGGGCATAACGGTTTTTTAATATTGTTTTAACATCATTATGATATTAAAGTGATAAAAAAGTTTGTTGGATAAATCTCGAAATTGAAGTGATAAAAAAGTGTCATATAAAGCTCTAAGACCTTTCCTTCATTCACTTGATGGGAGTCACACACAACAGGTAGCAGGAGGTCAGTAGGCTCGTTCATCCTTCTCACAGAGGGACCACAAAATGGAGAGTGCCTTAGCCAAGTCCTAAACCGTTATTTGTCGGTTCCACTTTGAGGGGTATCATCTATTGTACCGAAGCAACATAAACAAGTACGAGTATGGATGTGCCAAGCATAGTTAAAGGTATTTTAATGTCAGTTAGACTATGTCTTGGAAACTTTCTTTTCTATGCAAGAAAGAGGAGGAATGATAAACCTTATTCCCTATTAAAGATAAAGTCGTACTAGGAGACTATTATGGCTGAGATTCTGAATTCATCGAAGTGGTCTACTACCCAACCGGATCACATGCTTCTCGATAACTTTGTTTTACTCTAGACAATCCAGTCAAGAGTGTACCCTGCAGAAGCCTTTTACTTAGAAACTCCGAAGAACCCTTTCCTAATTATGTGGGAAGCAAATATAGGCCAACTGATCTATCGTCAGACATGCGATATAGCGAGGAATCAGCTTCTCTAGATCAAAGTGGCTATCAACTTCAAATTGTCTGGTTCTCATGAAAAAAAACATCGTAGTTGGCAAACGAACTATCACAAAAGAGAGAATATGGAAGCTTGACAGGAAAACCAACCTCATGCAACAAATTGTTATTCAAATCAATTTGCACCATGTGCCCTTGCTTGGGACTTTGCCTTCGCGCTCGATGTAGCCAAGAGACAAAGATTCAGCCAAGAGAAGTACTGGAGACGTAGTAGTGATTTTTTATCTGATGGTAATTCTTCCAATCAACATTTGTAAAAGTCACTATCACTTCAACATTGCATGAGGAATCCATGATATGGGGAATGCTTTAGGTAATGAACAATATGAATCACACAGCGGTCATTGCACACCAATGCACATGCCCGAACCATCATCTTAAACGATTATATATATATATATATATATATATATATATATATATATATCCTTTAACCTTTCTTTATTGCTATATGTTTGCTTAGTGTTAGTTAGCCATTGTTCCCAAAAGCTCAAGTTGATAGGAATGGTTATAGCTCTTACACCGCGTGTCACGTGCATGCCGATACTGCACGTTAATGAGCCTAGAATGTGCACTTGGGCTAAAGCCAAGTGGAAGGAGGATCGTGCATGGAAAACTAGGCAATATAAACCAATTTAATTGGTGGATGATGGGATTCGAACCCAGTACCTTTTGGTTTGATAGCTCTGATACCATGTTAGTTAATCAATGTTCCCAAAAGCTCGAGCTGTTAGTAACGGACCAATATTACATATTATAGCTCTTAACACTTAGAAATCTTGTTTCTGTCTTAATCTTACCCATCTCAATTGTTAGACCTTTAAGTTCAGCATCCTTACTATATGAGTTGCAGTTCTGAGGCATTTCAGACAGTTATCCAAATTATTATTGTTCTAATTATCATAATAGCTTGTAATATTGTATCTTTGTGTGCACGTATTATTGACATGATGTTTAGCTTCTTATTGGGGACGCCAATTTGCTAGGCGGTAGATAAGTACCTCCAATTTGCTAAGCGGTAGAGAAGTACCTGTGGTCTGTGTTTGAATTCTGAACTGTCTGATTAACCCTTTTATCTTTATATATCTTTCCAGGTTGTGGGAAGCCTCTTTACCCATCATCAGAAATGTGTGCTAGTTGACTCACAGGCTTCTCGAAACAGTCGAAAGATCACTGCGTTCATCGGGGGCCTTGATCTTTGTGATGGTCGCTATGATACTCCAGAACACAGGCTCTTTTCTGATCTTGACAGTATATTTGCAAATGATTTTCACAATCCCACATTTGCTGTGAGTACATTTTCTCTTGATCCCCTTTTGAAATCCCCACTCCTGCTCTCCATTTTAATTTTTACCTGTTCAGTTTGTTTAGATTGAAAGTAACAAGGTCAAGGTTACTTCATAGTTCCTCATCATTTGTGAACTCTTTGCTTCACGCTACTTTAGCTTGCACACTGGAATAACTATAGGACTGCTGAACTAGCAAGTATGTTGTCAACCTAATCCAACAATGACACCTATTCAATAAACTGACGAGTGATTTTGACTTCTTTAACTGTTTAGACTTTTGTTCCTCTCATTTATTTTCCAACTCTTTTAGACAAGGACATCATAACTTATATAATCTAGACCTGAAAATGTGGAAATTCCCAAACTCTAATATGGTGAAATGGGTAACATACTATTACGGTTCTGACACGGGGCTACATGCATACCCCTATTCATTTGTTTATATGCAAGTGTGCTTGTAAGTTGTAACATCTTTGACTTTGAAAAGCAAAAGCAGTATGTGGCAGGACAACCAGAAAAGATTATGAACACAAAGTTACATTGTTTCCACTTAACCTAACAATATGTACAGAGTTGTTTTAATGAGAACCACCTATAAGCAACTAATGTAGAAGATGAATTTGTTCGAGGGAGGAATAACTTCTACTGTCGTATGTAGAAATCAAGAGAAGAAAGAAAACTGCAAAAAGAGGAAAGAAATATGAATAAGAACCTGTCCACAGGAATTTGGTGACGAAGGATCAGAACTCTGGTCTTTGAATCTGAAAAAGTCAGCCTAGACATTGGAATGGAAATTTCATAATTTGTTGTATAATGAGAACTACCTCATAAACAGGAACTTTTGTCAAATATTTGTGTTTTATCTTCATTTTAATCATCAGTAAAGCCATAGTTTCTCTCCTACTTTCTTTCCTGTGAATCTCTTCTTGGTACCCGAGCATTTGTAGAGATCCACCATCTTTCTTCCCTCCTTCGTCAAACTTCAATCTTCCACAAATTTCTTAATTCTTGGAATCCTGTTTTTGTTTTCTTCACCTTCTTTCCTCTTCCTTTGTTTTCTAATCTTTGGAGGTGTTCTGAAGAGTAAGACCTTTTCTAAACTACGAGAACCACATATAGCCAGATCTAATCTTTATAATGCAATTTGTTCCCCCTTACAAGCTTGTGTTAGACAAAATGTCTTCAGTTGGTGACTTTCAAAAGTATTGGGATAATTCTTAGCCTACAACTGGGAAATATATTGGGCCTACTGTCATAAGCCAGGAAGGATTACTTAACTAACATTACATTAATCATTGTCATGGGAATGATCATGGATCTCCAATCTCACTTAGGGTGCGTTTGATTACAAGGTGGAAAATATGTGGAAAATAAATTAATTCCATGGAATTATTTTACTAGGAAAAAAATTCCATGAAAAAAATTCCACAATTAATTTGTGTTTGATTGTCGTTATTTTCCATGGAAAATAGTTATTTTTCATGGAAATTGATATTTTCCTATGGGCTGGGCCGGTTTTATTTTACATCATTTTGGAGGAAAATATGGAAAATGATAGATTTTTGGAAAATAATTCCATGGAAAATATATGCTATCAAACACTACAATTGGTGGAAAATTTGTGATGGAAATATTTTCCATGAAAAAAAGCTCAATCAAACACAGCCTTAGAGATTTCTGTACTCGAAGATGTGTAAAGAATTCAACTACCTCTGAAGGAATTTGAAGCACTTCAACTTTCATTGCCATCTCCCAATCTGGTAGTGCTGCTCTTACCTGTTTGGTAGAACAACTGATTTGGGAGCCACAAACCACATGGCTAGCTGTTCATCTTATTTCTCCACATATCAATTGAATTTCGGTCAGGGTAAAGTTCAGAGTCGCTGATGGATCTTTCACCATCATCTCAGGAAAAAGGGGGTATAAAAATTTGACAACATTGTTCTAAACTCCACACTACATGTTCCAATAGCTGAGGATCTCTGATTTGACGACTGAAAGAATTGGAGCTGGAAATCTGTACCGAACCCTATTTCCAGTTTTGTTTTGAGCAATAGCATTAAATATCATGTTTAGATGCGATGAACAGAAAAAATACCTAATCTCTGCTTCTTCTCAATCTTCATCTTCTCTAACTTCTTAATGTAAACCTAGTATAGGATAGTCAACGAGAAGTCTCTGAAGACCCTATCCCATCTGTCTTTTCCTTTGTGGAATATTCTGTGCTTTGACCATATCTCCATAATATAGATGTCGAAGAATGTGGATACTCAATGAAGTTAAGTAAATAAGAGCATGCACAACAAGGTGTGAACATCATACATGTGCTATTGATTCAACATATTGAAATGCTTTTGTCTTAAAAATAAAACAATATTGAAATATTTGGCCATACTTATACCATATGTATCACGGACATCTGCTTCACATTTTATCATATTTACTGGTTTAGTTCTTCATTGGTCTAGTTCACTATCTGTTCTATGGATTTCTCCATGTGGTCTACAAAATGTAATGAAAGATTTCAAGCTAACCTATATATATATATATATATATATATATTTTTTTTTTTGGAATTAGGTAAATTGTTTCTGGAATCGCTCCCACTGGGATTCGAACTCCTGATCACTCGGGCCGCATGCATCTCTCTTAACCACTAGGCTAGAGGTCATCTGCAATATATATATATATATATATATATATATATATATATATATATATGAGAAAAAGGTTCCCAAGGGGTCTATGAAATTCATAAGGGGAATCCATGTGTCAAAACCCGATTGGATGTCAATGCCCATGTGCATTACACCAAATTCCAATTAAATATATTGGGGGAGTGATAGTTATGTATAATGGAGCACTTAGATTTTGACGTGTGAATTCCACCTTAGGTACTTCCTAAGGGGAACCCTTAGGATCTGTTTATATACACACACACACAACCGAACACTGTCTGTTCATCGATCGGGCCATCAAACGTCAACTTGACTGTATAAATAGAAGCTGATTAATGATAGTCCCTAGTGACTACTATATTAACTTTTAATTCACAGTTTTTAGGGGACATTGTGCTCAAAACAAGGGACATCTTGCTAGAGGGGTAATAGTCTACCAATAAAATTGAAGCCCTTTAATGAACAACAGGCAAAAATATAATAAGTTTCAAATTAGAGGTTTAATTAATATGAATATAAATGTTCTTGCTACTTTGTTACTAATATAGTCAAAGATGTAACTATTATAACTTTAATGATGCCCGTACCTGTGGAATACAATTCTATGGCTTGTTGGTGGGGATTGTAATTTGACAGACGTGGTTTTGGTTGAAATCATCTTAAATGCAACGGAATGCTGGCAACATATTTTTCAACCCTTGTGGGATCCGACTAGTCAGGCGATGGGCATGGGCAGATTTAGGATAGTTAGAGGCACACAACTGCAGGTTTTTGCGATATTTATATGATGCTCCACGAGTCCACGACATTGGGTGAGTATCGGTAAAATCAGTCGGTATTTGGTCGAATTTTCCTGTATTTTTTAATCGGTATTTAAAAAATCAATACCAATATCGTACCATTTAGAATCGGTTTTTTCGATTTCGGTTAAATCAATATTCAGTCGGGTTTTGTTCGGTAGCGGTATTTTACCAATTAATATTCGATCAATCAACACACTTATTATTATGGAACCTCTTAACCTAGAATTATATATTATTTTTACTTTTTTTTTTTGAAGCATTAAATTTCAAAGCCAAGCCTCTACCAACCAAACAATTAATCAAATTTATTAGAACAATACGTAACAAGTTGCAAACACCTACAAATGAGCTTAAAAGATCAAACACAATTACTAAGTTTAATCCTTAGCTTAAGTTCAAGTACATCAAAAGTTACTTCAAATTTTTTTTATGAAAACACAAAAACATAAACTCAAAAGATCAAGAACTCAATTTTTAGCGTTCTTAAAATAACTTCAAGTCAACCAAAATCCATTTTAAGTTCTAAGAAACTGATTCTCAACTAAAATAAAGATAATAATGAAAATGAGTAGCATAAAATTAATCACGAACAACATTCGAAGGAAGAAAAATGTATACAAATTTCTGTAATATATATATATATATATATATATATATATATATATATATATATATATATAATCGGTTCGGCTCAGTATTTTCGGTACGATATTACACTCAAACCGCTACCATTACCATTACCATTATACCATATTTTAGTCGGTTCGGAAATTCGGTATCTGTTCATAATTTCGGTTCGGTTTTTTCGGAATATTTTTAATCGGTATTCGGTCGGTATTTGCTTACCCCTACACGACAACACTATTGTGCGGTCATCACAATACTGCGGTGTGGTTGTAGCATCCCATGGTGCATTGTGAAAGCACTGTGGTGCAATTGGTACAACACTAATTGTGGTGAACGCTCCAGTGGGTTGCGGGCAGGAGTATGACACTTTGCAGACAATACTGGTGTCTTGAAAGATGATATAATTCATAAAAACATTATTTAGAGACAAGATGGACCTGAGGTCGTTGATGATGGAAGTAGGGGAAGACTTAGATTATTTAAGTTTGAGGGGCGCAACCCAACAAAATGACCATGGAAACTAAATTTTCTTTGGGTCCTATACTTCATTTTGTTCCTTTTAAATTCCAGATGGGGCTTGAGCCGACTCTCCTCCCTAAATGGATCCGTCCATGGTGGTGGGTCCTCAGGCTACCCTGCCTACTATCATAAGGCCAAAACTGGATTTAATCAGACTGGGATCACTTGAGTTGGGGCCGGCTGAGGCCTAATGGCCATCCCCTATTGCCAACAAACATGGAAACACAGAATAATTTAGTAATGAATCATGTAGCATTCATTTACATGCATGAGTGCATTTATTGAATTTTTACTTGATATTTAAAGTATACTAGTACACAACCTTTCAATTTCAGGTTCCTTATCAACACGATCTTTTGTTTCCGCTGTTGGTTGCAGACAGAAACTAAAGGTCCTAGACAACCCTGGCATGATCTGCACTGTAAAATTGAAGGGCCTGCTGCATATGACGTTCTTACAAATTTTGAACAACGTTGGCGGAAGGCAACAAAATTGAGAGAGTTTACTTGGCGTTTTAAAAAAAAATCTCATTGGAATGATGATGCCTTAATAAAGTTGGAGCGTATTTCATGGATTCTTAGTCCTTCTATGACGATCCCTAATGACCACCCAAGCTTATGGGTGACAAAGGAGGAACATCCAGATAACTGGCATGTCCAGGTCTTGTAGCAAGCAACTTGCCAATAATTAGATTTTGTGTTCATTTACTTTCACTTTCTCAGTTGTAGTCAATTTCTGTAACTTTGACAGATTTTTCGTTCTATTGATTCCGGATCAGTGAAAGGAAAAGGATTTTCTAAGGTATCAGAAGCTGACAGACATTTACTATCGCGGAAAGCAGAAAAACTTACCAAGATTGTTCGAGAAGCAGAAAAGATGGTTGGTCTTTAACACAACAATGGTCTATTCTAGTGTGAATAAAAGCCAATTTACCCTCCCTCTCTCTCTTTGTTCTGCTTTTCCTCCACCCTCTTACACCCCCAGTGTGTAGGTTGTTACATATCAGCATTTATTACTCACTTGTGCTACAATTATTCACTTGTTGATGGTTCATTTTACATTTTACTGCAGAACCTCGTTTGTCAAAAAAACCTGGTGATTGATAAGAGCATCCACATGGCATACGTTAGGGCAATCAGATCTGCGCAACACTTCATATATATTGAAAATCAGTATTTTCTCGGTTCTTCTTATAATTGGCCGGACTACAAAAATGCAGGTTATGGACAGTCTTGCATATCTCCATCTCTGTGCAGAAATTACTCTTTATCTAGAAGTATGAACTTCAGAACATTATAGATTAACCTGAAAACATGGACTATCTTTTGCAAATGTGGAGTAATATTTTACTTTGAAATTTCCATTGATACACACCTTTAATTCAAACTGAAAACTACTGGTATTGAGTGTGCAGATGATTGAGTAGCACAAATATAAGTATGATAAAATCAACTGAACTGACCTTGATGTTTAGGAGTTATATATGATGGGACAAATAAGCTGCTCATTTATGTATTCAGAGTTCTGTACTGACAGCTCGATTGCTTCAACAGGTGCTGATAATTTGATTCCAATGGAATTAGCCCTAAAGGTTGCTAGTAAGATCAAGGCGGGGGAGAGATTTGCCGTGTACATAGTAATGCCAATGTGGCCCGAGGGAGTCCCAACTGCTGCCTCTGTGCAAGAAATTCTTTTTTGGCAGGTGCGTATCTTTTGTAAAGAAGCCATACGCCTATTACTATCCTTCACTGAACGTGTAACTTTGTATTTGTAAACAAGGATGCCAGTATATTAACTTGAACTACTGAGTTATATTTGGTGCAAACGTCTGAGCATTATCAACTTGCCTGTTCTCTAAGGAAGCAGAAAATCTCATTCACATGGTCTTTTATCCATCTTCTAGTTATCTGGTGCAGTTAGATTAGAGAACCCATATTTCCTCATGCATTACAGAATGTCAACCATGATGTTGAATGGCTTTCTGGACAGAACTAGGTTAGAGACAGAAGCTAACTACCTAATGAACAGACATAGCAAGGGAGTAAGACGATGATAGGAAACAATTTTCTATAGGATGCTCAGTACGAGAGCGAGTTTTCTTACAGAGTGCTATAGGGTGGCCATCAGTCTCATGAGAAAGAAACAATGACTTGGAGGGGTCTGCTGAGGATGATGGTACATAAACCTGGAGTTTCTTAGTTGAAGAGTCATCATGAACTGAAGTGGGTGAGGGTGTTTGCAAGGATCCAATTTGGAGGATGGAGGTAAGAAGTATGACTGATGTTCAAGGAAATTGACAGAGATCAGAACTGATATCCTTGTTCTATGAAGAGACAAAAAGAACATATCCTTTCTGGCTAGTAACCAAAAAAGACGTGTTTGGTAGCCCAAGGATCATTCTTTGGCCTATAGCAATGAAAGAAAGATGTATAACCACACACTTTGGGAGATAAAAGTATGACCTTGGTTTGGAATAAGAGTAGAAGGTATGAATTGATTATAATGAGGCGACAGACATAAGATTCTAAGACGGGAAAGTTCCAATATGTCTTGGTAATATTCATGTGAACAAGTGAGGGCTACTTCATGTAGGTGTCGATTTTGCGACTAACCGTTAGATTTTGTTTCATGTATAGGAGCAAGAGGTTTGGTGAAGGAAGTATTGGCTAAGAAATTCTTTGGGTAGTGTTGAATTGATTCATTGGCTTTCAAAGCGGAAATAATTTCATATCGATTACATAGTAAAAGCTTAATAGTCATGCGAGAGTTGTCATGAATAGAAGTAGCAATGTCACAACAATAAATAGACATTATATGGACTCCAAATATTAGAGTGTATCAAGGAGAAAGGTAATTCACTTTTTTTTATTGGTAGATGAAAGAGAAGAGCCAATGCATACCCCATGGTGCAAGGTTCACATGAAGAATTCATAAAAGACAAATCAAATAACATAGTTTTGAAACTGCAATAAGAGATTACTTAACCGAGGTTACCTGTTACTCGTTAGAAACGAAAGTCAATACAGATGGAGTGACGTCCAAATGCTATCATCCATTTGCCTCACGACCCCTACTAATCACTACATTCATCTTTTGTCATTCGTTTTTAGATCTTGAATTACCATAGAAAACAGAAGAAAACATTACCGAGAAGTTATGATCTTATGCAAGACGACCGACGAATAAAAAATCAGCTCGTAAAGAGGGTACTACAAGACCTGACTAGAGTTCTACTACAAGACTATGAGAGAGCTAGTGTCGGAGTATAACGGTTGTCTCCATTGAAAATTGAAATAAATTTGTGACAACTAAGGTGTTATATGGTTAAAATTAGTTGGAAACATATGACTAGACGCCCCACACTTGTGGATCTAAGGAGTAGAATGAGACAAACAAGTGATATTGGAGCTAGTCTACATGTTGGCATAAGAGTAAATTGAGCATGGTAGGAACCTCGGAGGAGTCAATGTGGAATCAAAAGCAACCATGCAGGTTTTTTGGGCTTGTTAAGCTGTACGCATCCTTGTGAATATCCATGTTTAGCCTAATAGTTGACATCGTTTGGTGCGACCATGATTGTTGCAGTAGAGACCTTCGATCACGAATATTGCCATCCTAACTATCTCCACCACGAGTAGACATCAAGTTGGGTGGACTCCTTTGTCTCATTTTGGAGTTAGATAAGTACAAAGGATAGAGGGGTAGGATCAGAGTCCTTGGTGGAGGAAGAAGTAAAGACCACCAAATAGGAGATTAGATGAGAGCTACCCGAGCACAACATTGATTTGATAATTGTGGAACAACGAGAAATTTTTTTTTGAGGCGTCACATCAAAGATAAGAGATGGCCATTGAATGATGAAGTTTCGAGGAAATATGTTTTGGATGGTGAGAGAATTAGGATTATAGTTAGGTCTAGGAGAGATAGAGATAGAGAGAGAGAGAGGGCTTAAGAGGAGTTGGAGGAATTGGGATTAGCCGATTAGGATTTGTGTAAGAGAGGAGTAGGGGGATGCGGATTAAAATTAGGGTTAGGAGAGAGATGAAGGGAGGATTAGGATTAACATCAAGGTTTGAAGAGAGAAGGTGGAGGCTATGGAAGGAGATTATGATTAGGGTTAGGGCTAGGATTAGAAGGGGGAAACTTTTATGGGGCTTGGTGAACAATTCTGTTGTGATACCATGACGAGAGAATGGCTCAACTAATTAGGATGTTAGAAGTAAAAATATACATGATAAGGGAGGATTGTGATATCTTTATTGAGGTAGGATGGGCACATATATACATTATAAGGAGAGGTGTGGATATTAGATGTTAGAAGTAAAAATAGAATATAAATATGAGAGGTTACATTACATATAAGACTCTTTCACAAGGAGGATTATAAACAAGTTATTGGACTTTAATGGTAAATTTTAGGTGGAGGAAGTGATTTGATGTTGCTGCAAGAAATGTTTCAAAACTGGTCCAACTATTGACTCGCCGGAGCTAACATTACGCGGTTCAACGAGTCCAACCATGTTAATGTCATTACACTCATAACTACGTAAATTTAACTAAAATATATAGAATGTCAGCAAGTGATCTTGGCGCTCCAATTTCATCTACCGTTTCAAATTCAAATTAAAACCTTTTCTTCCATATTAAAGAAATTATGACTTTAAACTAGATGACCCCACCATCCATACTAAGAGACTCTAGTTCTATTTGTGCCCGCGTACACACAACATAAGTGCACAAATGCCAAAACATATAAAATTTGTTAACTCATTCCATTTGTCTTATTGGCATTGGCTTTCTTATGCTATATGTGTGTGAGCCAACACATGAAGAAAATAAATTCCATAAACATCTTCCTAAGCAATCATCCAAGCTTAATTCCACTCACTCTCCTTATTCTTTCTTCATTATCTTCCTCGCTACATTCCCTTTTCTTTCTACATACTTCAGCTTAACTATGGAAATTCGAAAAATATACCATCACACCAACACTTTGTCTTCACTACCGATTGTCCCCTCTCAAAATCGAGTCTATGAAGTTTGTAATGAAGTGCATTCATTGGAGTGCCAAATGCAGGTTGACCCCAAGAATGAGACACAAATGTGAGGATGACTTTCACTATGCATTCATTCGTGCACTATCTAAGATCCGATTCTCTAGCAACCTATTCTTTCTTTAATATTGATTCATCTTCCCATCCTCTTCTATCTCTGTATTCAGTCTGGCTGCATACTCCTTCTGGATGAGTTCTGTGGCAAGCTGACGGATTCTGCTCAAAGAAAATATAGCTGCTTCTAGGTCAAAGTTCGCTAGCACTCTTTTCAAGCTAGACAATATCCTGTGTAAGGCAAAGAAAAAAGATATATCCGAAGTTCCTGCCAGAAAGTGAAGTGAGCTCTCCAGTCTCAGAAAAGCCGTTGTATATGGCATTAACGAAAGGCGTCGATTTCTCACCCTCCAAGTTTACGATGACGACCGAGTATTTCTACGACAACGAAGCTTGCTGGAAAGCCGACGATTACTTTACAACCAACATAAATAGTACAAGTATATAAAGTCGGACGATTTGCTTGAAATGTTGCCAATTCAAACGGTTCAATATGATCTATTACGATTCCATGCGATTGAAACACGCTTAAACGGTTCAACTTGTTTGATTGAACCGTTAAAGGTAACGATTCATGGTCCAACCAGTTGGACCGACCGGTTTGAACTAGTTTTAAACATTGGCTGCATGTATGACATCATTGAAGAGCAATGTTGCAATGGAATCACCGAGTTTAAATCTTGAGGTAATACACCTGACAATAAGTTCGTTTTTGTCAAACATTATGAAACACGCCCCGACAATAAGTTCGTTTTTGTCAAACATTATGACACACGAAGCAACGACCGCGTTTTTATAAAGACTAGCAAGGGTGAGCTCGTCATGATATGGACTACTAGGGTACAACGTTGATGGTTAATTAGAGAATGAGCAATACCTCTACGGCGACCAAGGACTGAAAGAATCGTGGTATTGGCAAACATGGACTACCAAACTTTGAATGGTTACCAAACTTCTTTCAATGCTAATGGTGTTGATGTGGTGCTAATGTTTACCGAGAGAACACTAGTTGTTGATGATTATTGTTGTTGGATTCATTCTATCCTTGGAAACCTCGTAATGGTTTCTCCAATAAGAAATGAGGTGGGTTCTCAATCCAGATCATTAAACTCGGTGATTAGGATCGTAAAGATGTTCAACATTTTTCAGAAATATCAATAAAATGGAAATAGAGAAAACAATAAAATTAATTGAATCCCAAAATAAAAAGAAAATAAACAAATAACCCCCTCTTATGCGAAAAATGAGCTCAAATAGCAGTTAAGCATATCCCTCTTTATTATAATTAGGAAGTAGCATACCATGTATGGTAGCCGTACCACATGCCAAAGCAAATTGGGAAATCCTTCGTTGGCAGTGAAGCTTACTGAGAAACTGATGATGTTGGTGGCGGATGTGTAGTCCTTGATACTTAACAGAGTTGATGGGCGGAAGAGATTAAATCTTCTTAAACGTTGGTCGTAAGCTAATAACTTTGGTGATGTTATTTTTGAAAGTTGAAGAGGACATTGAATCTTGAATTCAAGGATTCACCAATCCACTTTAGCAAGATCAAAAGCCTGATCAATCTTGGGAGCAATTGGAGGCACCATCCTCTCAAACATCTAAGCCAATGCTTCTTGAGATATCTGAGAAACTATTAAGAGTCTGAAATGTAAGCTTCTAGACTCTTAACTACACATCATAATACTGGCCTAGAACAATAGCATTCGTCCACACCAATTCAGCAATTTCATCATGCAAACTATGGGCAGACTTTAAACAGAGAAATATAGAAGCATTTTGGCATGGAGATACTTACCTGGCAATGAGGAAGAGCATGGCAGAGAAATACACTGGTGGGCAGACTTTAAACAGAGAAATACAGGAGGCATGGGTTTTTGCAAGGCTTAAATGTACTGGTGGTACTCTAACTTGGGGCACACTAACACTGAAGTACTCAATGTATAATTTCTTACATTAAAATGACAAACGTTCAATTAATCAATATAGAAGTACCTGCCGTCCCTTCCGTCCAAACCCTTCACCGAATGCTGACCTGGCATGCCAAGTCTCCAAACCATTAAAACACGTGTGCAATCCACGTGTACACAACTAAAACCCAATAACCCTACCAGAAAGAGCCCTCTCTCTCTCTCTCTCTCTCTCTCTCTCTCTCTCTCTCTCTCTCTCTTCCATGAATGAGACGAGGAGACGACGAAGCGGCTGAAGACGAAGCGGCGGCTGGTCGCAGATGGGTACCTCTCTCTCCCTCTCTCTTTATCTTCTTCTTCTTCTTCTTCTTCTTCTAATCTTCAATTTTTTTTCTTTTTATTATGGAAACCTGAAGCGGTTGAAGTGATCGTAGATGGGTACTTCTCTCTCTATCTTCTTCTTCTTCGAATCTTCAGTTTAGGGTTTTTATTTCTCTTTATTATGGAAACCCTAAAAAAGGGGAAATAAGCTTTTTAAAAGAGAAGAATGGAACGATCGATGAATCAACCATGAATCTAACTGAAAAATAATTAGACAAACTTCTTTATGTTCTTGCTTTATTATGGATTTTTTTCTAGATATTGTCATTTTACTGTTCTTGCTTGTTTGGGGGGAATTTAGGGTTTTTATTTCTAGATATTAATATAATTAGATGAACTTATTTCTGTTCTAACAGGGAAGTGGTCTGGTGGGCGTTTTAAAATAAATCTGCAATATTTTGATGGAGAAGTTGTTTCAAATTGGTTTGAGGTCGATACAGTGTCATTGATTAGAATTGATTTATGGGTTAAGTTCTTATACTGAGGAAAAATAGTGTATTACTGGAGGAAGGCATATAAGGATGTCAATTCAGGTTTAAAACCACTTGAGAATGATGCATGTGTACTTGAAATGGCTCATAATGCTATTGATCATGGAGGTGGGGAGGTAGATGTCTATGTTAGGCATCTGTCTGAGAATGAATGTGAGAAAGAAAGTAATTGTCTTGCAGACTCAGAGCATGAGACTGATGAGGTTGATGATGACAGTGAAGATGAGGCAGTTGATGTTGGTGCCACATACCAATATGAAGATGAGGCAGTTGATGTTGGTGTCACAGACCAATATGAAGATGAGGTAGTTGATGTTGGTGTCACATATCAACATGTAGATGAGGCAATTGATGTTGGTGCCACAGACCAACATGTTGAGGTTGAAGTCCAAAATGAGGCAGTTGATGTCAATGCCACAGATGAGGACTTGTAGGAAGGGCATAATGGCACTGGAGAAAATGAAGGTATCAAAATAAGTGTACCTAGGATCAGTTAGTTGATTCAGAATATGATGAAATAGAGGGTGATGAGGACTTGCAGGAAGTTCTAATGGAAACTAGCCAAGTTAATGAAGATGGAGTATTGCAAGATGTGGAAGTTGGAAATGTGGGAAAAACCAGGAAATGTAGACCTAAAGAAAAGCAAAAACCAATAGATAGTGGTTTGGAAGCTTCAATTAGATTTGCAACAGGTGGGGAGAGCAGTGAGCATCAGATGAAATTGTTAGTGCAGATAGTTCTGACACTGATGAGGGTACTGAAAATCGAAAGAAAGAAGAAAGTTCCCTAGATTTAATGCCAATAGAAACATGGAAGATCCTAAATGGGAACTGGGGTTACAATGTAAGGATAAAGATGAGTTTAAGATGGCTTGCAGGAAGTGGAGCATAAAGCATAGGTGACAAGTGTGGTTTCCAACAAATGATCACAATAGGGTTAGGTGCAAGTGTTATACTAAAGATTGCAAAATTTTTATTTTTGCAAGCAAGTTGGACAAGAAAGACAAAGAAAATAAAACTTTACTTCTGAAGAGCTGTAACTTGGAGCACACTTGTTGGAAGGATCATTGAGCTGCAATATGTGTTGATGTGTTGATGTAGTATAGGGGGTTCTGTGTTGGAAGGATCAGTAATGTTTTCTGCAATCTATTTCTCAATGTACCAAATGAGAATTAATGCAATTATCTTCATACTTAATTTCTCAAATTGATCCAGATTGGTCCAATAGTTGTCATTTTATATCATTATAACCATGGTCCAACAGTTGTCCCAAGTCTAAATGGCAATATCATTCTACTTGTGCATATGTACTTATGTACTTGATACAAGATTTAATAATGCCAAGTAAAAGCGAGATATTTCTTGTGTTGAGCATTACAATTAAAGGTGTGTTGTGCATTTCTGTGTTGGCCATTTCGGGAGGAAACAATGAAAGAGGAGAATTACAATTAAGTGATGGAGGATAATTGATGTGTCGTTGATCAGAGTTTGGCATTCCAGAAACAATGAAAGAGAAGAATTACAATTAGCTTGGCATTCCAGAAACTTGAATCTCAGAGTTTGGCATTCCAGAAACTTGCTTACACTTGCAAAGCCATTACAACTTGAATCCAGAAATTACGAGGTTTTTAGCCATTACAATACAATTCCAGAAACTGTGATGTTTTTAGTCATTACAATACAATTACTGAATCCAATTACTAAATCTTAAATCTCCCAAAATTTTTCAAAAAAGAACCATATATTTCAACTTGACGTTGCGCTACACGGTGTTCAATTTCAACTTCCAATATGATCTCCTTCATGATACCATTGTCTTGTCCCGAAGAAGTAGTAGCCTCATCATCCACGGGTTTCTTCTGTCTTTGAGGCCTTAGATTGTTGCATCCATTCAATATATTCACAACCTGGATTTTTCCTCTACACATATTGAACAAACAAATTACAATTGTAAGTTACACATAAATAACAATAGACTTATTGTGAACAAAGTAAAAAAGTTTCCCTTACACTAGTAGATAATGGACAACAGTAGAATTTTTGACCTAAGCTCTTAGGCATCTTTGATGTTCTTATTTTGCAAAACTCGGCTTCGCAACGACATAACCGAAGTTTATCCGCCCAACACCAAAAATCACATCCATCATTCTATGTAAATCAAAATAATGAACATTAAAAAATTACAAATTTGCAGAAATCAAGATAATGAACGAAACAACAACAAAATCAAAATCAGACCTCCATTGCACATTTCAGAAAGTTGCGTCCACGATTCCAAGGTGTATTTGCAGTTTTGCACATAGAAGTACCTTCACAATAACATGGGATCTTCGCAAGATACCATTCTGGTTCAGTGGCTTCATTTTGTGCCATTTGGGAGCCTAAATATTTTAGGAAATTAGAATTCAACATGCTAATTTCATAATCAACATTAAAACAAAACCCTAGTATACAAATTGCACTTCCCTTCGATTTAAAATTTAAGTTTTTCCTTGTTTCAGTTTCTCATATATAATTTAGAGAAAGGGAGTGAGTGAGAGAGAAGTAATTCCAAAATCAATGTCGTACTCAAGTATCTAGAAGAACTTCACAGAAGAGACGATTTTTCATGTTAGATCCATAGAATTGTTCCATTCTTCCTTTTTAAAAAGTTTCTCTGCCATTTTTTAGGGTTTCCATAATAAAGAAAGAAAGAGTTTGAAGAAGAATAAGAAGAAGAGAGAGGTACCCATCTACGACCACTCCAGCTGCTTCGTCTTCAGCCGCTTTGTCGTCTCGTTCTTGGAAGAGAAAGAGGGCTGAGAGAGAGCGAGAGAGAGAGAGAAGGGGGGCTTTCTCTGGTAGGGTTATTGGGTTTTAGTTGTGTACACGTGGATTGCACACATGTTTTAGCGGTTTGGAGACTTGGCATGCTAGGTCAACATTCGGTGAAGGATTTGGACGAAAGGGGACGGCAGGTACTTTTATATTGATTAATTGAACGTTTGTCATTTTAATGTAAGAAATTATACATTGAGTACTTCAGTGTTAGTGTGCCCCAAGTTGGAGTACCATCCGTGCATTTGAGCCGGTTTTGCAATCTTAATTTTGAGTCGAAGAGTAAAGAGCCGCTTCATACATTTGATTAGGAGTGCAATGCTTCTAATGGCTAGTAACGAAGAGTAGAGGCCCAGTGACGCAACAAAAAACTATAGGACACTGTGGATTGAATCACACTTCAAAATTTTAATATGGAAGGTAAACAACATAACAATTATTTATCCACCACAAATATTTGAAGCAAATCGTCAAGAAGGGATTGAATAAAATCAAGGTTTGGGTTAAGCTAAATAATGAACAAAAAAGTTATTTATCCACTACAAATATTTCAAGCAAATTATCAAGAAAAGCAATTGCGGATGTGTAAGGGACGAGTAAGGAACAAAGTACCCAAATTACGGATATGTCAGCTTCTTTCTTTGTGGTCCTCAATGTAAAAAAAGGGACCTTGGTATGGGCTTGTGCAAAAATTATAACATAAATGTATTGTTGCTTTTTTTTTTTTTTTTTTTTCATTCTGTGATTTATTACCAAAACAATACAAGAAGTGTGGGGGTTCCTTTATGTAACAACCAAACTTGGAAGAGTTTCTTCTCTGGACGAGTAAGTGCTTCGAAGCTGTTACGGCACGTGGTGGCGACGACAAAGATGTTGACAAATTTGGTGGCTACAACGATGTCAAAGGTGTCGATGACGGCGACAAACACAACCAATAATATGAAAATTTGGACGAGAAAGATTCATAAAAATAAATTTAGATAAGCTTTCTCTAACAAAATAAAAATTCTCAATTCAATTTTAAAATAAAAATTAAGAAATACATGCCTTTATATAGGCTAAGCAATCCTTATCTAATAAGGATTCATCCTCATCTAATCGTATAAGGATATTGATCCTTTTCTTGGTTCACAACTAATAGAAAAAATCACTAAATAATTAATTCCAAAGATTATAAGAAGATTCGTAATCTAAACTGGAGTTGGATCGACTTCGGTTCATGTTTGCAGATGGTCCCATATCATTCTCCCCGCCTTCGAGATATTCACTACCTGGTGAATGAGACAAACTCTTCGATTCTGCAACCGAATCAACTGCAACAAACGATGCTTTGTATGTAGACGTTCTTACAACTAGGTAGTACATGACTTCATCCTCATCAAGAGCTACAAATTGTCATCCAACGTGCATGCAACTCCTAATATGTAAAATTTGCAGTCTGACCACGGTGGAGGAGGCGATACAAGGACTAATGAAACTCTTTTAGCATGTCTCCAAAGTGATACTGGTGGTCGCGGTGGAAGAAGTATCACTAAACCCACTGGGACTGGGAATATAACCACGGACATCAGGATAGAAGACAAAGGCATAGAAACAAAAGACGCTATGGTGGTAGCATAATGTAAAGGTAACTCCGTATATCCCTTTGAAGAATGTGTTGATAACGAAGTGAATATTTCATCAAGGATGGTGGATGACACTAACCGCTGGTGGTCGGATAAAAGTATCTCGAATAAAATGTTCAAGTGATCTTCAAGAATGCGACTAATCCTTGGTAGCTCCAACTAGTACTTATTGGGACTAATCATCTTGAATTGGATTTGATATGTCAGCTCTGACTATAGCTGCAAAAGTCTTGCCCCTACCTCAACTACGTTGTACCCAACTATTACCTATAATCTGTTAAGAAAATCTATGGAAGATATATAATTATTATCACTTGTAAATAGGTTCGCAGTATCGGTATCATACACTTCCTATGAGTATCTGGATCGTTCGGTATCGACAATTTCGGATCGAAATATCGATTTTTTTTGGTATCGGAAAGCAAAAAATATTAATAAATTATTAAAAATTTAGAAAGAATATTTTATACATTTATGCATAATTTTATGTATTTTATGTGTTATTTCTTAATAGTTCTGAAATTGAATGAAATAATAGTCACCCTTACATATTGGTTTACCTGCGAATCTGCGATAAATAATTTTCTTTATTTACATGCTTTTACAACTTTACTATGGTTTTACATCATTGCTGATTGATCTTTTTCATTTAATTTTCTCCACCAAATTGACTGGGAAAGATATCCCCAACGTCGGTATCGGTCAATATCAGTAGTAGTCGGTGTCGGATCGGTACATGTCAAACTGCATCGGTATTGACCGTATCTGATCGGTATCGGCCGATATTGCAAACTACGCTTGTAATACTATCTTGACATATCTTAACAGGATGTGGTATGACTGTCAACTAGATCAGCCGGGACAATAAGAGTACGTGTGTCGTGGTGACTCGAGTATCCGGCTATCTATCCTCGCACCTATGGTGTCAACTCGAACACATATGGTATCAATTTTGGTACCTAAAGCAGTCACAATGGTAGCCAACACATCAAGTTGATTCAGACCTAATTGCATGTCATTTTGTTCAACCATATCTAATCCTATAGTTCTACTGTTACACAAGTGCATAAAAATTAGCCTATGCTCTGGTACCAAATGTGACACAACAAAAAAGTATATGACCCTATGGATTGAGTTGAACTTCAAAATATTTATACAGAAGCTAAATTATGAACAAGTAAGTTATCTATCCACGACAAATATTTCAAGCTAATTGTCAAGAAAAAATAATTGAATAAAAACAAGGTTTGAGTAAGGAACACTGTTATCCAAATTGCGGATGTGTAGCACGTAACAAGTCAACACAAAACTTCATTTGTTGAACTTTGTGGTCCTCAATGTAAATAGGGAACTTGGTAGGGGCTTATGCAAAAATTGCAACATAAATATGCTGCTGCATCTTTTTTGGCTCCGTGCTTTATTACCAAAGCAATACAAGAAGTGTGGGGGTTCCTTGCTTTATGTAACAACCCAACTTGGACGAGCAAGTCCAAGTGGTCTTGGATGATGACGACGGTATGGGCACAGTGGTGGCGGAAACTAAGATGCCGACAAAGTTGGTGGCTACGGCGATGGCGAAGTGTTGATGACAGTGGCAAACACGAAAAACACAAGCAATAATATGAAATTTTGGGTGAGAGATTGGGAGAAAAATTAGTTTTGGTAGGCTCTCTAACAAATAAAATTCTCAATATCAATCTCTAAATAAAAACTAAGAAATACATGCCTTTGTCTAGGCTAAACTAATCATTATCTAACAAGGATTCATCCCCATCTAATCATACAAGGATATTGACCCTTTCCTCGGTTCAACACTAATAGAAAAATTCACTAAATAATTAATTCCAAATTATAAAAAAATTCCTAATCTAGACTGGAGTTGGATTGGACTTGGGTTCAGGTTTGCAGATGGTCCCGCATCTATCATCCACATGTCCGCTGATTCATTCTAAGCTACTTATCCCTATAGTCGTTGGGGACCGGAGACACGTGGCCCAATTCTTTTAAAAGAATCATTGGTGGTTCAGAGGAATGGCAGACTTGTAAACAGATCCGTCTTTTCGAACTGATCTCTATCAATAGAGATGGGCTCATTTACAGAGTAGATTTGATTTTGTCTGAGTTTTTTCTCAGAGAAATCAGAGAATTTCTCTTCGTATTATCCCATCTTGTAAAAATACCCTAATTCTCAGATTCAAGAAAATCATTAGAATTCTCATTTTCATCTAAATTCTGTTGAAATTGTTATGAAAATCCGTAGCAATACCAAAATTTGCAATTACATGTGTGGAGCTGCTTCTTGAACAAACCCCAACAACAATTTGGACTCACACTTGGGCTAAGAGATTGAAGGTTGATTCTCAACATTCTGAAACTTCTACTGCCGAAAAAGAAGCTCCTGAACAAGATGAGAATTCTCAGGACTCCATTCTTGACCGTTTCCACAAAATCATTAAACATCTGATCTCATATAAAACAGTCATGGAAATTCTAGAGTCAAAGACGGACACATGGTGCTACAAGGCCATTGTAGGCATTAATACAAAGTAAGCTTGTCTCCAGCCATGATGCTAGGATACTCGTACTTGCTTTTTTCTAAATCTTTCATTAGAAATGTTTGTGCAGATTTTGCTCATAATCTACTACTTTTTATCAGGTTACCTAACTCAAAAGGGACTTCTCGATGAATAAAATCATTGGATAATATTCTTATCTCAGTTAGCAACATAGTGTTCTTATTTTTGATGTAGGTACTCTGTTGTACATTTTGCTCGTAATCAACTACTTTTTATCAGGTTACCTAACTCAAAAGGGACTTCTCGATGAATAAAATCATTGGATAATATTCTTATCTCAGTTAGCAGCATAATGTTCTTATTTTGATGTAGTTACTCTGTAAGTCTTCATTAGAAAATTTTCATGGATGCACCAGATAGATAGATCATACTCTCATTATTCTTCTTATGATTGTGTGGGTGTACAGTGCAATAAACTTCATGTTGTCTTAACTCATGTAACATGTGGATATAATGGTATAATTTACTAGTTCTCTCCTGGCCTAAAATGTTTGCCTGTTGATGTTAAGGTTTCAAGCCATTCAATACCAAGGTTAAGTATATTAAGAATTTTGATTTTCTTTGGCTTACATTGTCCTATCATTTTGGGTTGTGTACAGATAAAGTCCAGATTGTATCTGCCTCAGTCTCCAATAATCTATAAGTTTGTAATTGTGATTTTGGTTTCAGTCTGATCTTACAAGTCTAATTGGGTAGAGATAGAAATTTGTGTACTATATATTTGCTTTCTTAATTGTCATCAGGTTTCAGAAGTTGAATTAGGAAATCTTTCCAGATGTCTCAGAATATAGACATTAACATGCCAAAAGTTTATTAGGTGCCTCATGTAATTGTCATTAAGAAAAGTTGTTAACTTCTTGACTAATAGCATGTACACTCTTTGCAGGCTCAAACAATAAAGATGATGTATGACATTGTTGCCCAAGAGCTTAAATCTGCAAAATTTGAGGATGCACATCCGTGTGATTACCTCAATTTCTACTGTCTTGGCAATCGAGAAGAATTGCCAAAGGATCACATTCTATCAACTGATCAACCTTCAGAAAATAGTGCAGCGGTACTACATTTTAAACATTATCATCTATTATTGTTACTAGTTATTTGTATTGTGAATAAAATATTTTATCACCTTGACTACAAAGATATCATATGAGGAAAGTCAAAAAGGTCTACAACTACTATGGCAAAGGTACAACTAGAGATATATTTATTTGAATAAATAATCAATAATTTGTTTGGTGGTGTCTTGATGCTATATGATTTTTCCTTTTATGTAGGAATTATGACTTGTTGCATGCTTAGCTTCTATCCTAAAATTTTGCTTGAGCTAAATGAGTCCTTTTCTTCTGTTATCCCTTGTTAAGCTAATCTCCTCTCGAACACGAGAAATGGAACTATCGTTCTTCCCGCCTCATTCCAAGTTCCTTTAATTAAGATCCTATCCCTCCTTATGTGCATCAATAGATTCAATACATCTTAATAATGTATACCCCACTACCCCTTCCCTCTACACCCTATGTGTGTATATATATTTGCATCCATGTAAGTCTACATCCTATATACTTTTCGAAAGAGAATTGTATTAATCGAAAAAAGGCCACTACAACTCAAACTTCATGTGAGGGTTACCTGGGGCCCTCACCCACCTAACCCTACATTACAAACACTTCCCATACCTACCCACTTTCCCAAAACTCAACCCGCAATCAAACCGTGAAATTGCCGACTCTGATGTATTTTGTGGACTCCCCTTAGTAGTCTGGAGGCTTACACGCAAAGGAGTCGTCTTTCGAGGACAGTTTTGCTCACCCTCTCTCTACCTAAGAGCCTATTTGGCCTTCAATTCCATCCTCTTCACCCATAGCGGATTGCACTTTGCAACTTTGACCACGCCGCTCATTCTCCTCAACCATGTCCACTCCATTATAGGCAATAATGATACCCGGAAGTTCGCCCACTAGTTCCGTCTCAAGTTACGCCATGACTTCCTCTCTTGTCCTATCTACTATGATATTAGGATGCAAGTTAACATCCTCTTTGTATTGGTTGGTCGATGTTTGCGTCCTCTCAATCTTGTGCTTTTGGATTCCTTCTCCTTCATTACCCTGGTTGTCATGATCGTCCTCATCAACCTGTCTAGTTGTAGTGTCCTCTATCTTTGGTCTAGTTCCTCTCTCCTTCGTACAATGTATTGCTAAGTGTCCAAACGATTTGTAGGTTTTGCACACGTGTCACCCACTCATAATCAACGGGCTGCTTTATTGTCACTCCATTCGCTAGATGAAGCTTAATATTACGCGAGAGAGGTTCAATGGCCTCAACGTCTACAAAAAACGTGAGCATACGACAGTCGAAGCCTCTTTGTTGTGGGTTGGTCCGTGTGCGGGAAAGTAATACGATGCTTGTCATTTTCATAATCATAGGGATACTCCATAGTTGGGGGGGGGGGAAGGGATACATGAAAAACAAATTCAGATTGGTAGTGACGATAGTCTGTCCCGCTCAAAGCTTGTTGTGGGCGGGGTTCCACCTCCCAAACGCAATTAGCCTGCCATCAAACAATTACAGTCCTCCTTCTAGGGTCCTCTCCAAATCCTCCGAAAAAGAGAACTTTGACAAAGTAGAACCCGTTCTCCCGGGAGAAGATCTCATTCTTCCCTTTAGGTCGCTATTATCGTAGTGCAAATCCACATAGATAACCCAGATATGGATGCTCTCCCATTACATACATGACTATGATATTTTTTCATTACTTCTCCGTCTATGACATATCACCATTTGTTATGTCAGCCATTTTTTCTCCATCAGCCCAAATTGTTCAACATATTGGAGCACAAGATCTTCTTGGGCAACAACTGGTTTGCATAGGTCGACCCAAGAGACATGCGTGACAGACATGCGTGACCTTCGAAATCCTCACCAGAGGTGGTTAGGACAATTTGTCAAACACCTATCTGGCGGTGGTGTCGAAAGCTGAATCTCGACCATGTCCAGACGTCATTCCTCTTTTACTGCTCCCTCCTCCCCCTTGTCCTCCTCCACTAGTGGGTATGAGAGTTTTTGAAGGTGTGTTTTATTTGCCGACCTCCTAGATGTCCGTCTCATCGTCGTTCCTCCAAAGGGCTTTGGAGAAGAAGCCCCACCTCCGGTGCTCCCATGAGCATGATCCTTCCCTACTTCCTGCCTTTGGCCTTTTCTCGGGTGTGCTGGTCGTCTGTGTCCCCGTCGCCCGACCGTGGACCATCCTTCGTTTGCCCCCCCTCGAGGTGCGTCTAGACCCCCACCTCCTTCACTCAAAGCCTCAGGCGGCAACTTCCCGTGTTCGGGCTCACAAGAAGCCCTAATGCTGCCGATCGCTCCAGACGAAGGACACACACACACACACATATATATATATATATATATAGCCAATGATCCCTAGCCTAGTGGTAGTGATGAGGCATGCGACCCGAGTGGTCAGGAGAGAGATTACCAGTGGGGGGCGTTCGACACAATTACCATTTTTCATATATATATATATATATATATATATATATATATAGAGGAAAATGTACCTAAGGTCGACCTTAGGTAAGTTACCTAAGGTCGACCTCATTTTCCTCACTTTACAACATTTTTTTCTTGAATGTTTTTTTATGGGATTGATCTACACCTTATTGATTGGCAACATACCAAATTTCAAGTGATTATAATATTGTTTAGCCCCCTATCTATCCCTTGCAAAATCGACGGTGTAGCAGCAAAGTTTTAGACCGTCGATTTTGCAAGGGATAGATAGGGGGCTAAACAATATTATAATCACTTGAAATTTGGTATGTTGCCAATCAATAAGGTGTAGATCAATCCCATAAAAAAACATTCAAGAAAAAAATGTTGTAAAGTGAGGAAAATGAGGTCGACCTTAGGTAACTTACCTAAGGTCGACCTTAGGTACATTTTCCTCATATATATATATATATATATATATATATATATATATATATATATATGTTTTGAAAGAAGGTAATTGTGGCGAATGCTCCCACCGGAAATCGATCTCCTGACCACTCGGGCAGCATGCATCTCTCTTAACCACTAGGCTATATATATATATATATATATATTATATATATATATATATATATATATAAGGGGACACTATAGCTCTCCAGATTGGTTGAATGCAATATCGTACAAGGGACACTGCAACAAATTTTCATATTGCACTTTCAGAGGAGTGAAGATAAACTGCCCACAAAGAGTAAATTGTTGAGCTATGAGAGTCAGGTGAATGAGAAGTGTGAATTCTGTAATAGGGCTACAGAGACTACAGAGCATTTATTTTTTCAGTGTAATTATTACCAAGAATATATGGCAGGCTATCAGAGAAGGCTTTTTATGCCAGAGGAAAGGACATCATGCTATTGCAGATGAGATCCAGGACTTGCAAGATAAGTTTAAGAAGAAGGATAAATTTTGTTCCCTGGCCAGACATCTCCGTACAATTTGGCAGGAAGGAAATAGAAGAGTCCATCAAAATGAGAACTCAGTATCACCATGGTTGCACAAAAGAGTTATTTCAGGATCTCAGAGATCTTATGATAAAATGTAAACTATATAGTGATATTGATCCAAGTTCTACTAAAGTGCTAAACGATTTTGGCATTTTGAGTCGGGGCACATTGCCATGATTGGAACTATGGGTAATGTACATTCTATTCCTAGTTCATTAATAAAAAATCTTACCTTTTCCAAAGAAGTCTACATCCTACCATCCAACTTAAGCTCGGATCTTTCTATTACTATGTTCGGACTAGGTCTCTGCACGTCGATCCTTGATTAATGCATCTGATGCAACCTTTCTCGATCCACTGCTCGGACGGATCTCTATCGCACGCTCTACACGGACTGACAGTCAGTACCATGATCCTTTTGCTTGGGTAGACCTTCCTCCAGATCCAATTCTCAAATAGCCTCTACCTAAATATCCCGATTCACCCTACTTTAATATTTAAGGGCGCAGCGCAACCAGAGAAATTCAAACGTTCGATCCGATTTCCTGGGTCTTTACGCCTTCAAGTCATGTCCACCTACCCCAATGTTTTTTTGACATTAATCATTATATAACCCACTGCTAACTTGCTATGACTTCCTGAAAATATGCGTGGTGGTACATGGCATGCCATTGAAAGCGTTTTACATGCATTAATATATATATATATATATATATATATATACACAAATGAAAATCTTGTGGCTTGAACAATTTTTAGTAATGCATCCAATGATCTCCTAATGGAGGATGGACATCAGGTCAACAACATCATGAAAAACTAAGTCTTTTATGGAGCTTTCTTATGTTCCATAGACGTTGTTGCCGATACCATTCTGATGGGAGAAGGCTTGGATGAAGATGATGATCCACAGGTCTTCTTTAGGTTTAGTACTGAAACCTTTCATTTTATCACATGAAAGTGTATTCAAATTATAAAATCTTTTATTCATGTACCATGTAAGGCAGATAGATCATACTAAATGATGGGGGTAAAGCATTAGGATATTCCATCATGCATAATTGTAAGTGGAATTACTAAGCAAGTTATCCCTTGGAGTATTGAGTTGTTCACACGTGCGCGCACACACACACACATGACAGAACAGAAGATCCTGGCTTCTGGAAATGTTACTTTGTGTGCAATTACCCTGTCTTGCTTAATTTTGGCATGTATGTAACATGATGAGATCGCTAAAGGTCATTTCCAGTTATATTCAATCTAGTTGCTAAGTGGATAGGTCTACCTATTGTCATAAGTCTCAAGTGAAATTACAAAAGAAACTAAAAGAATGTTGCACAACTAAGTTAAAAATATCTTGTTCAATTTAATTAGATTATTTGTTCTGCTATGTGTTGGTGCACCATGTTCCATAGTAGCTTCTAAAATTTCCTCTTGTATCAGTTACAAAATTCTGTATTTAGTCCTCTCATTTCCAGCAGCTTTAATCCAGATTGTGTCCCACTTCTAACTATGGTCTAGCGACTAGAGTCTCAAATGCATTGCACCCCTTCAATATATTTTTATTCTCATGAATCCGTTAATTTTTGTCTTCCTTGGTCTTAGACCTCTCTCTCTCTCTCTCTCTCTCTCTCTCTCTCTCTCTCTCTCTCTCGCTCTCTCTCTCTTCAATCTATCTTGAATGATAATATACATATGCAGTTTAACGTTTATACATGAATCTCTATTTCATTGTAGACAATATTTTCTGGATTTGGACAAGTGAATATTTTCTTACTGCCTAACTTGTTTTACTGAAGGATTAATATCAAAGAACTATTGAAAAATTATTTTCTGAACATATGACTTCTCGATGACTGCTAAAATCAAGTACCTTTTGGAATTTCATTTTGAGGCATATTTTCTATTAGGAGTACAGGGTTTTGATGATATTTGATTTTATGACTGCTCTCAGGCTTTATCCCAGAAATTTCGACGTTTCATGATTTATGTTCATGCAAAAGGAATGATAGTAGATGATGAGTATGTGATTTTGGGTTCTGCAAATATCAATCAAAGATCTATGTCTGGTTCAAGAGATACTGAAATAGCTATGGGTGCATGCCAACCTCATCATATGTGGGCTGAGAAAAAAAGACATCCACATGGCCAGGTTGGTGACCTTCCCCTGTCATATTATTCTTTTATGAGTCGAGCTAAAATCCTATACAAGTGCATGCCTTCTGTAGGCACTCAAAGTTCAAAGAACATGTTGAGAACTCAAATCCATATCATATGAATTTAACTATTCTTTCCTTGTATGTAAGTGAATTATCATCATCATCCAAGCCTTCTCTCGTCAAAATGGGGTTGGTTATGGAGTACAAGAAAGCTTCAGAAATGAGTTGACAAAGTTTTCTTCATTTGGTGATGTACTAGTACAACATTCTGTGCCGATCAAGTTCCTGTCTGAGTTAGTTGTGGGCAAGGGATATCCTTGACATAAAACCTATTAATTGGCAGGTAGGCAGGGGCGGACCTACCGTTGTCCGAGGGGGGGTGGCTGCTCCCCCTGAGTTTTCGATTCCTTGCATATAGTCTTTGATCATCCTATAGTTTAACTCATTTTCTTTATATATCGAACGACCAAATGGTGGCTCATATGGTTTAAGTGATAAGCTTCATACTCGAGTGGTCTTGAGTTCAAAACATGTTAGCAACATTATGCTTTATATATTTTTTATATGCTTTATATATATATATATATATATATATATATATATATATATATATATATATATATTGCGGAGCACAACCTGCTAGCTCATGAGATGGTGCGGGAGTTCAACAAATCGGAGGACGAGAAGGCGTGTGTGAAGCTGGACCTGAGGAAAACTTATGAATGGTCAATAGAGACTTCTTGTGCCACCTGCTGGGTGCTATGGGGTTTGACGAGGTATGGGTATCGAGGATTAGGGAGTGCATCTCGATCCCTACTTTCTCGGTACTTATACAGGGTATCCCATATGGGTTCTTCCGCAGCAACAGAGGGTTGAGGCAAGGGGACCCCCTGTCTCCTTATCTGTTCACCCTTGTCATGGAGTACTTCTCTTGTTTGATGGATTTGGCGGTGCATAGTGATCGGATTGTGCCTTTGTACAAGCTAATATCGTCACATGTCTCTCATCTCATCTATGCGGATGACCTCCTGGTTTTCCTTCGACCGACTATGAGAGGGATGACCACGCTATCTGGGATTATGGATGAGTTCGACAAGCTCTCTGGGATTCAATTGAACCGAGAAAAGAGTCGAGTCTATTTCAGCTCTCTTTGTATGCTGTAGGAGAAAAGAGCGGCAATTCTAGGCGTTGACAAAGGGGAGCTGTCCGTCAAATACCTGGGGGTGCCCCTGATAGTTAACTATGCGAGGGATTTGGATTGTCAGGACTTGGTGGAGTATGCTCAGAGGAGGGTAGAAGGATGGCAGGCAGCTGGCCTGTCCTTTGGGGGTCGCATTGAGCTAGTGCGGTCAGTCATTTCTGTCCTGCCGCTATTCTGGCTCCAGTCTATCCTAGTTCAGGTGGCCACTATCAGGAAGGTGGAGAGTATCTATGCCAATTTCATCTGGAGGGGGGCATACATGCGATTTTCTGGGAGCAACTCTGCCATCCTCGGTAGGAGGGTGGGGTGGGGCTTAGACCACTCCTAGCAGTCAGGGAGGCCTCGGGGCTGAAGATGGCGTGGAGGTTCATTAAAAGTGGGTCACTATGGCGGACTGGATGTCCAGTCGGTATGTGAAGACGGGCAACTACTGGACCTGTGCCCACAACAACAACCACTCGGTGACTTTCAAAAGTATCATCCGTCACAGAGCTGTTCTCAAATCCTCTATTCGGCGGATTTTGAGAGATGAGACAGGTACTGACCTTTGGCTGGACCCCTGGGTGGAGAGGCGATCGTTGCTAGGGATACTGGGCGACCAGTTACACTGGGAGGTTGGTAGAGGGATGAAGTGTCAGCTTATCATCAGGAACGGTGAATGGAGGCCAGAGTTATATCGCCACACGACAGACTTTGGAGCGGCTATTCGAGCGGTAGACATTGACCCGAGTCTGCTGTCTGATAGATGGATTTGAGATCCGTCTGCCAATCATGGAGCTACAAGAGAATTCTAATTCAAGAGCTGCTACAACCTAGTTCACCAAATGTACCCCAAGAGCGAGGATTACGACGTCATCTGGTGCAAGGGCCTAGCACGCAAGATGCAACTTTGCATGTACAGGTTGCTGTTGGGGCGACTGTTGACGAGAGATAGGCTTATTACGTTTGGGATCCCCATCCCCAACCCAAATGTATGCTGTGTGAAGCAGGGAATGAATCCATGAAACATCTGTTCTTTGAGTGCAAGGTGTCCTGATATATCTGGTCTAAACAGTGTCGCAGTTCGCTGGGTAGCTGTGACACCGGCAGAGACGTTCGCGCCATCATCACGGGAATTCGTGGCTAGAGAGGTAGGGGCAGATTTGGTTCAAGATTGCCAGATTGCGACTAGTTGCCTCGGTTTGGCATGTGTGGAGGGAACAAAATCGGCGTATCTTTGAGGGGCTATCCACCCCCCTATAGACATTCTCCACAATATAGAGTTTGATGTAAATGCTATGTCACCCTAGTAGGGTGAGAGGTCCAGGGGATGTATTTAATCTGTATGAGTTGAGTTGATTTTAGAATAAAATTTATCCTTTTTCCATATATATATATATATATATATATATATATATACATATATATATATATATATACATATATATATATACGGCGCTCCTAGCGTAAGTGGCAGGAGGGGGGGGGGCTCTCGGTGGGGAGACCCGGGATCGAGCCCCCCCTCCCCACAAGCCGGCTAGGTGGCGTAGCCACGGGCTTGTGCGAGAATGACCGGACACCCAAAATATATATATATATATATATATATATATATATATATATATATATATATATATATATATATATATCTTTGAGGGACATATATATATGTCCGGCGCTCCTAGCGTAAGTGGCAGGAGGGGGGGGCTCTCGGTAGGGAGACCCGGGATCGAGCCCCCCCCCCCCCCTCCCGCACAAGCCGGCTGGGTGGCGTAGCCACGGGCTTGTGCGAGGATGACCGGACAAAAAAAAAAAAAAAAAAAAAAAAAAAAAAAAAAAAAAAAAAATATATATATATATATATATATATATATATATATATATATATATATATATTGTAGAAGGAAATAATGAGATGCTTATTATTGATAAAAGACTACATATATATAGGAGAGGCTAGCCTCCTCTCCTATTATTCTAAGCAATGTGGGACTAAAGCCCATTAACTCATAACTCTAATATAACACTTAACACCCTCTCTCAAGCTGGAGCATAGATGTCAATCATGTCCAGCTTGTTACATAAAAATTGAACCCGAGGACCCATACGAGGCTTTGTGAAGATATCAGCTATCTGGTCGCCGGTCCTCACATGTTGAAACTTTATCACTCCTCTTTTATATTCATCACGAACAAAATGAATGCCAATTTCAATATGCTTCGTCCGTTCATGAAATACTGGGTTGGTGGCAATGTGAATAGCAGACTGGTTATCACACCATAGATCTGCCACTTGAGACCCTGCGTCTTCTCCCAGTTCTTGTAGGAGATGCTTCATATATAATATCTCTGACGTGCCATGAGTAATAGCTCGATATTCTGCTTCTGAGCTTGAGCGTGCTATCACACTTTGTTTCTTGCTCTTCCATGACACTAGATTTTCACCAATAAATACTGAGTAGCCAGATGTAGACCGTCTATCTGTCAGGCTTGCTCCCCAGTCAGCATCAGTAAAACACTCAATGCGAGTGTGTCAATTATTCTCCATTCGAATTTCTTTTCCTGGATTCTTTACTAGATAACACAGAATTCTGAGAAGTGCATGCCAGTGTAGAATTCTTGGAGAAGCCATAAATCTACTTGCAACACTCACTGCAAAAGAAATGTCCGGACTCCGGACGCATCATAACCGCCAAGTAGTTGAGTTTTTCAACTACTCGACGATACTGATATGGATTGGTCATCAGGACCCCTTCGTCTGGAAGTAACTTCGCCCCTGGATCCATAGGTGAGGTTGCTCCCTTTGCTTGCATCATGCCTGCATCATTTAGTATGTCCAGCACATACTTTCTTCGAGACATTACAATGTCCCGCTTATTCCGTGTGACCTCAACGCCCAAGAAATAGCTCAAGGATCCCATATCCTTGGTTTGAAATTGTTCTCCAAGAAACTTCGTGAGGCTTGCAATACCCTGGCTATCATCTCCCGTGATTACAATATCATCAACGTAGACTCCAAGGAGTATTCTTCCAGCAGATTTGTGTCGATAGAAGATTGAATGGTCCTTCTTTGATTGACACATGCCAAATTGAGTAACAACATGCGCAAATCGACCAAACCATGCACGAGACGATTGTTTCAGACCATAGAGGGCCTTCCTCAGATGACACACTTTACCCTCCCTTGCAACGAACCCGGGAGGTTGCATCACATATACCTCTTCATCAAGATCTACGTGGAGAAAAACATTCTTTATATCCGACTGAAGTAACGGCCAGTCATATCGAATGGCCAAGGCCATGAGGACACGAACGGATGTCATTTTGGCCACATGAGAGAATGTCTCGAAGTAATCTTCACCATAGGTTTGAGAGTATCCTTTGGCCACCAGACGAGCCTTCAGTCGATCAAGAGTGCCGTCCGGTTTTACCTTAATCGTGAACACCCATTTGCAGCCGACTGCCTGTTTACCAGTAGGTAAGTCGACTAAGTCCCAAGTATGATTCTCGTGGAGAGCTTTCATCTCCTCATTCATAGCAGCACACCAACCAGGATGTCGGAGACCCTCCTCAGCAGTATTGGAGATCTGAATACCATCAATAGTAGCCACCAGAGACTGAGTGTGACTGATAAGTCCTTTGTAGCTGTTAACATACAAGGGATGATCACGACAGGCACGACGAGGACGTTCTGGAGGCGGAATCGCCGGAGCTGCTGGCGGAACTGGTGGAGCTGCTGGTGGAACAGATGGGGGCAACTCATTAGAGCCGGAGTTGCTGGTAGAACCAGAGGGGGATGATTCTGTGGGCGATGTCGGCAATGGCTGAATCGATGTATGTGGACCATCTGCCTGGGAGACTGGCTCGGTAAGGGAGGGCACCCGTACGAGAAGGTGTTGTGTTTGAGGAGGAAATAACAAAAAAATCCTCTTCTGGATAGACCAGAGGAGCTGGACCCGTTGATTGTGGGAATGGTAAAAATTCTGTCTCTACAAAGGTAACATCTCGAGTTAAAAAAAAAACCGCTTTAAGACGGGAGAAACACCGATACCCTTTCCGGTCTTTAGGATACCCAAGAAAAATTTATTGTATTGCCTTAGAATCTAATTTAGAAAGGGTTGTCGGGTATCCCGAATATAGCATAAGCAACCAAAGATGCGAGGAGGCAGAGAAAATGATTCTCGTCCAGAAAAAGCCTAGAAAATGGAGAGCTACCATTGAAAACAGACGATAGCATGCGGTTAATAAGATAACAGGCAGTAAGAACCGCATCCGACCAAAAGCGCTTGGGAGTACGTGCTTGAAACATAAGAGCACGTGTTGTTTCCAATAAATGACAATTTTTGCGTTCGGCTACACCATTTTGTTGTGGTGTGTACGCACAAGAGGTTTGGTGGATGATGCCATTGAGGGCCAGATGTTTATCGAGATCACGTGATAAATACCCACGGCCATTGTCACTTCAAAAAATTTTAATTGGAAGACCAAATTGTGTTTTTATTTCAGCATGAAAGTTGCACCAGATGTTAAATAATTCAGAGTGATTTTTCATCAAATAAACAAAAGTGACACGTGAGTAATCATCGACAAAAGTAACAAAGTACTTAAAATCCATAACAGAGTTAATCGGACATGGTCCCCATATATCAGAATGCACCAACTCAAAAGGAGCGGAAGCAATTTTATTTGGACTCACCGGATAAGGAACCCGATGATGCTTAGCTAAACTACATGGTTCACAATGAAAAGAAGAGGGAATATCTAAAGATGAGTATATTTTCTGGAGAGCTTGGGACGATGGATGGCCTAACCGACAATGTAACTCAACAAGATCGAATTTCATGCTGGCACAAACAACAGAAGGAGTTGCGTCAAACAAGTACAATCCTCCAGCCACATGTCCCTTACCGATAGTCTTCCCAGTTTTCAGGTCCTGAAAAACGCAACCATCAGAAAAAAATGTTACCGAGCAATGTAGTTCACAAGTAATTTGACTAATAGAAAGTAAACTGAACGGGTTCCCAGGAGTAAGCAGTACAAAATTGAGTGACAGTCCGAAAGAAAGATTGGCATTTCCACGGCCTCGGACTGTCAGGGAACCTCCATTGGCAACAATAATGCCATAAGCACGACGTACAAGTACATAATTATGTATCATACCTGCGTCACCAGTCATGTGAGAGGATGCACCAGAGTATATAATGAGATGATTATTATTGACAATAATAATATTTCTGTTGGATATAAAGAATGCTTTTCTCTACGGAGATCTTGATGAAGAGGTATATGTGATGATCCCATCTTTGAGCAATGGGATCATATAGAATGCTTTGATACCATGTAGAAGGAAATAATGAGATGATTATTATTGATAAAAGACTACATATATATACGTGAGGCTAGCCTCCTCTCCTATTATTCTAAGCAATGTGGGACTAAAGCCCATTAACTCATAACTCTAATATAACACTTAACATATATGATCGTCCGAGGGTTGTGGCCTAGTGGTTACAACGGAGGGCTCTCGTGGGGGAGACTACGGTTCGAGCCCCCACTTGGACGCTGGTTGGGTGGCTTTGTGCCACGGACGTGCCAACCCTATTTGGATGGGGTGGAGGATCCCTGTTGAGCACTCTGGGTTGTAGACCCCGCTCCGCGGAAGGGGGCTCCCTGTTGAGCACTCTGGGTAGTAGACCCCACTCCGCTCAGGTTGGGTAGGTGATTGTGCCACGAACCCGAGAGGACCAAGAACGTGTATATATATATATATATATATATATATATATATATATATATAAGCTTAAAAAAAAAGCTTTAGCCATGTTCTGGCTTCAGTCCATTACCTTCCTAGTGCCACTATCCGAAAAATTGAGCGCACATGTTCCTATTTTATTTGGCAAGGTGGGATACATGCCATTGCTTCGGATCAGTTGTGTCGTCCTCGGAAGGAGTTTGACTGAGACCTTTACAGGAGCTACGGGAGGTAGTAGTGATGAAATTGGCATGGAAGTTTGTACAAGGTGGATCCTTATGGGCGGAGTGGATGAGTAGTAGATATTTGAAGGGAGATTACTCCTGGGTCTGCAGATACAATAACAATGTCTCAGTTACCTTCAAGTGCCTATTGCGCCAGCGGGTTTCTATGAAGACTGCCGTGCATCGTGTCATACGAGACGGGCGTAATACGGACATGTGGCTCGATCCATGGATCAACCACATAAGCTTGCTGGAGGAAGTTGGGGATCACATGCTTCGGGAGGCGGACAGGAGGTTACGAGTTCAGCACATTCTACATCGGGGGGAGTAGCGGCCTGAAAGCTACACTTATACGGCCAGGTTCGCTGATATCATCCGGGCTGTCCCCGTGGACTCCGATGCACAGGAGGACCGATGGGTTTGGCTGCTGCCTGTAACTAGTACTGGATCTGGAGAATTCGAATTTAAATCATGCTATGATTTGCTTCGACTGTCTCATGACAGACTGTAGGACTTTGATTTCATATGGGTCAGCGGATTGGCCCGGAAAATGCAACTATGCATGTATAGAGTGTTGATGGGAAGACTTCTGGCCATGGATAGACTCGTTCGATTTGGCGTTTACCTTAATTCCCACGGATGTGTCTTATGCTATCAACATAATGAATCGATACGACATCTATTCTTCGAATGCGAGGCGTCCTGGTGCATATGGCAGGTACAGAGTAGTAGAGGATTAGGTAGATGTACTGATTCAAGTGGTGTTGACGACATTATTGCTTGGATTAGAGCAAGAAGAAATCGAGGTGGGATGTGGTATATGGATGCATGAATCAGACTTGCTACGTCGGTTTGGCATGTGTGGAAAGAACGAAACATGCAGATATTTGAGGGACTAACTACCTCCCCCATAGGAATATTGCATAATATTGATTTTGATGTATCAGCTATGAGAATGCCTTTTGGGGTTGGGGCTTGAAATTGGGAGACTTGTACTTGACTCGTTGGTTATATAAAATTTACCTTTTTTACACACACACACACACACACACACACACACACACACATATATATATATATATATATATATATATATATATATATTTTGAAGCAAGGGTAATTAGTTTCCGGAATCGCTCCCACTGGGATTCGAACTCCTGACCACTCGGGCCGCATGCATCTCTCTAGAGATCATTTGCTTCTCACACATATATATATATATATGACCCAGGTGACCCACTTGCGATCGATGACACACCAGTGCACATGGGCCTCCTGTAGGCGATGGCTCCCTTGCCCCTCCGGTGGTTGCTCGGGGTGGTCCCTCCATCCCGGATAAATGTGACAATAACGATGGTTGGGTATACGTGTTCATGCGTAAGAACATGACGCGCCAGAGCTTGGTCAAGGACGCGAGAGGGTCCTGCGCTCAGGTAACTCCACTCTTGAGAAGAGGGATAAGTTTGATGGTCGCACAACCTCTGACGCTGCGTGGGGAAGGTAACTCCAAAGGGGAGGGTTTGCAGGCCGAGCTATCCCGCGGTGGGATGGGTAGGGCACAAATGTTGTCGAGGCTCAAGGAGAAAACCAAGGAGGTACCTTGTCGATCCCCTATAAATCTGGTTGCTTAAACCTTCTCCAGAGACAAATCCATCTCTTCGGATGAGATTTGCTCTCCCTTCCTGGTTGCCGTGGACATGGTCCAGACTGCTGACATCACCTCCGAGGACATTACTATTTTGGCTGTAGGGTGGAAGACTACTCTGGTGCTATATGTGGTCGGGCAAATGCCATTGTACCCAGCCATTGCGGCCTTCGTTCGAAGTGTCTGGGCACCCGTGGGTGGCGTCGAAGTCTTCTTCCATGAGAATGACTTTTTCTTGGTGCGGTTCAACCTTGTATCGGACCTTGAGTCATTCCTCTAAGGCGGATCTTGGATGTTTGACGAGCGACTAGTCATCATCAAGAGATGGGCTCCGACGACTTCCTTAGAGGGAGACCTCCTGGCCTCTATCCTCATATGGGTGCAGTTTTCGAAGCTTCCGCTCCAACTTTGGAATGAACACCAGTCGGAAGGTTGTCACCGTCATTGGCATCCCGATTCGTATGGATGCTGCCACGGTCCATCACAACCGCTTGAACTTTGCCCGTCTTCTAATTGAGATCACTGCTTGTGGTGCGTTCCTCTCTTTTGTTCATGTTCGTCTTCTTTATGGATGTCAGTTTAATCAACCTATTTCCTTCGAATGGACACCACTTACCGTTTGCATTGTACACGTTCAGGAAGTCTGTCCGGCTCCTAAAAGTGAAGGACTTAGAGAGGAGGTTCATGGTGGTTCTGATGCCCCCCCTAAGAACTTGGCATCCGACGTGTCCACTACGACGCCCCTCCCTTGGTGGTATGGTCTACATTGGTCGAGTCAATATCTCCGAGAGGCCACCCACCCTATCCTCTCACCTACATTGGGTAGGAAGCGGGGAAGAGAAGGGCATGTGTCACATCCCGCTCCCAAAATACTGGGTAATTGCGAGACGGACATGGTCAATTACTCCGTACAAGGCATGCAACGTCGTACAACATTCAAGGCTGTCAAGAGACAAGAAGGTGCATGCTACAATCAAGTCTCCTATGGTCTCACAATATCTATGTCTCAATCAATTAAAGCAAGAAGTAGTAAACAATGAATATATAAGATAAAGCAGAAGGCGTCCTTGACGTTTCATCAAAATGATTCATGAGACTATCTATACAAAATGATAAGCTAGTACAGTGTCAAGAGTACATAGTTGTTTCAAGTTGCAGCCTGAATAATTACAAATATGTATACAAATTTGCGGCTAACACGTGCCGGTGGCTAAACATCCAAGTACAGCGGTGTCAGACCCCGAATAGCAAGTACCACAAGGGAGTACGAATGAAATGAAACAAAATCCAATTATACATAATACAATCGGAACCATAAGCATATGCATATATCCCATCATCGAGGCAATGTGACACGACTACACCAAACAAGGACAAGGGACGTCGTATCACACCGTGATAAAATACATCCTATGACCATGATCAGACTATAGACTTCTGCGTCACAGTTTCGATTCGTAAACTATCATAGCACATTAGTCCAATCCTACAACCAAACAAGGACATGGGTTGGACCATGCACCATGACAGTCGACGTCCCTCGGCTACTAACAGAAGGAACATAACACAATCAATCAAGCTTATAAATCGGCCAATCAATTATACGGCTTTCTACGTAGAGTCCGGGTTATCCCAGTAATGCAATATAAATAGGAATCCTCGGATCGTGCAGTATCCAAGCAGGGCTAGCCAATCCAATTAATACATGCAAGAAATGTATGCACCAGTCCCTCGTAAGGCCACCGCGCTAAGACAATCAGTAACTGTTCTAACTCTCCTATAGAGAGAACTGGCTCGACATATAATAATCAGATATTGCACTCCACTAGTGCGGATGAATATACAGTATCCGTGGTGGACAACCCATTACGTCATGATAGGGCCTGGGGTGGCTGTTATGCACGATCTCGAAATTCCGTTCCTTTCCAATGCTTCTACCATTTATAGTTACCTAGATTAGCCCTACAGTTATCTGGAATCTCATGCCGTGGTCACATGATTATTCTCCTAAATATCGTACCTTGGTACGTGCACGCTAAGCATGAATCCACATCGGTCCGAAGAGCCCTAAATATGGATCAATTCTTAGTGTAATGCAGCAATCAACACATATCTGGGACACGCTACACTGACTAGCTACATGAATGTTCGTACAATAAACTATATATATATATATATATATATATATATATATATATATATATAAAAGACGTGTAACATGAACATATAATACCTCAGTGTATATGCAGTACCTCAGTGCACAAGCAAGATAGCACTTTTAGTGCCAAGTCAAGAATGTATATATTATAGCATTGCAATGCGTATGCAGCGCCTCAGTGCACAAGCAGAAGTATCATCACGGCTACCAGCAGTCATGTCAGGATACATGATTATTCAGTCAGTCAGGAGCCAACTAGTCACATGAATTTCTATTTACACATAGGTCACTTAGTAGAAAAATCTAGGATAAGCAAGTTACTGGGTCCATTAACACTTACAACATACAAGGGTCATGGCAGGAAATCAAACCATCCAGTAAAATCATCGAAAACCAAGTAAAATATAAAAATCAACAAATCAATCGCATAGGGCCATATGCGCGCATACAAAATCCTGGCGCTATCCGAATGCATGGAGTTTGTAACGTCCCAGTCCCAAAATACGTAGGATTATGATACATATACATGCCAGCTACGTATCAAGTAGACTCCAGTCCAGCTCGAATACGTATAAGCTGTATTGGTTTCTAAATCAATCTATCAAATCAACTAATATCTATCTCAATCCACTGAAGATAAACTCTTGTATAAACCAAGTATACTAGTGCTTGTTAGGCATTAACATACTGGTTCCTACAAGTAACAGAAAAAGACAATATGCAATAAAGTTTACCAGACTCTCTTACAATTATCTTGAACAAGCTTCTAAAGAAGAAATAAGCTTGCAATACTAGGTTATGCAACAACATGGTCAAAGTAAAATAAAATATAAAATTGGATGAATATGAAAAGATATGAACTAAATATATACCTGAAGTCCTGGAGAAACAATCATCAATCCTCCAATGTATTCTACCTTGATAACTTCAGCTAATACCTGGAGAGATTACCAGGTCCTCAGGGGACTAGCAAGATACATATAAGCATGCCGAATGTAACGGTATAAAATATGCAAGAAAAATAAAGAAATAGTCATGAAAGAATCAACTAGGCGCAAGGAGACTAAGACATAAGGAATCTAGACATAAGGAACCTAGGACACTGGCGTGCCATACTAGAAGTGGTTAACATGTCAAATCTATAGAGTGTAGTCAAGGTAAGCACTTCCAATATATAGTATCTCAATCGTAGTCAAGGCAAGCACTGACAACCGAGATTGTAGCCATTTCTAGTATCAAGGTTAAATAATCCTATAGATCGCAGTCAAGGTAAGCACTCACAATCTATAGAATGTCATAAGTTAAGTCGTACGCAAGTCAAGTCATGTCAGAGGAAACAATAGTGTAGGACTAGACAACTCTATCACGAGATACCTATGAACACGGAAGCAATATAACAAATACATATAACATGAATCAAGAATGTGCATGTAAACTAGAAGTATGATAAAGTAAACTAGAAGCAGGATAAAGTAACATGAATATAACGATAGTATAGGGAAAAAGAAACAACAGGAAGTAGAGATCATGCATATAAAATATACTGTACAAGTTGGCAAGGTATAATTGTCTGGAGGTTGTATGATGACTAGACAACAAGTCGCGACTAAATCATCAAATCAATAGAAACACCAAAAGTGAAACTTCCGCAAACATCTCCGAATACTGAAATGGACATCGCCATCAGTCTCGGAATAAAAGAAATAGCTAAGTTTGACTACCTACAAGTCCAATTCTGGACACATGGACAAAACGATAATTTCGGATCAAAATGATATCCGCCGTTGGACCCATTTTGCACCGAAAAATGTGCCAAGACAAACGTTGTCCAAATTTGACAAATTATATGTCGATCTTGGCCAGAACGACGCCATGAGTCTAATGGTGGTGTCGGATTTGGAATTCGATGTCTCGGGTTCAAAATCCAAATTTTATGTTGAAAATTACGACTTCGAGAGGCCAACTTTGGCATCGATTTCAACCAACCAAACGATATCCTATGGAGCTGAAATTTTTATGGGTCAAAGTTGGTTATACCTGCTATGCATCGGGGTTGGTGGTTCGTCAACCGGAGCTTCGACGAGAGAAATAAATCCGCGAAGTTGGCTAAACAAAACTGTCCAAAAATAAACGTGTTTAAACGGTCAACTTGGTGGCCGGTTTTGGTCTATTAAACGATCGAATTAATGGTTGAAATTTTAGGTGAGCGAATAGGTATATACCGAGATTGACACGGAAGAATCGGATCGACGATCCAACGGTCGGATTGTCTAGAAAACGCGTCCAAATTTGCTGCGACGGAACTTAATTCTGACTACGAATTCTCGCGTCACGATGGGATCCCGTGCAAAACGCACAAATAGACTGTGTTGAGGACGTCGGGGACACACCAGGGTGGTTTCCCGGGGTCGCTGGGACATGTTGGGACCGTTGTGGTCGGACGATGGCATGAATTGGCCGGCGTCGCCGTCGATGTCGCGCCTACTATGCGCCTACTAGCCGCGTATGCTGGCAGCGCTCGCTGGTTTCGGTGGCGGGTGGCAGAGCGCGGCGACTGAACCTGGGCCGTGCGGTCGTGAGGTGAGGGGCGCTGCAGCTATTGTTGTTTTCTTGTGGGCGGCTGTGCGCTGCGTGGCCGGGCCTGGCTACGCGCGATGGAGTGCCCGTCCGGCGGCGACATGTCTTGGACGCGGGTGGCCGCGTACGTGCGGGCGGGGGCGTAAGCACCGGGGAGGCGGCGCGGTAGCGATGTGGTGGTTGCCATCGTGGCTCCCAATGTGCTGCTGAACGCGGGGGTGAGGGAGACGAATTAGTTTTTAAGGTTTCTATTATTAGTTCTTTGGGCTACTACAGTTGTATGTAATTATATACAAGCAAAAGTGTAGGGGAGAGAGAGTGGGCTCGGGTAGGTTGCGTCCATTGGATTTGTATAGGGAGTTGGGCTTTGGACGAGTTGGAATAATGAAGGGTTGGATAAGGCCTGGGTATCTATTCATAGTTTAATTATGATTAGGCTTAAGCCTAATCAACTAAATGGTACATATATAATAAATACATATAAGGCTAGACTTTATAGAAGTAGTTACCATATATTATTAAGCATAAATGGCCTTCGTCTCAAATAAAATGAACAATTGACGACTCCGGTAGTCAAGCAGTTATTTAGTGATATTGGTCTAGAAGAAATTCTTTTCTTTAGGAACCGAAAAATAAATAATTAAATAAAAACTTATAATGGCTCTAATGGCTCGCTAAATATAAATACCATAAATACAAGTATTGGCTTAAATAATCAGGTTAATCTTATAATAAAATAATTATAGATATATTAAATATTTTGAAAATAATTATTAGACTATTAAAATAAAGTACGAAATATATAGATATAAAATATACATCTATATGGACGTTTCTGGACACATCTCCACATCGGTATAGGTTGGATTTGGGTCAAATCCGAACTAGACTGGTATAACCGGGTTTCTTATAAAGTCAAGATTCTCAATATATACTCATTAAACTTGTTATAGGGGTCAAGTCACAACTTTAAATGATTTTTCTAGTAGGGACACTTTTATGGCTAGGCCTTCCCTAGCAGGGCTAATACATTAGTCAAAACACACAACTCAACTAGTCGTGCCAAAATTCCTAGTTGATATGCATCTCTAAATTTAACCATGACTAAGGTCATATATATATCGTATTAGGCTATTATAAATATAATCATATATACAAAATTATATTTTAATCTATTTGGCTGTGTAACATCCCAAAATAAATTTAAAATAATTTTAATAAGACATGGCAACCTAACATGGCTCTACCAAGTGGGGTTGGTTAGGTTAGGGTCCAAATATATTTTATAATCAAATCGAACTCGAAAAATCAACCAACGAGTCTCTTGTGTCATTCACAATTAAATAACACATGAGAACTTGATTGAGTGGCACACCCTTGGCATGTATGTCGTAGGCTCAAAATGAGTCAAAACCATATATTGGGTCAAATGGTTTTGATCAATGTCGAGTCCCGAACTTAAGTTAGAAATTAGGTCTAGAATTACGGTAAATAATCAAATGACCTAAATTTGATCCGAAGTTGTGCGAAGTCAAAAGAATGTTAGGGGACAAGTTTGGATGAGACATTCAAGTTGAAGGTGGAGTTGTCTACTTCAAAACTCATGAAGGACGTTTTGAAATGTTGGTATTTCTTGTGCTTCAAAAATCAAAGATACGGAAAAGTACGTCTATAGTCATAATTAAGAATAAAATATAATCTAATAAATAGAAATCATATATAAAAAATCCCAAAAATTAGGGTGCTTACAGAGTTTCCGGACGCATAGGATAGATAGGCGGATAAACAAAACAGTCGCATAAGTGCCTTGAGCACATGGAGGCAGACAAGGTTAACCTGGTGTATAGCAACCCGGCATATAGCATGGCCGAGCGCATATATGAGGCAGGCGCATAGCATCAACATCGCGTATGCGAGACAAGCATGCACCTTCAACCCATGCGCATAGGAAACCTATGTGCATAGCGCATGTGTCAAAGGGTATATGCGGTAGGTTCTATGGTCACTTGGCATTTCTGTCGTCGTCCCAGAACAACAAGTTCAGCCATAAAAATTCTTGAAAACTTGCAATGACCATAACTTCCTCTCTGCAACTCGAAATTTAGTGAAAAAAGCGGCAAAGTTGCATGAAATTGAATTCTACAAAACGAAACAACTGGTTTTCGAAAACAAGAAGTTTTGATAGATTATTTCCACAAAAACCCATAAAATCCCTAGTTTTGAAAATTTAGATCTATACTAAAATATCCATCAAATCCGAAAATACAAAGTACTAAACATATAGAGAATGTAAAGATGTATAATATAGACTAAAAATATGTAGAAAAATTAAAGAAAATGAAATGAGCAATGTGGTCTCCATTAGTGCAAGATGTACTTGCCTAGGTGGTTGAGGGGAATGAATGGAAGGAATGGAGAGAGAGAGAGAGAGAGAGAGAGAGAGAGAGAGAGAGAGAGAGGATATTTATATGGACGTACGAGTGGCTCCACTAAATCCTAACCCTAACATGCTCTAAGCCTCTAACCCAATGTCTAATGCCATGCTACATAACTAAAATCTAGATCACAACATACTATTATTCCATCATCGAAGCAATGAACCACACCCAAAATCAGACAAGGACAAGGGGTGACACACTTCTCCGCGTTGAGACATTGTTCCATGTCGTGATCAGGTATCGGTACAGGATACAGGTATACCATGATACAAATGCCAGATACCATATACCTGAATAATACAAGAAAAATGCGTATACCGAAAACGGGGAGTGATAACATGCGTTGGTAGGACTAGCATGCTCAAGTCATGTGCATGCTAGTCCAGGTGAGAGAGAGAGAGATGCCTGCTCCATTTAGGGCCACCCATGAGTCATATTCGGGCCATGGAGCAAGCCTATCTCTTAGCAGAGACGAAACTATTAGGGGAGAGGAGATTCCTTCTAGGGTTGTGGCGCAACCTACATTAAAAAATTGGTACCGATCTTATAGTTGCATTGAGACTCGGCTGATGAAACTGCAGATGATGGGAGCCTTACTAAGGCTCAGAGAGAGGACCTCCAACTGACCAAGGAGAACGAAAAATGGCTCCAACTTCTCAATCATGAGGACTACGAGATGGAGCATGGGTACTGTGAATCGTCGAGGCGGAGGACCAGACGGAAGAAGCAGAGTCCTAATACCAAGCTGAGGGTCAGTACCCGGATTACCACGGCCAGAACTAGGCTACTTGAGTGTAGGGGTCTGTAGGGGTTTGGAAACAATTTGAGCACCTATACTTCTTATATCTTCCTATTATATATATATATATATATATATATATATATATATATAGAGAGAGAGAGAGAGAGAGAGAGAGAGAGAGAGAGAGAGAGAGAGAGAGAATAAGGGAGGTAGGGTGCCACCTCACGGGGGGGTGTCTACTTGTCACCCCCCCATGCTATCATCATGCACATGGGTGCATGATGATAGCATGTGGGGGGTGACAAGTAGACACCCTCCATAGGGTGGCACCTCACCTCCCTCATCCTATATATATATATATATACATATACATATATATATATAGTTTTGCTCTAGTGAGCATTGTAGCCCACCTTATGAAGCATTCTCTACTGGATAGTTACAAAAATTCTATAAGACATACGTAGTATTGAAAAAAACAATTCTAAATATTTACTTTAGAGATCCACAGTGTCGGTATCGGTCACTATCAGGTATCGGTCGGTATCGGATCGGAACATGCAAAACATATCGGTATCGGCTGTATCGGATTGGTATCGGCCGATACTGCAAACTAATTTTAGATAGGCTTACAATCTCACCTAAATGAAGGACATTTAGATAGGCTTACAATCACCTAACTTAGGAACATAAGGAAAACTCTAAGTTGGAAATACTAAGTTAATACATAAATATAAAAAGGAAATATATGATAATATTTGGTCAAAGATTGGACCATAACGTCGTACTTATTCTATTTTCAGTTTCAAAAGGATTCACTAAAACTACCAAAAATAAACCCCAAATTCTAACTTTCCAAAAATCTCCACATTTCGATATCTTACTTCAACTGCATTTTTGAACATCTAAACTGATTTTGAATCCGAATCTGACTTTAAGACAGGTTGAAGCACTTAAATTTAGTTTTCGGAACTGGAGTTCTGGATTCAAACATGGCTCTGAAGTAGTAGCTATGACTGTTTTCCGACAGCTGTGCAGTTTAGGTGTCTTCAACTGCTTTTTTGAACATCTAAACATCTGAATCGGAAACTGACTTGAACACAGGCTGAAGCTCTTGAAGTTAGTTTTCGGAATCGGAGTTGTGGACTCAAAACAAAGCTCTGAACTAGTAGGTGCAGCTGTTTTATGACAGATGTGCAGTGCAGTCTGGATATGAATAATATTTTTTATAAGTTTTCCCACATCAACTAGTTATATAAGATCATGTTAATCTGATGGTCAAATCAGTTAAAGTATGCATTGAAAGGAACCCGCATGCTCGCTCATTGTTTCCACCTCGTATATCTCGTTCCTAGGCTAGCTCCACGTAGTTCACTTGAACATCATCTTTGGAGTTCTTGACATCTCATTGCTTTCACCTCGTATATCTCGTTCCTAGGATAGACGTAGTTCACATGAACATCTTTGGAGTTCTTGATCTCTCTTCACCCATTCACAGTCTAGTTTCTGAAGTAGAGTCAAAGAAACCTTGACACATCATGGCCTTACCTCAATCCTTACATAGTGGTCTATGCAAGTTAGGGATCTATGCACCTCACAAGATGATTAGTATCAGCCTTTCGACTCCAACTGTAGGTGTGACAGAATGGCACCTTTAGTTGAACATTGTTTCCTCCATTTGTCAATTGCCTACTTTCGCTTCACCACTTAGACACGAGTGCCCACCTTGCCGCCATCTCATTCCCACGAACAGTTGAGATGAAACAAGACAAGCTAACAAAAGGATGGAATGCCCGTCAGATCCAAAAAACTGGTTAAGAGAATGCAAAAGGAGTCGAACAGTCCTCCAGAGGCACCCGTATAAAAGGAGTAACTGCCATAATAGGAATTTGTTTTACTTGCGTTAAGTATCCCACCCTTGCTGTTATCTCAGATTTGATTTGAATCCCCAGGCACAAAGCTCTACCGTGATTTTGGCTAATGTGGTTCCCACGCATAACACAACAATGTGATTCAAGTCGGATGTAGCATATGTTTCTTCAGTGTTGATGCAAATTGGTTTGAAGAATGAAAGTTTCTGATATGAAGAATTTCTTGATGATGCTTTCCATGATTTTAAAGGTCATGGATATTTAACTATGAATATTTCTTTTACTGATGTGCTGTTGATTTTGGATGACTTGTGCAGATATATGGATATAGGATGTCCTTGTGGGCCGAGCATCTGGGTATGGTAGATGACCGCTTCAAGGAGCCCAATGATTTGGAGTGTGTGAGGTTCGTGAATAAGATTGCAAATGAAAACTGGATAAATTTCAGTTCCGAAGAATGGAAACCTCTAACGGGTCACCTTCTCAAGTACCCGATCAAGGTGGGTGCTGACGGGAAGGTGGAGTCTCTTCCTGGCCAAGAGTGCTTTCCTGATGTAGGTGGTAAAATCCTTGGAGCACCTACATCTCTTCCCGACACACTTACCATGTAGTGAGGTCTTAAACATTGCTATATATTGAAATATCAGCGTTCATTTGTTATTTTATTTTTTTTTAGTTTGCCACCTTTACCAACAATGTCCTTGGAGAACCTTATGTTTTATATGTTGCAAGTCCTCTTTATACAGTTATGTAAATCTGCTCTTCTCAGGTTCCTGTAAGAAAACTATATGTACCTGTATGTGACTTATTCGTAGTGATAAATACTATATTTGCTTTGTGTTTGTTGAACCAGCTGGTTTCAGCTTGCAGTATGTTGCAAGTATCCGTGGTGACTTTGACATTCGTATGGTACTTGCATATTTCATCCCTTATGTTGTTAATAGTTAAATTTTGTACTAATAATTTTTGAATGAACCATGTTAGTAGGCAAACATGCAATTCGAAGGTTGGTCGGTCCTTTACCCCTCCCCCAAAAAAGACATTAGTCCTAGTGGAACTTAACCTTTTGTCCTTAGAATAGGGGATTATCAACAAGTTAAGGGGCTGATCATGATCATACTCATATTTACAAATTAAAATAAAAACCTGAGTGGGGAAGTCAAGAGTCAGAGATTCCAAGACAGACCAGACCATGCATACATGTCATGTTTTTGTTATTTTAATAATCACAAAAACAATTTCCGTATGAGACTAAAAATCAATACATGGAAGAGGAAGGGGAGACACTAATTAGTCTATAGCACGATTATAGATTAATTAATCTTAAGATTAATTAATCTTAATTAATGATGAAACGTAGCCTTGAAAGTGCATGCAGGGGGTCTATTGATTTGACTGATTGAGTCAAAAAGCCAAGACCAACTCTTTGGGGAGACCATGTACACATGCGAGCATTGTGAGGGTCACTCTCGCAATACTTGCTTAATGTCTTTCTTTGATTTTCATTTCATGGAGTGAAGTGAAGTGGGAGAGTGTAGTAGTTTCTAACTACTCCACTTGAGAGAAAGTTCTGAATAAGACAACAAACTACGTGCATGCTTATCAATCAAAATTTGAACCATTCTTATCTATCTCGACATGCGGGATCACATGCAAATCTAAGGCTCTAGCCAATTAAGGATAGAAAAAGTCCTCACAGGCCAAACCAAGACTGATGTAGCCCTCCTTCAGAGCATTTACAGAGCATTTACAGTGGGACTAATTTTAAGTGTTATATTTGATCTTTAATTAAATTTTGTAACACTTGATGGCTCCAATGGACTCTTGTCCATACTTGAAAAATGGTAGAAAGCTAAGAGACTATCCAAATTTGGAGAGTCCACTAGTTGAGCTATATTACTTGCGGGCCCACCATATTTACTTTTTTTTTTATTCTTTTTTTGGAGTGTTGCCACTTGTCAATTATGAAAGAAAAATAAGGAGAAACAAATGGAGGGTTGCCACTTGTCAATTTGGAGTGTTTATTTAGACTATACCATTGTGTACCAACATGAAGGAAATACTCCAAAATTAATTATTGGAGTTTGGTTTGAAGTGATTTGGAGTATGGTTTGGAGTGTTACCACTATGGATGCTCTCACCATCCTACTCAGTGTGAGCTCCACTCCCGGCGAATGGGGAGGCGCGGCTTCGGTTCAAAACTCTCTCCTTCTCCATTTGTTAGAAATTACTCTATTATTAGGGTCACATATATTATAATCAAAATTTCCACGTAAAAAAATGTATTCAAGAACCCAAAATAATCCTTTATTGCAAAGGATATTTATTTCGTACCTATATTGTTACGGATTATTGTATCATGCAAGTGGGATTGATTATTACAAATTAGGAAATATATAATCTTTCAAATTGTGAAGTTGGACAAATACAAGAATAATGGCTTAGAATTAGATTAGAGGTTGTTGGTGTTTTTGCCTTTGGACTAGAAAAGATAGTCCCACATCGGCTACACCAAATGGTGAGTATCTCAATATAATGCATTGCTTGTGTTGAGGTGTGCACATGAGGTGTAGTGGGGCACAAGTTTGTGCCATGTGGAAGTATTTTCCTAGAAGGAAAAAGGATTAAATCCAACAAGGATGCAAGTTAATTTTTGTTGTGCGGACTCGGACTCGGACGCGGACTCCAAGATGTCTCGTGCATGCACGGGAGGGTTCGGGGGGTAGGCGTGGACTGGCACACTTCTATGCTGATTGTGGGATGATCTAAAATATCAAACTCTATTTTTGAGTATTGGTATTTTAGTCCCACATCGGATAGGAGAAGAGGTGAAGTCTCAACTCCACTCTATAAATAGAGCCCCTTGGCCTCCTTTGAAAGATGCACCAAGAAGAGAGTTGAGGGAGTCTGTTAAGTCCAGGAAGCCCGTTCAAGTCTCAAATATTGACTTACGAGCGTTCCAGAAGTTCTCCTGAACTTGCTGGTTCCTGGGAGCTTATCCGTACTGCGGGTATAGCTTTGAGCGTCGGTGTTCAACACCCCAGCGAGATCCGCTCTTCTTCTTCCTTCCTCTTTCTGTTGCCTTCGAGAATCTGAGACTCAACTGTTGTTGATCATCTCTTGTTGCCTTCGAGAAACCGCTATTGCAAACGCGATTCGATTTTTTTTAATCGTTTAGGCTACGCAATCAGCATTATTTGCATCTCTTTTTTAGGGATTGCAACTGCATTATTTGCATCTCTTTTTTAGGGATTGCAACTGCATTCTTTGCATCTCTTCTTAGGGATTGCAACTGAGTTTTTCCATCGATTGTTTGCAAATAGACTAACAATCTCAAAGCTATACGATTCGATGGAAAACACTCGTGCTTCGCTTGTCGATACCGGCTTTAACAAGTTGGAGAAATTCGACGGCGAACACTTCCAGATCTGGAAGCGAAAGGTGACTCTGAACCTTCAACTCGTAGATGTTGATCACGTGTTGGATGAGGAAGAACCAATCGTTCCAGTAACAGGATCTGCTGCTGTTCTGGCCGCTGCTACGAGCAAGCAGACGAAGTGGAAAAAGGATAACAGCATATGCAGGCTGCTGATCCTGAATTCCATGGAAGACTCTCTGGCCGAGTCCTACACTAAGAGAACTTCTGCCAAAGAGATCTGGGAGTCCGTGGGGAAGCTGTATGACGACGACGAGGCCCGGTCGAAGATGTTCATGGTTGAAAAATACCACAAATGGGTCTTTGAAGACGAGAAGACCATGCTGCCCCAAGTGAAAGAGTTCCTGAAGCTGCGCCAGAAACTGGAGGACGATAGCATACCCCTCGTCGACAAGTTCGTCGTTGGAGGGATCGTGGCAAAACTTCCTCCAGGATGGAGCAACATCTATGCAAGGATGCATAGAAAGAAGATGGAGATTAGCCTGGATAATCTTCTCAGCGAGATTCATGTTGAGGACGAGATGCGCTCTCAACAGAAGTTGGACACCCTGTCCAAGCAACTAGCAACGGCGAATCTGGTTCAAGCCACCAGAGAGAACAAAGGAAAGCAGGCGGCTTCTCACCACAAGAAGAAGGACTTCTCGAATCTGAAAGTGAAGGGTCCAGGATTCAAGCAACAGAAGTCCAAGTCCCATGTGACTTGCTTCAACTGTGGCAAGAAGGGTCACTATAAAAGTGAATGCAAGTCCAAGCCCAAAGAGCAAGGTGAGCCTAACAAGGTTTCTTTGGTTACTAATCAGGTTGCCATGATAGCACAGGTTGCAACTGTGGGGGCAGACTTGGACTGGTGGATAGACACTGGCGCGACATGTCATGTCTGTTCAGACAAGGACTGGTTCGTCTCCTATGAGCCTACTTCCGAGAAAGTCATGATGGCGAACCAGGCACAAGCTGAAGTACTGGGGATCGGGACGGTGGAGCTGAAGCTTACATCGGGGAACATTCTGACGCTTCAAGGTGTGAAGCATGTTCCTGCAATCGCAAAGAACCTGATCTCTGGGAGCCTGCTCTGCAACGCAGGCTTGAGGATGGACATCAATGCTGGCCAAATGGTGATGTCCAAGAAGGGTACTTTCTTCGGAAAAGCTTTTCAGACTGAAGGAATGTACAAAATTCAGCTTGTTGTAACCCAGCATAATAATGTCAATGCTATCACTAGTTTGAATTACTCTCTTGAGTTGTGGCATAATAGACTAGGACATGTTCATTGTAAGCGAATAAACAAAATGTCTAGTCTAGGACTTATCTCCAAGTGTGGGGGTAAGGTAGAGAAATGTGAGATATGTGCTCAGACGAAGATCACTAGGAAACCTTTCCACAGGGTCCATCGAAGCACAGATCTTCTGGAGTTGGTTCACTCAGATATCTGTGACTTCAAACAATTCTCTACAAAGGCCGGGATGAAGTATTTCATTACTTTCATCGATGACTTCTCCAAGTATGCCTTCGTCTATTTACTCAAATCTAAAGACGAAGCATTCGAGAAGTTCAAGGAGTTCAGGGCCGAGGCTGAACGGCAAACTGGACAACAACTCAAGAGGCTGAGGAGTGATCGAGGTGGGGAATATAGGTCTCATGAATTCTCATCATTCTGTAAAGAACATGGAATCATCAACGAGACGACGGCTCCGTATTCTCCACAATCCAACGGAGTAGCAGAAAGGAAGAACAGAACGTTGACAGAGATGATGAATTCTATGTTGTTGACTGCGGGTCTCCCAAAGTGCTATTGGGGAGAAGCTGCATTAACGGCCACTTTCATTCTGAACAGAGTGCCGTATGCAACTTCCGACATAACTCCTCATGAACTCTGGTTCAAAGTCAGACCCAACCTGAATGTCATTCGAGTGTGGGGGTGCCTGGCTTATGTGAAGCTCCCGGATCTAAAGATTCAGAAGCTGGGGACAAGGACTACTAAGGCGATCTTCCTGGGGTATGCCGAGAAGAGTGATGCTCGGAGATTCCTTGATATCGAGTCAAATCATATCATCGAATCTCGCGATGCTGAATATTTTGAAGAAAAGTTTGCAAGGCACAAGAACATTATTCTCACGGACATTCCGGAGAATAATGAGGGTGCGGAGCAGACAGAGATCTTTATCGAACCAGTAGTCCAAGATGGAGTTGTTGTCGAGGAGACACCAGCTGAACCAGAACTCGCTGAGCCGTCAACTAAGCGAGCGAGGAGGCCGAAAGACTTCGGAGATGACTTCGTCACCTATCATGTGGAAGCAGATCCGCTTACCTATGATGAGGCGATGAAGACCAGAGATGCTATATTCTGGAAGGAGGCGATTGACAACGAAATTGACTCAATCACCTCCAATAACACATGGGTATTGGTCGACCTACCAGAAGGAGCAAGACCCATCGGATGCAAATGGATCTTCAAGAAGAAGATGAAAGCAGATGGAACCATTGACAAGTTCAAGGCCAGGCTAGTGGCCAAGGGGTTTGCTCAGAAGCAGGGGATCGACTACTTTGACACTTATGCTCCAGTAGCTCGGATGACAACTATCAGATTGTTAATTGCTTTAGCAGCAATACACAAGCTGGTGATACATCAGATGGATGTGAAAACGGCATTCCTTAATGGCGAGCTGACCGAAGAGATCTACAAGCAACAACCAGAAGGTTTTGTCGTCAGAGGTCTGGAAGACAAAGTCTACAAGTTGATGAAGTCTCTGTATGGTTTGAAGCAAGCTCCCAAAATGTGGCATAAGAAGTTTGACAAGGTGATAAGGTCAAATGGCTACAGGATCAGTGAAACAGACAAGTGTGTCTATACGAAGTTTGCTGACGGAAGAGGAGTAATCGTTTGTCTATACGTGGATGACATGCTAATCCTAGGTACGGATTTAAGCTGCGTCACAGAGACAAAGAAATTCCTCTCGACCAAGTTCAGTATGAAGGACTTGGGGGATGCCGACGTAATCTTGGGGCTCAAGATCATCCGGACAGGCACTGGAATAGCGCTGTCACAGTCTCATTACATTGAGAAGATGCTCTCTCGCTACGGGTATCAAGATCTTCCTATTATTGATACACCGTACAGGAGTGATCTGAAACTGGAGCCAAATTCGAAGGAGAGCGTCAGGCAGTTGGAGTACGCTAGCGTCATCGGAAGTTTGATGTACGCTACTACTGCCACAAGGCCTGACATAGCCTTTGCAGTGGGAATGTTGAGTCGATTTACGAGCAATCCAGGCGTAAAGCATTGGAAAGCTGTGAAGCGTGCTATGAGATATCTCAAGAAGACTCAGACATATGCACTATACTACAGCGGAGATCCGTCAGTAGTGGAAGGCTTCAGTGATGCTAGCTGGTGTTCAGAGGTGGAGAGCGAATATTCCACAGGTGGATATGTGTTCGCCATGGGTGGAGCTGCTATATCGTGGAAGTCGAAGAAGCAGACTATGTTATCTCGCTCCTCCATGGAATCTGAATTCTTTGCATTGGACGCTGCAGCAGATGAAGCAGAGTGGCTTCGGGAGCTCATGTATGACCTTCCAATGGTTGGGGCTCAGATACCGGCGATTCCGATATACTGTGACAACCAGGCGGCAGCAGCAGTGGCATCAAATGAACTCTTCAACGGGAAGAAGAGGACTGTGCGGTTGAAGCACAGAGCAGTGAACGATCTCATAAAAAGGGGCGTCATTGAAGTGATCGATGTTCGGAGTCAGGAAAACCTGGCGGATCCGTTCACGAAGGGTCTCAAGCGTCAGCTGGTCGAGGACACAGCAAAGAAGATGGGCTTGAAGACTTTCTGATATTGTGTTATTGTAATCCTACCATAAAATTTTATGTTATTGGTTCAAAGAGAAATCTACTAGACATTTAATTTTTGGTTCAAAGGAGGATCATTGACTAGAATAATATCAGTTAACAGTGGGTACTTGTTCTGCGGAACATGGAAGGGTTACGGACCCATAACCACTGTTGTCTACTATGTATTTTCTGCGGAAAATTGATCCTGTGGGAAGGATGGCTTAAACGCCTTAATGAGTTCTCAGGCAGAGTGAATGCCTGGTGTGCTTTACAGGAAGCATGGTAGAGCAGCACTACAAGGAGTGAAACTCCATGCTACATTGGGGTGACTCCACCATGAGGTTCCCAGGTAGGGATAATGCCTCGGCTTTACAAGCTAAGTCACAGCGGAGTAGCACCGCAAATAGGCAGGTAGCCTAATGCTGTATGATAATCGTAATAAAGAGAGGTAGACAGCACTACAAAGAGGACGATGTCCTCATGTTACAGTGGCATGACACCACGAAGAGGTACCGGGTAGGGTAAAGCCTCGGCTTCGCAAGCCATGTCATAGCGGCGTAACACCGCACGGAAGCGCAAGGCTTCATGCTGGGTAGTTTGGCACTACAAAGGGGCTTGTGACCTCATGGTACAGTAGTATGACACTACGATGAGGTACCCAGGTGGGGTAAAGCCTCGACTTTAAGCCATGTCATAGCGGCGTAGCACCGCAAAGAAGCGCAATGCTTCATGCCATGACTCTTTATAAAGAACTCACCTATAGTGTATGGAAAGAGATATCAGGCCGTCTCTTGAGGGTAAGCTTGTAGACGCCCAAAATTATACACTGAAACCAGGCTGGCACAAGGCCTTCAATGTGCAGCCAGAAGCACAGTTGATGTCACTATGTGAGTAGGAAGAATTGCAGTTATGGTGCAGAATTCAAGGCTTAGTCCATTCTTGTATCATGCTGTTATTTAACCTATGCGGGAAGATTCAAGTCGTAGCGACATCTCTCCTAATGCATGATGGACAATCACTGTGGGGAACGCTCAACCCATATATTGAGATATGTGGGGGATTGTTGGTGTTTTTGCCTTTGGACTAGAAAAGATAGTCCCACATCGGCTACACCAAATGGTGAGTATCTCAATATAATGCATTGCTTGTGTTGAGGTGTGCACATGAGGTGTAGTGGGGCACAAGTTTGTGCCATGTGGAAGTATTTTCCTAGAAGGAAAAAGGATTAAATCCAACAAGGATGCAAGTTAATTTTTGTTGTGCGGACTCGGACTCGGACGCGGACTCCAAGATGTCTCGTGCATGCACGGGAGGGTTCGGGGGGTAGGCGTGGACTGGCACACTTCTATGCTGATTGTGGGATGATCTAAAATATCAAACTCTATTTTTGAGTATTGGTATTTTAGTCCCACATCGGATAGGAGAAGAGGTGAAGTCTCAACTCCACTCTATAAATAGAGCCCCTTGGCCTCCTTTGAAAGATGCACCAAGAAGAGAGTTGAGGGAGTCTGTTAAGTCCAGGAAGCCCGTTCAAGTCTCAAATATTGACTTACGAGCGTTCCAGAAGTTCTCCTGAACTTGCTGGTTCCTGGGAGCTTATCCGTACTGCGGGTATAGCTTTGAGCGCCGGTGTTCAACACCCCAGCGAGATCCGCTCTTCTTCTTCCTTCCTCTTTCTGTTGCCTTCGAGAATCTGAGACTCAACTGTTGTTGATCATCTCTTGTTGCCTTCGAGAAACCGCTATTGCAAACGCGATTCGATTTTTTTTAATCGTTTAGGCTACGCAATCAGCATTATTTGCATCTCTTTTTTAGGGATTGCAACTGCATTATTTGCATCTCTTTTTTAGGGATTGCAACTGCATTCTTTGCATCTCTTCTTAGGGATTGCAACTGAGTTTTTCCATCGATTGTTTGCAAATAGACTAACAGAGGTTAGGGGTTACATAGTTATCTAAGTTATTAAATGATTGAACAATTACTCAGATGTATAATGTTTTCAAAACAAGGTTGGTCATGAAATTAAAGTTAAGTAGCCACATTGACCATCCCATATATCCCATCCCCCGATGTTGCTTTTTCCCTCCCATTAACATATCAATCACGAAACATTTAAATTCTCCATCCCTACTTACACCAAACCTCAAACTATCCTATGCATGCACCACCAATGCCAATGCCAACCAGCTCTAGAACCACCTCCAGCTCAGAACCAGCTTCCGCCGCCGCGCCCACGGAGAGGAGAGGCAGAAGAAAGGCCGCAGCCGCGGCGGAGTCCGGAAGGTTCCTAGGAGTGAGGAGGAGGCCTTGGGGGAGGTACGCGGCCGAGATAAGGACCCCACGACGAAGGAGAGGCACCGGCTCGGGACCTTCGACACCGTCCAGGAGGCCGCCTTGGCCTACGACAAGGCTGCCCTCTCCATCGGAGGGATTCAAGCCAGGACCAACTTCACCTATGTCCTTCCTCCTCACTCATACTCTCTTCCTAATTATATCCCACCAATCGATAACATAACTCAAACACAATTACTACCAACACCACCGTCACCGTCACCATCGTCATCATCGTCGACGACTACGAATCGACCAACGACTTCCTCTTCTGCAGTAGCGAATTATCTGACCGGTCCGGTTACTTGAGTAGTATAATTCCGGAGAGTTGCCTTAGGTCCACTACTAGTCCTAGTCCTAAAGACAGCTGCACTAGTACTACTGGGGATGGCTACAGCATTTTAAAATTCTTCTTATATTTTTTTTCTTCCCGATAAATCGCATATCGTTAAGGTCTAACATCTTAGGTTTTAGAATATAGAGCACTGTTACGTTGTCCGCGGATTTTGACTGCAGACCACGTGTCACCCCTCCATTGGAGGGGGACACAAAATTCACGAGCGTGGGCACAATGGATGCAAGAGGAGGACGACACGTCGGCTTGCGGTCACAGTCGATCCGGCAAAATAGGATTTCCGTAGAATATATATACAGATGTATAACCCTCATGAACTCTTGCTATAGAGTTTTACAATGGAGACATTATAAACACATATTCCGAATCATAGAAATTGTGCAAAGGTGGTGACCGTCCAGCCATATGGCAGCAACCCATTAGCACCCCCTCCCCCGCTATCTCGGGTCCATCACCATAAATTTCTCAAATTGGCGTGCGGACCAAAACTGCAGGCCAATGCTGCGGACACCATAACAGTTTCCTTGTGTAAATTACTACTTTTGGAGTATCTTCTTAATATTGCCACACAATGATACACTCCAAACAAATACTCCAAATTAACCTCCTCTTTTTTCACCCTCTTTTCCTTTTTTTAATTTTCATCCCTATTTGGTAAGATTTTTCTTCCCTCTTTTTTCTCTTTATTTTTTTTCCATGTTTGGTAAGAATTTTCTGTAAGTAATTATAATTATTTCCCACAACCCCTTAAGTTGTGGTCCATCACTTTGCTCCACTCTTCCTATCCCTATGGGAAGTGACCAATTATTACCATTAATTGTGGAAGTGGCAACATCATGGATAAAGCATGATGAATGTTCTATCATATATAATAGTGTCTTGGCCTATACTAGACACTCATTCCATTTCAGATTTTTATCATCAAAAGAGAGTTCATAATTTGGAAGTTCAAGTCCAAGATAGAAAGAAGGAAGGAGGAAGCAACAAGAGTTCTTTGAATCAACAATGGCCGGAGGTTAATTAGATCCATTTAATTTATATTGTTTGATCTTTTTGTTTTAATTTTGCATCTAGGGTCAAACCTCTAACATTTGGTATCAGAGCCAATTTTATACCAATGTCTTGATGCTTTCAATCATGATAATTGCTCACTGATTTTTTTCTTTTTTTAACTGAAAAATGCATTAAATATGGAGTAAGATAGCATGTTACCGCATAAGTGGGAAATTGAACTAAAAAGCTATAAAGTCATTTTTCAGATATTGAATGCATTTTTCAATTGTATCAAAAAGTGAAGAAAAGCTATTGTAGCGTCTACAGACCTCTGTCTTGATGCGACACGAAAACAAAGAATTGTGACTTTTTCATTGAATGCATTCAATGAAAAATTGTTCTCTGTTTTGACATTTTTTTATAGCTTGCTGGCATTTGTAGCTTACAGATTACTAATATGCATATTCATTAGTCTTTTCTCCAGTTTTTGAGTTAAGCTATATTCATTAACATGAGAGGCAGCTCAATTCTGAGCTCATTTTTTAGCATGGAGCATAAATAGCCAAGCCTAAAGAATATTTGTCCTGGACACTCAACCACAAATTATCCCATTCAGAACCTTGGTTGAGGGTGATCCTGGACACATGGTATAATGTGTGGATTTTATGAGGATGATTATTAATTATATAAATTTATTGTAATTTCAGATATTTAATAATATACATGCAAGTGTGATTAAATGGTGCTATTTTGTATGGCTATATTTTTATTTTTCATGCAAATGTTATGCTGGTACAATTTAGTTAAGCTATTGTACATGAAAAATTATGGCTTTATTTTGCATGTTGTAATTATGCTAATAAATCTCAATTATAATTTTAACACATAGTTTTAGTTAAAATTATTTGGCACATTAAGATAGCATAATCTGTAGTGATTGTCTATTATTTTAATAATAATTGTCTTAGGCATTAAGTAAATCCTAAAATAAAATGAATGTCTAGTGAATCATATAATTTTTAAATAATTAGAGAGTAGCTACAACATCTTTAATTATTTAATGTTATATATGAAGTGGACTCGGCTCACATAATGGACATTAATTGTAATTAATTATATGAATATAATGATCTTATCCTACAGAAATTTTATTATTTTTATATAATTAATTAGGATAAAAAATTAAATTAAGTTCTTCTTGATTTACCCACAGGAGTTAAGAAGAATTAATTTAATAGTTTTATTACAAAGTAAAAATAGTTTGATAAAATCTATTATAAAGATAATAGATCTGATTGAATTGAAAACTTAGCCCACATGCAATTTTTAATGAAAATTAGATTCAATTTTAATGCATGTTTTTACATTGGTAAAGCATGAATTCTTTTAAAGTCTCAAATATTAATAAACTTGTAATCTTTTGTGCAGTTTTACCTAGTATCTCTGATATTCATTGTGAGATTCCCGAACTTAGGGGAGACAACTTTAAGATTTTGAAGGAGAGAGTTCTCTTCAATTAGGGTGCATGAACATAGACTATGCTATTAGGAAAGATGAACCACCTAGCATCACTAATGCCAGCACACCTGCTCAAATCTTGTTGTACGAACGCTGGAAGAAATCCAATCGTCTCAGCGTGATGTACATTAAGACCAAAGTTAGTGCTGGTATACGTGGTTTGATCGAGCAGTACGAGAATGTCAGTGAATTGCTAAAGCCTATTGACGAGCAATTCGTCACTGCCCTAGCAAGCACCCTAATTATGAAATTTACAACCTTAAAGCTCACCGGTATTAAAGGTGTACGCGAACACATTATGCAATTGAGGGACATAGTGGCTCAACTCAAGAAGCTCGAGGTAGAAATGTCAGATTTCTTCTTGGTGTGCACTTTATCCTAAATACTCTTCCGCCCCAATATGGACCTTTCAAAATATCTTATAACACACATAAGGTTAAATGGACTATCAACAAATTGATGACCATGTGTGTTCAAGAGGAAGGAAGGCTGGCGATGGAGCAAGGAGAAAGTGTCATGCTGGTTACGCAAAAAAAAGAAAAATCTCAAGCCAGTCAGAAAGGAAAGCATCAAATTCCTCCTAAAGCTGGCATTAAAAATGATACTACTAATAATTCGTTACATGTACAAACTGGCATTAAGAGATGTGTTATAAATGAGGATTCCTCTACATTATGGCACCGGAGATTAGGTCATATCTCTATAGATAGAATTAAAAGGTTAGTAAATGATGGGGTACTTAGTACTCCATATTTTACTAATTTTGAGACTTGTATAGACTGTATTAAAGGAAAGCAAACCAACAAGTCAAAGAAAGGTGCCAATAGGAGTTCTTCCATATTAGAAATCATACACACTGATATATGTTGTCCAGATATGGACTCATATGGTCAGAAATATTTCATCTCTTTCATAGATGATTACTCATAATAATATGTATCTCTATATGCTTCACAACATAAATGAAGCATTATATGTAATGTCTCGCCCCGCTCAGCTCAATCGGAGGAATCGAAATGCCGACGGCGTTCGGACTTAGCCTTGCGACGGCCTGCCCGAAGTCCTGCTCGGTCGAGGCAACTCCTCGTTCAGGTGGGTGGCTTCGGTGAACTTGTCTCAGCTTGGCCGTCACTCTAATAAAATGAAAGTTTTCAAATACACAAGTAGGCTTGATAATAAAAGTGACGAATCCACATAGCTAAGGAAATAATCCCAAGTTGGGTCAGACTGAGTTAGAACATGGAAAGGTCCCACGGTCAGCTTTGAAGTATCTCACGTCGTGCTTTCAAAATGACACTCGGTCCTTCGTTCCGTGGCTTGGGATAAAAAAGTTGGTCTAAGTTGCCACAAAGCTATGAACTTAGCCTAAGTCATAGGCGTTGCACGTATAAATGCTTGATAAAGCAAGCACGGTTCCATCGTCCAAGGCTTGGCATAGCATTTGCTTGTCCTACGGGTTAAGTTGTATCGCACGGCTTGTGGCATAAGTCTAGTCACCCAAAGAACTGGTTGTTCAAGTCGAACGCGTGCACAGCACGTTCCCATGGTGCAAGGCTTGACATAGCCATTACTCGTCAAGTTGTTGCACGATTAAGTTAGGCAAAGTTATGCTGGGCTTTTGAAGTCATAGCAAGCATTGTCCCATATTTTTTGCGGTTGTCAAATCACATAGTCCCACGATCTTAAGGCTCGTCATATAAAGTATGACTTAGGCCATAATGTCGTATAGAACACAAGTCAGTCTAAGGCACGGGCCACGGTCGATTCAATGATAAGTATGCCACGGTCTATGGGACACGAAGGAAACACATTTGTTCAGGTCTATCTGGAAGGCTATGCAATAGCCGTTCCCCGTGTTTCAAATAATAGGAAAGTTCACGCGACCGTTAGTCGCCGAGACCGGTCCCGTGGCTTGGGAGTCTCGCATAAAGTATGCAAAGTATGAACTTGGATAAAGAAGTTTAAGGAATTAAAGCAAGTTGTATCACCTGTAGGCCTTGCATTTACGTCGAGTCTAGAAGTCGCCATTGGTGCGTGGTCATGGACAACTTGTCGACAAGGTGTAGTCTTCCTCGACATGATCGTCGGGGCCACGGGATCATGTCGTTCTTGGGGGAAGCGAGTGGGCTAAAGTATGATGCAGGATGAACCGCATAGGAGATTCGGGGCTTCCACGGGCTAGCTACTCATTGGATGCGTCGTCTATCCTCAGCCTAGTCCAAGATAGCTTGACATTGCTAGTGACCTTTCATATAAATAAGCTGGTGTGCTAAAAGGCAATATGCATGCACAGCGTCGTACGAATAAGAGATAGTACAAGAACGACACGAGTTGAGTTAAAAAGGTGTAGTTTCTCAAATGCCAGCCATGAATCGGTGCGTGCCAGCAATGAAACGGCACGGAAGGAACGAGTTATAGCAAGCGCCAATCTTGAATCGGCGCACGCCAGCAATAAATCGGCACATGTTAGGTGTTTATGGTTGCAACACCATTATGGAGCCTAAGTTTGGCTATAGCAAGGACACGTACTTCGGCATGAATGTGGCATCGTGATTGAATCGCCTCGAGTTAAGTCAGAAAGGGTCGTAGGGCAAAGTTGGTCATATCACATTGAATTGTGAGGCACGACCTCGAATGTTTGAAGCACGGACCAAGTTGATGACACAAAACTAGTTGTTGCATCCCAAAGTATGAGTTGAAAAGACAAGTATAAGTCGACACTCTGATGTTGTTGGCACGAGAAGTGTAACGCCCCAGAACCAGAATACTGGAGAGTGGGGGCATACATAGCCAGCTACGTATATTGAAATAGAATCCACCTCGCTATACGGTCACGACTGTCTAGATACATGAGGATTTAACTACAAGCCATCAGTCTCTTATGGTCATGAACAAGCCTATTGTCTCAATCTCATCCCTATTATCAAAAAAAAATATTTTTATTTTTGGTCAACATATAAACATTCCGAAAATAAAATGAAAACAATTTTTTTAGAAAGGATAAAAAAACTGCAAAAAATTGGGAAAAAAACAAAAAAAAAACATTCTCAAAAAAATTAAAAAGATAAAAAAATTAAAATTAAAATTAAAAAAGAAAAAGAACAAAGAAATGATGAATCTTAAAACACTGAAAATCAAAAATCTAACAAAAAATGAAAACAAAAAATTCATTTAAAAATAGAAAATCCCGCAAAAAACGTTTAAAAGGAAACAAAACAAAAGAAAAAAAATATATCTTAAAACTGAAAAACAAAAATCGAAAAAAACCTTTCAAAAACTGAAAACAAAAAAAAATCTAAAAAAACTGAAACCCCCACCCCCCCCCCCCCCCCTACAAAAAAAAGGTTAAAAATGAAAAAGAAAAAAACTAAAAAAATTCTTAGAAAATATAGGCATGAGAATAGATTTTATGTCCTAAATTTTTTTCAGGATAAAAAAAAAAATCATAGAGCTAACGGAGTACTTATCGGAGGACTACTTACCATCAGTACACTATAAAGGAAAACATTTTTTTTTAGAAAGGATAAAAAACTGGAAAAAAATTGCAAAAAAACAAAAATAAATCATTCTTAGAAAAATCAAAATAAAAAAATATGGAAAAAAAAACTAAACTAAAACAAAAAAATCATTCTAAAAAAAAATTAAAAAGTAAAAAATGAAAGAAAAACCTTAAAAAAGAAGAAAGAAATGATGAATCTTAAAAAATTGAAAATCAAAAACCTAACAAAAAAATGAAAACAGAAAATATCATTAAAAAAACCCCCAAAAAAATATTTAAATGGAAACAAAACAAAAGAAAACAAAATAACAAAAAAATTCTTAAAACTGAAAAAATAAAACCGAAAAAAACCTTTCAAAAACTGAAAACAAAAAAAAAAAAACTGAAAAACCCAAAAAAAAAGGTTAAAATGAAAAAATAAAATAAAATTTCTTAGAAAATAAAGACATGAGAATAGATTCTCCATCCTAATTTTTTTTCAGAAATAAAATAATTATCCAGTACCAAAACATCTATTTGGTTTGGTGCCTTAACAGAAACACAAAAAAGAAAACACACAAAAATTTATCGAGCTAACGGAGTACTTATCGTAGGACTACTTGCCACCAATACGCTATAAAGACTTGTGCATCTTTTATTCATTTATTGTTGGACGTGGTTCAATGGAACATAATAAGAACTAAAAAAATAAACAAAGAAAAACTTAAAGAAAAACTCAAACAACAAAAAATCAACAAAGTCACAACACACAAAACATTGGATCCTTAAAATTTCTCCCAAAAAATATTTACATATAATTACAGCCTATCCAACAAACAAAGCCATCAATCTAAAGCTATGATCATTAAAATCGAAATAAATATCAAAAATATTAAAATGACAGTACTCATCACAAAATCAAAACCCTAAAAAAAAACTCGACAATATTAATCAAATAGTCAGACATATTCAAAAAATTATGAAAAATGTGTGCAGCATAAAGTCGTCAACAAAATAATCATCCATCAACAAAATAATCATATATCAAAGAAAGTGTGCTTTATTATCAGATTAATGTTTTTGAAAGAAAACCATAACCATAAGAATCGAAATAGCAAGAGAATGAAGAATATTGATACCCCGACCGAAAAAACGTTGGCGATGGCGATGAAGTCCGACTCCTCCTCCTCGCTACTACTGCTTCTTCACTCTCTCTCTCTCTCTAGGTTTTGGGCTAGGTAGTAGCAATTGACATAGAATAGAGAAAGTGAAAAAGAAAAATAAGGAGAAGACATTATGAAAATCGCTACGAAGCAGTTATGGAAAGGTTGAAATGTCACTCCTATTTTTTCGCTCAGTTACGGACGGTTACGTGAGAAGATTTTTTTGGGCGGTGTCACGACCCGCTACCCAACTTGTTGGGCCAGGCCGAGTCATGCCCAGCCTACGTTGAGATAAAACGTAGTAAGCTGTTCTAAAGACAACAGGATAAGACTAAATGTACTAACAGTTCTATAAGTGAAGAAGAATCATAAATGCTCCAAACACAAAAGTCATCGTATATAGTAAACGTCCAAGTACAAGTAAACTGAAATGTAAAACTGGATACATGTCCAGTTACAAAATGATATAGTCTAATACATGTCTACTCTCAAAAGTCTAAGTAAACCAAAGACAACTAGGCGAGGTTCCCCGCAGGAACATCCTCGTAAAGCAGAGCCGGATCCTCGACAGTAACCCCATAATAGGTGTCGCAGAGTAACTCCTCCTCAGTAAGGACACCTACAACGTTATCCTGTCAGGACGGGAGCAAGTACTAAATCTAGCAAACTAGCATATAAAACATGGAAATGAACATGAGAGGAATAACTGGAAAGCATGGCATCACATAGTCTATCATGGCAAGGACACATATGTCATAGAGACAGATGTATATGTAATGTTTAAAACTGTAGTAGGTACGTGATCGGTCAATAGATGTACAATGTGCTGGGGCACATAATGAAATGTACATACGTACAAGTGTAAAGGCGATAAATGTACATACACACAAATACAGCTTTGAGATAAAGGCCTACGGCGTAGTAACATATAAATGAAACTTTGCTCGGTACTGTAGAGGGGGATATGATCACGTACACTACTATCAGTTTCCCCATAACCCATATTCTAATCATGTGAGAGATACATCAAGACTGTTCTAAGCATGGTAGTAACTGAAAGTACAACATGTAGAGATCTAACTTGCTACCCCAAGGATCAGCATTTAACATGGTGGGATTTGCAGTTCATTTATGTGACAATATGTAAAGTTCGTAGAAAGTACTTGCCTCTAGCAAAGCAAAACAAAATAAGCTGCGATAACAATGCTATGGATGTCCGGTAACTCGTCGCTGTAGAAGTAAATACAATAACTTAGTTTTACACTAAGCTAAAACACTATGACACTAATTTGGTGAAACACGACTTGTGATTGGGCACCTAGCCAAAATGATGACTTTGGCATAGGAGACCAATGTGGGGTGACACACTATGTTAACTAACTTTCTAGGGTCTTTACACTAGTGAGGGATGGGGTTCAACATGACTAAAACTCCAAATAACACAAAAAGCTACAAGTCGTAATTAATCAATAAATAAATCAAAAGATCATTGTGTTCTATCAATTTTTGAAGTAGACAAAAAGCCTAGTTTTTCTTAAAGTAAAGTACCAAGGTGATCCTTGTTAATCATAGAAATTTATTATAATTTTTCTGGAATTTATTAACCAGTACAAATATTTTATAAAAATCAGTTTTCCTAAGTATACAGAAAATGAGTTTTGGTTTCATATGCCAAACTAGGGGCAAAACAGTAAATTAAATACTACAAAAATTATACTAAATTAGCCAACTTAACATAGTATCTAAATACTATTTTTCCATAATTTTAGCAGTACTTTAAGTATTTTTAGAAAATCAAAAACAGCATTGCACACAATAATTAATTATCTGCGTATTTTGTCCATGTATATAATTTGAACCAAAGTTCAAATACAGGACCCAAGGCCATGAATCAAGTCCAATATGACTTGTACAGGTCTTGAATGTGTGAAAATACATTTGGGCCCAAATATCCATGCTAGGCTTGGACACCAAATGGTTTGCAGTAATTTAAATACAATAAAAATATAATTTGGTAACAGTCAAAATAAATATTATTATTTTAATAAGGTAAATTTGTACAAAAGAATATATATATACATACTTATGCTAAAAAATATATATAGGTATATAAGGAAAAATACTTAATTTATAAAGTATATATATATATATTTTTTTTTATAAAGTATATATATATATATATATATATATATATATATATATATATATATATATATATATATATATATATATAAGAAAACACTTAATAATATAGTGTATATATATATATAATATCTATACGTATGAAAATATATATATATATACAAACATATGCATATAGAATTTACTAACTACAAAATATATATACATATATATTAAATATTGTTAAAATACAGTATATACATATATATATATACTAATATATATATATATACATATATATATATATATATATATATATATAAAAATAAAACAGAAAAAGGAAAAGGAAAAAGGAAAAGAAAAAGAAAAGGAAAAAGCAGCAGTGGCCGGGCTCGAACCCGAGCCAACACAGCGCGCGGGGGGGGGGGGGGGGGGGGGGGGGGGGGGGGGGGGGGGGGGGGGGGGGGGGGGGGGGGGGTTAGATTAGGATGGGTTGGCCAAGGGGTCAGCCCATCAGTTGTGTTAAGGTTAGAGTTTAGGTTAGTTTTATTTAGGTTCGAATTAATTAACACACAAAAAAATATATAAAAACCATCCTGTGTCCTGACAGTTAGGGACACAGGTGTCTTGTATCCTAGGCTAGCACGACACGCACGAAGCGACTTGGCCGTGTCCAAGCTAACCCTAGTATTGCCCGTGTCCTGGCGAGTCTCATATGTGAAGACGAGACTCGCACGACACGAATCGAAGCTGCCACTTACGTGTCCGATCAACTCAGGGTGATTCGAAGGGGCTGGACGGCGGCGTAGGCGTCGGGGCGGTGGCGGAGCAGTGGCGATCGACGCGTCTCGTCGGGGCGCGTCGAATGGTGGTGGTGGTTGGCGGTGAAGGTCGTCGGTTGGGGCGGAGCAGTGTTCGCCGGAGTTAGGGTTTCGGGGTTGGGAAGTGGGGAAGAAGGAGGGCGGCGGTTGGTCGTGGGGGAAATCTAGGGTTAGGGTTTTGGTCTGGGGAGTGTGGGGGGTTAAAATAGGGTTTTAGGGCGGTGGGGGCAGCCGGATTCGACGGGGGCAGCCGGTCGTGGTCGGTCGGGGCTGTGGGGTTGGTGAGAGTCAGAGGAGAGAGAGAGAGAGAGAGCTGTCGTATGAGAGGGGGGGGGTTTGGTAATTAGCAGCTAGGCCCCTTAGTTTTAGGAATTTGCATAAAGGAATTATCAGTGAGGATTTGCAAAACAGAAATTGCATTTCTAAATTAAAAACATTTCCTTAATTACAAACCGATATAAAAATAAATCTAAAAATTGCAGAACCTATTTAATTAATTCCAAATAATTTGCAAAGTGATATTTTTATATTTAAAACTCATTTAAAAATTATAAGAAATTCCTAAAAATCCTAATAATTATTTTAAGGCTAAAAATTATCATTAAAAATTAATTAGCACTAATAAAACTAAAATTGAAAAACAGGGGCTTACAGGCGGCTATGGACGGATCCATTCTTGTTGGCAGCAATATTCCACATAATCTCTTTAAAGAATTTTTGGACGGTTGTGGACGGATCCATTCTTGTTGGCAGCAATATTTCACATAATCTCTTTAAATATAAATTTAAATAATGTATATGAATATTTGGAAGCATTTGGACAGAAATTCTTTTCCATTGTATCTTACTTTCAGTAATAAAGGATATCATCCGGATTATGGACACCACGAGGACAGGACACTATCAAAATCAATATGGACGGAGCAACCTCTACTTCAGTCATCGCCGCGGCAGCGGTCGCAAGAGACTCAGTGGGGAGGTTCCTTGCCGCCAAAACCTGCATCGTACCGGCTTCCTATGATGGCATCAGCCCTTTAAAGGCAGAGATCCTCGCCGTCCATCTGGGCATCCTTCTGACCCGGAAGAGGGCGCTGGATTGCACTATCATCGAAGGCGACCCCCTTGTGGCGCGCACAAGATCATCAATGGAGAGAAGAAACTGATCCCTTGGAAACTGCAAGATAGTATCTCTGCAATTCTTCAAGATTTGAAATAAATCAACCAGCCGGAGTTTCATTTTGTAAGGAGAACGGTTAACAGTATCTCCCACATGCTAGCCGAGTATGCTCTCCTCAATAATCTCTCATCCACCTTGCTGTCACCTCCTGGGCACATTGCTCAGGCAATGGACAAGGAGTTTTTTTAGCTTTTACTATGGTTTCAAATCCTTATCTATATAAAGGATAGTGGGTTTTTGGTCCGACCCATGTGCTTTGATTCAACGATGATGAAAGGACTAAATTGTCCCTTTCTCTATGAGAGAGGAGGAGGTCCCATGTTGGGTGCGGAGCAACCGGTTGTTCCAACGGCACCCCCGCCTCCAGCTCCTCTTACGCCGTCCCTCCCTCCGCCGCCTCCGCTCCATCCTCGTCCACGCCGTCGTAGCCGGCCTCTTCCGCAACCCCTTCGTCGCAAGCAACCTCCTCCACCGCGCCGTCGACGCCGACCCTTCCTTCGCCGCCTCCCTCTTCTCCACCATGACTAACCCCAACCCCTTCTCCTTCAACACAGCCATCGCCATCTCCGCCGACCCACTCTCCATCTACTCCCAAATGCTCCGCCGCCACGTCCCTTCCGACTCCCACCAGGTCGCTCCACGCACACTTCCTCCTTTTCGGATTCCGGTCCGACCCCTTCGTGCAGATCGTCCTGCTCACCGCCTACTCCCGACGCGGCTCCGCCGACCACGTCCTGCGGGTGTTCGACGGAATGTCGCACAGGGACGTCGTCTCCTGGACCGCCGCCGTCTCGGACCTCGCCGCCCTCGGACGTCCCGCGACGGTCCTGCGCATCTTCGCCTCCATGAAGCCCCACGCCGCCCCGAACATCGCCACCGTGGTCTTTGCCGTGTCCACCTCTGTCGAGCTCGGATCCCTGGCGATGGCCTGGTGCCTGCACGTCTTCGTCGAGAAGGCCGGGTTCGGAGGCCGCGTCTCCGTCCAGAACTCCCTGGCACTGGTCTGGTGCCTGCACGCCTACGTCGAGAAAGGCCGGGTTCGTGTCCGTGCCATTATGATACGGGTTATCCACTAGTGATTAATAAAGTTGCGATAATTCCATATTTAAAAAAAAAAAGGTGCTTTTTGACATGGAAATTAATCCTCCTATTAACTTCAATTTTTGTCGAGCAAATATATATCCCTTTCTCGCTAGATGAACTAGCAGTACAAGACTACAAGAGGGGACAGGCCAATATTAAGGTGTGATATTTGGCATCTCCATTGGTTCTTGATTGAAAGGCCCTGATTGAGAACGGGACAAAGGTCTGCCCAACCTTCTTCTGTATAAACAAGGACAGAAATAATTCTTACTTAACATGCAAATGCGCAATCACAATACCACAAATAGCCGCCACAATTGTAAACACAAGAATTTTTTTATTGTGGAAATTCAATATGGGAGAGAACGATGGGAAGAACAGTGTCATAGTCCAATCCAAAAAAAAAAGCTCCAGTTCTGGAATGGAAAGAATACGACGGCTCCTCTACAGCTTCTTATACAGATTTACCAACGGATTGTTACTACTTACAGATGAAGAGTTGATTATTACAATTATCGGAGCACTAGAATTACGACGATGAACCCATGGGAAACTTCTCGAACGATCTCCTCCGAAGTTTTCTCTGAACTCTCCAAAATCCCTCTCTTCCAATCTCCAAAACTTCTACATAAGACCATGCCAATCCTATGAGCAAACTCAAAATTCTCCCAAAATCTGGAACAAATCTTGGTCGTCAAACCGGTCAAAATTTGACCTGAACCCGCCTTACCGCCTATATTTGCACATTTTCACACTGGACCTACTGTAGCCTTTTGCAGTCCATGCAATCCATTACAGCCTCTTACGGTCCCGTTTGTCACCAACAATTTTCCAACCTTAGGCTCTTCACATTTCTGGGAACCCATACCAACACATTTACCTTCTAATTCAATGTCTTTTAGGGGTGAGCATTATTCAATTTTGAACCAAAAATCGAACCGAACCGAATAAGAGATTCGGTTCGGTTTTAAAAAAAATCGGTTCGGTTTCGATTTTGGGTTTCGGTTTCGGTCCAAAACCGAATAAGAAAATTTAGTTTATATATATATATATATATATATATATATATATATATATATATATATATATTTTTATATATATATATATATATATATATATATATAGGTATATACTATACGTATATAATAACTATATCTAGGTATATATAGTTATTATATATATTTTAAAAAAAAACACAAAAACCGAATAAACCGAAAATTGAACCGATTTAATTCGGTTCGGTTCGGTTCGGTTCGGCTCGGTTATTGACCAATTCGGTTCGGTTTCGGTTTTGCTTATTCGGTTTCGGTCCAATTCGGTTTTTGCTTATTCGGTTCGGTTGGAACCGAATAAACCGAATACTCACCCCTAATGTCGTTCGTTATCATATGCTAGAATCGTCGTCGTCGTCATCATCTAAGCCTTCTCCTAGTAGAATGGAATCGATTATGGAACATAAGAAAGCTTCAGATTTGATAAAAATTTATGACCGTCTATCGACATGACGTCAACTATTTTATGTTCGCCAAAAATATAACCCTATCCAAGTTTGCCAAAAATATAACCATATCCAAGATAACTACAAACATAAGAGAATCATGCCATAAAATCTAGATGGTCAATTGATAAATAGATATAAGGGATATTTTAGCAAATGTTCTCATTCCAAATGATGAAACTAGCATATGCCCCCACTATTTTTTTTAATTAGCAAATACCCCCACTCTCATGTAAAACAGCAAAAAAAATTCAAAAAAAGTGGGGGTATATCTTAAATATTTTACTCTTCCGTACCAAAAATGGGGGTATTTGGTAGTTAAAAAAAATAGTGGGTGTATATGCTAGTATCAACATTTAGAATAGGGACATATGCTAAAATATTCCTAGATATAACTACATACAGTGGCGAGCCCCCCAAAAAAAAAATTACATATATAATTTTTTTTTTTGGGCATTTTTTTGTGAGTCAGGCTATATCTAGTCCATCCTAATCCACTTCAGCCCACTCCAGCTCAATTTCTGGTTCCGCCCTTGACTACATATTAGATATGCGATTTTAACTCATGCAAACAAAGATCACCTTTCAAGTACCTCTATATACTATAATGAATAATATGTAATTATGTTAGATGGTTACATTTTGCAGAGGAAAATGCATTCACATGTTAAGTCAACAAATAAAAAGGAAAGATAATCCCATTATTATTATTCCATAGAATATAAATAAAAGATCAAGTGGAATAGATACATAGTCCTAACCATACATGAAGCGAAAGCAATTGATCATAATTTTGAAGGCAAGTTTGGATAACGAACCTCTATAGACAGCTCAAAAGAACCTACTCACAAAGCAAGCGACTTTTAGGAAGGATTTTCAAAAGTAGCGTTGTGGAGAAAGCCCAGCTCGGAAAGTAGGGCTGTTGAAAGAAAGCCCACCCTTCTTTCTCATAAATTCTTAACGACAGACAATAACAAATGCATATATATATACACGGAAAATGCTAAGTCTACCAGTGTTGTCAGAATCGGACCGGACCGATGGTCCGTCCGGGTTCGACTGGGTTCGACCGGTCTTGACAAAAATTTCGGTTCGGTCTGATGTGAACCGGAGTTTTTTGAAGAACCGTCAGTTTTTTTCCAGAACCGGGTTTAACCAGTGAACCGTCCAAACCGGTTCGCAATTGAACCGAAAATTTTGGGTTTTTTTTTCAAAAAAAAAAAACTCAAAAAAATTATTGTGTGAGTTTTGGACCATTTGGTTCTTGGTTTGGTTTTGAGCGACCTTATAGTTGTAAATTAAACCAAACCAAACATGCTAAGAACCAACCCAAGAAGTAAATGTGGATATGTTATCTATTTGAACCAAACCAAATCAAGTCTAGTTGAACTCCGGTTGAACCCGATTGAACCCGGTTGAACCCCGGTCCGACTTATACAAAAAAAATCGGTTCAATCATCGGTCCGATTTTTAAAACATTGAAGTCTACAACCAAATATTTACAATATTCTTACAACATTTCTCTCTCATCTCTTACACATGGGACCTACCGGGTCCCACCTCCCCTCTCATCCCCCATCCCCCACTACATGGGCTCCGATACGTGGCAGTTGTAAGAGAATTGTAAGCATTTTGGTTGTAGGCATAGCAAAGCTCATATATATATATATATACTAGTCATAACCCGTGCCCATAGGGCATGGTTCATTTAAGGTATTCCCCCTCAAAATTTTGGACTCCCAATTTTAAACGAATAATAATAATTATGATGTTCCCATCAAAATATTAAATCCCAACCACTGCTGGATGTGAATTTTCTTTAGATTCCCCATAAAATCCCACTCTTTGGATTTTTCATAAAATCCCACTCTCAATAATGCTCATTCCCCATAAAATTCCACTCTCAATAATGCTCATCCACAACCATTATGAGTGCAAACCCCACTCTTTGGATTCCCCATAAAACTCCACTCTCAATAATGCTCATCTACAACCATTATGAGTGCAAACCCCACTCTTTGGATTCCCCATAAAATCCCACAACCGTTGATTCACCAAGATTAAATCTCAACAACTCTTTATCTTGGCACAGTCAGCCCTAGGATTCAAAAACCTTTGTGTTTTGTATAATACTAGTCATAACCCATGCCCATAGGGCATGGTTCATTTAAGGTATTCCCCCTCAAAATCTTGGACCCCCAATTTTAAACGAACAATAATAATTATGAGGCCCCCACTCTCAATAATGCTCATCCACAACCATTATGAGTACAAACCCCACTCTTTGGATTCCCCATAAAATTTCACTCTCAATAATGCTCATTCCCCATAAAATTTCACTCTCAATAATGCTCATCCACAACCATTATGAGTGCAAACCCCACTATTTGGATTTCCCATAAAATCCCACAACCGTTGATTCACCAAGATTAAATCCCAACCACTCTTTATCTTGGCACAGTCAGCCCTAGGATTCAAAAATCTTTGTGTTATATATATATATATATATATATATATATATATATATATATTGGAAGTTGAGAATAAAATACCAGTTGATTACCTAGCTATATCCTTCCAAGTCCCTTGTCACGGAAATATCAAAAAAGAGTGGGACCAGAACAAAATTTAAGAAAACATGCAATCCTTTTCTCTTTTGGTCCGCCATAATGAAGGCCACTGCCACTAGTTTGGCCACTTGGTGGTTTCTACATTTTCCTAATGCATGTATATGGTATCTCATGATTCTCATCATCTATATATGTACATAATAATGAAATATTTCTTCTAACTCATATGCTTAAGGTGAAAGGTATTCTTCTTATTTGGTTGAATTTGATTTTTTATGTTGAATATATATAACAAATTTAAATTTTTTTCGACAATTTTTACATAATTTTTTTTAAATAAAATGAACCATGATATACATATGGCTTAGACGGCTCAATTTTGAGCCGTTTGAAAGCATCATTATATAGTAGAAGATATTTATTAAATTTAACATGGATAGTTAGATAATTAACTATAGGAAAAAAAAAATAAGATTATTGTTTACTCTTGTAAAGTAGAACAAAATTAAGAAGCCATTGTTTGATCTTTCCAAGTAGTATAATATACGTGCAATGTACGTGCATATATACTAGTATATATATAATAGGAAAAGTGAGGTTTCACCGTGATCGTTTTTTCAAAAATATCTTTAAGGGATATTTTAGCAAATTTTTCAAATTATAGAAACTAGCATATACCTTCATTTTTTTTCAACAAATTACCAATTACCCCCAGTCTTTTATATGGAACAATTAAACATTTAAGGTATTACCCCACTATTTCAATCGTTTTTTTTATTGTTTTTAAAAAAAGGGGACATTTCGTAGATTTAAAAAAAAAAATTGGGATTTATGTTACTTTCTATAATTTGAGTGGGGGTGGGGGACATTTGCTAAAATATTCCTATGTTTAACTATGGTTACTAATTAAAAAAATTATTAAATTTAATATGGGCAGTTAGGTAACTACACATAAAAAAATGTTAAGGAGGACTCTTTTTTTTTTTTGAGATGCATGAAGGACTATTGTTTGCTCTTGCTCGGTAGTAAAAAAATTGAAGAAACTATTGTTTGCTTTTCTCAAATAGTAAATAAAAAAGATGGTTAATTGTATTAATTATCCCAATGTTTTACATTATTACCCATGCCCCTGTAGTTTCTATTTTGTATAGGAACTATTAACACTGACCACTCCTATAGTTAATAAAATTTATAAAGGAGGGATGGCTTGTGTAATTATTTTCGAAATATGAATAGCCCCTGTAATACTCATGAAAGATAGGAAGGTCAGTATAATTAACCAAAAGAAATATCATTTATTCTTTTCAAATAGTATGAAATACGTGTGGAGCACACGTGCATATATACTAGCATATATATATATATAATGTGATACATAGAATTCACATTTATTTGGTTTTCCAGGACAAAGCAATATTTATAGCGCAGCCCCATCATGAGAGCCTGCGATGCTAGCTTTACATGAGATGAGCTTTAAAAGGGTGCCTAATTAGTTGTTTAATCTTAGTTTTAGTCTCTCTTTTTCGCTTTAGATATCATGCTTCATTTTTATTTTATTTTCTCCAATCTCTTTGCTCGATAATGATTAATTAAGTAGAAGCTTAGTCATGAACCATGATTGTGCTGTGCTGTGCTGCGAAAAAAAGCACTGATTCCTGCAGCGGCTATAACATATATGATCAATCAGTAATCAATTGGAGATGTCTGCCTGTCACGGAGGACCCCCTCTACTGATCCCAACCTCCACTTTAGGATTTATTTTGATTGAAGAGTACTGAGCAAGTCCATTAGTTATATTAATGGCTAGCGAATTTGTGTCAAAATATTATCGACTTTTACTAATTCATGATTAAAGTTTAAGAGAACTCAATGAAGGACAGATAGCAGTATCAAATGTCCAAGGACAGCAGCATACCTGGAATTACAAGTCGAGTCAAGTGGAAACATAATGAAATTGTATCTGGAAGTGAACACTAGAGAAAGTTGAAGGTATTTTAGTACAAATCTAGAAAAATTATATTCACACCATGCATACCTGCTTGATACTCTTATGTAGTTCACAAACATAGGGCCGGCCTAGGAATAAATCCGACAACACTTCAGGCTTAGACAATCCTCCCTCTCCTCTGTTTGGGACAACCTTTTAGGTCTAGCATGTCCGACAAGAGAATAGAGTTGCAGGTGACCCCTCCTGGACCAGCCCACAACAAAAGTTAAGGGACAACCAAAATAAATGAGTTCTGGCTCAAGCAACCCAATCCTCAGGACTGGTCCTGCACGCGCAGCTGGGTCGTCAACACGAGAGTAGGTGCGCCTGTGGGCACATAAGCCTGACACTCACCGGTTTATATGCAAGTATGCAACCACGACGGGTAGGAAAGCGTATGCTCTATAGAACTATATGAAGGAAGTAGGGTGAGCGTTCGGTGTATTTGATTTTATACGTATCGAAATAGTCAAAGCCGAATAAACTGAAATTCTAACAATTTAACACAGAAAGTAAACCAAAATTAGTTATAATCGATATGTAACCGAATTGATATTCGATTTGGTTTATTCGGTTTGTTCGGTTGGACTACGGGACTGGACCATGTAGTTAAATTATATTAAAATTTTATACTTTTTGTATATATATTTGTTGTATTTTAAAATTGAAGAGATAGCTAGGACTAGTTATTAAATTATCAAAGTTGGACTTTAAAACACATATAAAGAAGTATTGTTTTCAAAACATACACAAATAGTATATACATTTTTGAAAAATAAAATAGGTATAAAATTTGAGGGTATTTAATAATTGTATAAGTTTTCGGTTTTGGTTTGAACCGAAATTGAAATCCGAAATTGAAATCCGGAACCGAAACCGATTAAGGAATTTGAATATTTTCAAAACCGAAATTGGATTGATTTTTTTTCAAACCAAATTGTTTATTTTTTGAAACGGAACCAAATATCTTATTCGGTTGGTTTTGATTCGGTTAGACTTTTGGTCTAAAATTGAATAATGTTCACACCTACCAGCCACCAGGAACTAGACCTGTCAATTGGACCGGGCCAGCCCAACGCGGCGCGAGCCCAAACCGAAAAATTGGCCCATGTGCCGGCCCGGCCCGATTAATCGTGGGCGCGGGCAAGCCCCGTATATTGGGTCGTACCGGACTACATATATCGGCCCATAACATAGGCCCGACCCGGCTCGGCTCACCCAAATAAATAAGAATTAAGTAGTTTCTATATCAAAAAATGATTGTTACTAATATTTAGAAGACTTTATCATGTTATTATGTTATGTTAATCTACGTAAATATATGTGATTGTTGAAAAACATATGAAAACATGTTGGATGTTCAATTTTTTGTGTTTAAAAAATAATTGTAATTAATATCCAAAAAAAATTAGAAGAAGAACGAAAATGAATGTCCAAATTTCACGTGCCAATCAAGACCCGGCACGGTCCAGCCCGGCCCGGCACGGTCCAGCCCGGCCCGGCCCGACCCGAAGTCCACTGTGCCGTGGGTCACGTGCCGGGCTGGGTCGAGATTTTCAACCCTTGGCCCGGCCTGGCCCAGTCCGCTACAATTCATGGGCCCAAGAGGCCCGGTCCGAGCCGGCCCGGCCCGGTCCACCCAATTTTCGTGTCGAGCCGGCCCAGCCCGGCCCACTTGACAGGTCTACCAGGAACCTAGAGGTTTTACAATTAGCACTAACATTTTCTCTCTCTCTCTCGTGTTTTTCCTTTTATTTCCTTTTCTTTTCTTGATAGTTAGGTACTTAGGTGATGGATATGAAATTAAAAGTTACAATTTACCAGATGGAGAAATTTAAAAGTATAATGTTATCAAGTCTTTTGGGTACTATTACCATACTGGAGATACTCTAAACACATATTTCAAATTATTGAAAATTATGCAAACTATTATTCTTAGAGTGTCTCCTTGATATTGACACATATATAATGGTATATTTCAAGCAAATACTCTAAATTAATCTTCTTCTTCTTCTTTTCTCTATCTCTCTCTCTCTCTCTCTCTCTCTCTCTCTCTCTCTCTCTATTTTCTACCTTATTTGGTAAAAAAAAATCCTCTTTTCCTTCTTTAGTTCCCTTCCTTGTTTGGTAATAACGGTTAGTTTTCGTAAACCCAAAAATTAATGTGGCGGAACTAAGGCACGCTCCAAATCCGGAGTATCTCTTAGCTTTCTAACAATTTTCAAGTGTGAACAATTGTCCGGTGCAGCCTTCAAGTACTATAAAATTTAATCAAAATTAAATTGTAGCATTGAAGTCCCTCCCACCAAAGATATCTATGCTTTTATTAATGAAAAGTCTCTCTCAATTAATCTCGCAAGATACATTTCGGGGTACCGAGTTTGGTATTCTAACAACATTCATTTCTTCGCTTATTTGTAAGATGTTTCCATGACATAATTAGAAATAATCGACTATAATATTAATTAGGTGCTCTTTGCAAAAGCCTTAATTTTAGGGGTGCAATTCGGACGGACTAAATCCGAGTCCGATCGGGTAAACCCATTAATGGGTAGAGTTATGATTGAAGATACTCTAGTTCGGACTTGGACTCAGATTAACATATTTGAACCCAAACAAAATGAGATTGGATTCGGATATATATATATATATATATATATATATATATATATATATATATACCATACATCCCCTGGAAAAGGATGTATCGATACATCCGAAATTTGGACCGTTGGATGTTGATCCAATGGTTCGAATTGAATAATAGTGTAGAAACATCATTTAATGCTGATTTAGACTTTTGACCTGTTGGTAACTTGCTTTAGCAGGTTATTCTTCACTTTAATTTTTTCAATGAACACCCTAAATTAACTCATATTTACTCTCTCTTTCGTCCATCCAATTTAATATTTCGTAATTTTTTTTTGGTTACAGGCCGTCGTGGTGGTGGTGTTGGTGGTTGTGGTGGAAAGAGAAACGGAGATGAAGAAGGAAATAAGAATCGGTCCGGATCGCGTCGAACGTCGTCGAGCCCTCCTAGAACAACGAGGAGTACCAGCTGCGCCGAGAAGAATCGGTCCGGTTCGCGTCGGACGTCGTCGAAACCTCCTCGAACAAGAAGAAGTACCAGCGACGCCGCTCTAATTTTACTATCAATGCCATTGTCAGAAATCTTATTTTTCATCTAATAATTTAATATTTTATTAATAAAGCTACATGTCATGGTGGTGGTGGTTGTCACGACCTGCACCCACTGTGAGGGTACGAGAGCGTAACAACGTCCAGCCTACGTCGCAGTGTCGGTTATAGAACGCTGTCCTAGGTCACAACATCTAACAATAATATACTAAGCCGTTTATACTCCCCGAATGGGGGTGACATGATAGAAGTAAACTCAATCACAACTAAGGAAGAAGAAGCACGATATAATAAAGAACTCAAGGAAAATACAGATGATCAATATTCTAAGATAACATCTCAGCAGATATCCAGAGTACAAGGTCTCAGCTACTGAATATGAAAGAATATACAACCAGATCTCAAGGACAGAAATAAAGTCTAACTACTAGTCTGAAGACAACATAAGTAAGATAAAGCCTAACTAAGCTAGTCTAGGCAGTAAGGTAAGGTCGTCAGCTAGAGCTGTCCTGCAGAAGGTATCCCCACAGGCCTCCTTCTCGTCCTCTGTAATATTTTCAACAGGTCCAGTCAGGACAGGAGCGAGCACAATACATCTCAACAGTTCATAGCAGGTTAGAAAATATAATCATGCCTAATCTATGGTCAAACTAAGTCAAACTAGTCTATACTAGTCTAACTAGTCTATTCTAAGTCTAACAAGACTACACAAGTCTAATCTAGGCCCTAAACTGACACACAGATAGGCCATAGGCTAAGTGACTAGGCCATAGGCTAATTAGGCAATACCATGCCTAATGAACCAACCAAACCATAACATTACACATGACAATATGTCTATATTTAATACACACATAGATATAACTATATAATCTAATATAGGAATACACATATTGCATCTCACATATATATTTATACAATCTAAAATAGAAGTACACCTAAACATACATACACATATTATCTATATATACACATTAGACAAATATATACATGTACATATATATTGGGATAGGAAGGGAATATGGTGTACATGTGTGTGTGTTAGTGAAGGCTAGAGGGTTCAATGTGTGTGTGGAGCAAGTGTGAGAATTCCTGGAAACAGGAAATAGTGGCATGTGTGTGTGAGTGGAGTGAGTGATACATGTATGCTAGTGTGTGTGTGTGTGAGTGAAGTGGGGCATGTGTGAAAATACAAGAGTGTGTGTGTGTATAGTGAGAGTGTGTGTGATATGTATGTGGTGTCTCATAGAGTGTGTGTGAGAGATTTCAAGAGGGTGTGATAGCTTGTGTGTGGGTGTGAATGTGAGAGATAGGAACACCAAGTGTGTGTACAGGATTATGAGTGTGTGTGTAAGAGGAAAGTGTGTGTGTGTTGGTGTTCATGAATGTGTGTGATTCAGAAATTGGAAAACAGTGAAGAAATCAAATATGAATAAGTTCTCAGATTTTCAGAAAAAAAAAGAAGAAAGGAACCTTAACAGTTTTTACTTAACAAACTTAGATTTTTAATATCAATTCTAGAAGGAAAAGAAAGGAAATCAATACATTAAACCCCCATCTCAGATTTCAGTATCAAAACGACTCAGTTAATAGGAAGGATTTCAGTTCATAAAACCTACACTACTCAGGTTTGTGCAACAGGAAATCAGTTTTAGAACCCCCATTCAATCTCAGGTTTTGTGAAAACATAATATCAATTCATTGACAGTTTTCACATTCCCCAAACTGAATCAACATACCACCAATAACACCCAAAAATTAGCATATATGTAGATTATATATAGGTAACCAACATTAGGAATTTAGACATGTAATTAACAGCATTTAGGTTAATCAAAAAGGATGATAAAACTCAAATGAAAAAAACTGGAAACTGATAACATAGTGTGTATCGGGTTTTTGGGAAAAAAGGAAATTAAACATCAAATTAAACTAAAATACCAAACTAATGGTTGGTAAAGTGAATACACATTGTACACGTGTCATGTGATGAGTTTGTGTCCACCCAAGTGGACACAAACGTGTCCAATCATTTAAAAACCCAAAATCAGGAAAATTGGACACATGCAGTGTACAATCATCGTGCACGTGTACACAGTGTTCGTGCACACGACACGACGCGACACAAGCCACGTGGTTGTGTCCAAGTGTCGACCAAGTGTAGGGCTAGGGTTAGGACACCCTGCCACGTGTCCATGATACGTGTGCGTGACACAGGACACGCGTATCAGTGCTGATTTTAACAGCCGCCCGCACAGTGCAAATTCAGTGCACGCATTCGTGCGTGTCCGACACGACACGTGGGGCTCTGAAACTTGGGGAGCCCCGTGTCAGTGTCGGCCCCGTGACACATGCCAAGTTTCACGTGTCGGGGAGCCGTGTCCAGGGCGATGTGTCCCCCGAAATGTAGGGCATGCACAGTGCCTGTGCACGCGCGCGCGCGATCATGTGTACATATGTCCGTGCAGACTTGACACGACACAAAAATGACACAAGGACACCAGAAACGTGTAAGCGACACCTAAACCTAATTTTATATTCAAACACTTCCCTAAAAATTACACGAAATGCCCATTGGGGCATTTCATCAAACACTTGCTAACATGGGCTGATACGTGTCTAATTAGGACACGAAATGGACACGAATTTTAGGACTTCCTATTCCTACAGTTAGGTTAGGCCTAGGACTCCCTAGATATACAATAAAATCAGGATTCTATGGTGTGGAATGAAAGTTACCTATATGTATCAAATCCTTCAAAAAGCTCCACAAAGAGGTATTCTTCTTGATAGCCAACTCCTCCAATTTGCTCCCAAGCTGAGATCACTTGATACCAACAGCAAGAGGAGTAAAATTAGAACCCATTGCAATTGGTTTGGGTGAAAAAGGAATAAAAATGGATTTTCTATGATTTATTGAAGATGGGGGCTTACCTCTTTCTAAAACTTGGCAAAATTCCTAATGGAGGCTAGCCCTAACTTTAAGGAGTACTAAATAGGATGGGAGAGACCAATATGACCAGCCATGGGCTGATTAGGGTTAGGGTTTGGCTACATGGTGTGGGCCTATGGGCTTTAAGGCTCAAGTCATTAGTCATGACTTATGAAGTCATAAGCCATTCTAGCCTAATCAATTCCTAATCTCTCCAAACAAGTTCCAATGAGTTAAACCTCACTAACATAGGTCAAGCTAAGGTTACTTAACCTAACCAAGTGGTCATGACCTAGGTTAGTCTCTAGGTTAGTCTCCTAGTCAACACTAGTCAAAGTCAACTATAGCACCAAAACAAATACACTAAAAATCACTGAAAATTCTAATAAATATAATTAATACTAACTATCACTAACCATGGTTTGCTAAGACTAGCTGTGACTAATCTAGGTTAGGTCCAAACCAAGTTAGGCTAATCACAAAACATGGCAATCAATTAAATAATATTAAAATCATACCATTTTTAATAATACATTAAATTCCAAATAATATATATTAAATTCAATTAAATTCAAAATGACAAAAGTACGTACCCTCGAACTGGAAATGATAAATGAAACATCATAATCTCATGGCTAGGCTCTAGGTTAGGCTGTCTCTAGTGTTACACTATCAAAACACCAAAATCATAAGTCATGATTTAAAATAGTTTTAAAATGATTAAAAAATTCTAAAAATTATATCATGAGTTAAATATCACTATTAAAAGACTAAAATTTCAAAATTTCAAAATTATCCTCTTCTGGAAAACTGGGTGTTACAATCCTACCCACCTTATAAAAATTTCGTCCTCGAAATTAAAATGTTCCTACCCCTTCCAGGTCAAACCCCCACAATCAAAGTCTCAAAACTTAATCAATCATACAATCTAAAAGGACGGCATACAGGATCATGGCATACGGTGGTAATGAAAGTCTCATCTAGGTATACTAGTCACACTAGACCAAAACAATCATAGGGTATCAAAACATACAAGCAATCAAGGGTGTTGAACTAGAAAAGTTACAAAACAACAATCATCAAAGCTGTAAGACAGTCTACCATCATATATGAAAACTGGTAATTATCAAAATAAAATAAGATAACTTCTAATCATCTATAAGGGGTACTATTTAAGAAAAATCAAACCAAAAGTTTGAGGAACGAAAGTCAGTAGCATTGAATCCAATCACAATATAATATATATATAAAGAGAGAGTGTTAGAGAGAAAAAAGCTAATCATTATGTAAAGGTTATGTGGTTTGTGTGAATTATACATGAAAGTGCATAAGAGGATCTGTGTCTCAACTATAGCTATCAAGTTACACTATTCATGACATATTGGTTAAGCAGTCTATAAGGCACAAGCTATTTACTTATAACATGCATGGCTAACCATATATATAAGTATACCTATATGTATAGAGAGGTAGAGATTTTAATTGCATCTACATACATTATAACATGTATACAGAACTATATATATATATATCTATATAGCTATATGAACATAACATAGAGATGAAGGGTTAGGTTTTCATGGCAGTTGTGAACATTAGTGTAGGGTGTCAAGTGTACATGGGTTAAAACTTGAAATAAAGGGTTCAATCATTCAGTTTTAGTTCAACATTACATATTAAATCTGAAATTGAACTACGCATTTAAAAGCAATGTAAAAATATTAACATGTATTCAGTTTTCAAAATTTTGGAGAAATTCGAACAGTAAAACCAACTCAATGTTTACCACAACCACAACCTAACATGTAAGAGTATGAACCTAACATTATATACCTACACACAACAATGTATACGGCTCAAAATATTATATTAAAGGAAACTGCAATTTGACAAATCACTTAGAATTTAGACTTAAAGGGTTAATATGTACACAATCTCAGATTTGACAATTTCAACACAAAACTCAACCAAACTCAACCAATATCCTTTAAAATTGAAACCTCGCATATAACATACATGTGTGGTGATGTAAACAACAACTAATAACATGAAATTTAAAATTAATTTACGAACTTAATCTGAAAAACAAAGAACTAGGCACTGATACTGTCCTATATTAGAATCATTAGGATTTTGAGAAATTAACATCAACATATTAATATTCATTTATATAGGTAGAAAATCAAGTGAGCATGCATACGTGTCAGGCAAGCATCTGTGTCCACTATATATATATATATATTTTAAGGTAATACTAGAAATAATGGCAAGAAGAAAATAATGATAAAATCTGTTCTGCTTATCTATTTTAAAGAAGGAACCATTTTGAAACCAGAGTTACAATATCAAATCTAAGTCAAGGTCTAGCAAAATCACCGATTCATTGTATTAGGAAGAATTTATAGCAAGAAGTTACACAAGGTTATAATAACAGCTAAGCTACTCCTACTCATACTCCTACTCCTAAGTTATTTGATGATGGGGTACAATTTATACAACAGAATGGTACGATAGAGATGATATGTTTAAAAACCTCTCAAGATACAATCTGATAATCATGTGCGTCTGTCCAAAATTATGTTACTCAGAGTCCTCGCCATGCCAGTAAGCAAGACTGCGATAAACGATAGATTCCATAACTGGGGCATGCACCTCTATAATCATGTCGTCTGGAATTCTCGCTATGCCGACTAGTATAGCTGCGAGAAATTCCAAATCTCATAACCAAGATACGTACATCCGAAGTCAGGTCTCTATGTTTCTGCCACGCCAGCTAATATTGCTGCGATAAACTACAGGTTCCATAATCAAGTAGACGTTTTACCATCCCTGTATTCCCGTCAACATATGTTATCAGAAAAATATCGTAACTCAGGCCTTAAAATTCATCTCGATAGGAAAATCAAAATCAACAACGATCCAACAAAATCAAATTCAATAATCAAGGAGTGAGAGCGAACAAAACAAGGGAAAGGATTTCAAATTGAAGTTTAAATAAGATTCTCAAGGGTCGTCCCAGGAATCTTTTAAGGAATCCTAACTGTGATTGAGTACCCTAAAAAAATATATATATCCTAATCCTACTGTAGGCTATAGTGATACTCTAGTTCGAATACCACTACATAAACTCGACCTGCATGGGCCACCACTAAAAACGTGTCACGACCCGCACCCACTGTGAGGGTACGAGAGCGTAACAACGCCCAGCCTACGCCGCAGTATCGGGGTAGAACGTTGTCCTAGGTCACAACATCTAACAATAATATACTAAGCCGTTTATACTCCTCGAATGGGGGTGACATGATAGAAGTAAACTCAATCACAAGTAAGGAAGAAGAAGCACGATATAATAAAGAACTCAAGGAAAATACAGATGATCAATAGTCTAAGATAACATCTCAGCAGATATTCAGAGTACAAGGTCTCAGCTACTGAATATGAAAGAATATACAACCCAGATCTCAATGACAGAAATAAAGTCTAACTACTAGTCTGAAGACAACTGTCACTCCCCATTCCCGGAAAACGTAAATTTTTGATTTTTCCTGTATATGGTATCTGGCACCTGTATCTTGAATGTATGTATCATGTATTTGTAACTAACCATGGCATGGGACAGTATCTCGTCGCGAATTAGTGTACCATCCCTTGTCCTTGTCTGGTTGTAGGCGTGGTTCACCGTTTCGATGATAAGATTTCTGAACCGTGTTGTGGTTGGGATTTTATTTAATTAATTTAATTAGTTGTATCATGTAGCATTTAACATGTCATTGGTCATGTGGTTAAGAGCATGCTTAAGTTTAGGGTTTCTTTGTGTAAACCCAACCCCTATATATATTCTTTTCCACACTCTCTCTCCTCATTCACTCTTTCATTTATTTTCCTCAAGCAAACTTTTAGGCAAGTACATCTTGCACCAAATAGAGAGATTATTACATTTTCATTTCTTGATTTTTCTTTGATATTATTTGTCTATATTGTTATTCTCTTCATTCTCTACAAGTTTAGTTCTTGGAGTTTTTGATTTTAATGGCTAGTTTGGTGTAGATCTAAGTTTCTAAAACTAGGGTTCTATGGGTTTCCATGGTTTTGATATATCAAACTTGATTGTTTTCGAAAACTAATGGTCCTATGTTGTAGGGAATTCAATTCTATCCAATTTTGACCTTTGAAAAGTTAGATTTCGACTTGTTTTGAGGAAGTTATGGCCAAAATAATTTTTGGACATTTTCTATGTCATCTGCCCTGGTTTTGGCAGGGACGATGAATAGTGCCGCATGAATAGTGCCGCAGCCGCATGGATGCATAGTGCCGCAGCCGCAGGAATGAATAGTGCCGCATGAATAGTGCCGCAGCCGCATGGATGCATAGTGCCGCAGCCGCAGGAATGAATAGTGCCGCATGAATAGTGCCGCAGCCGCATGGATGGATAGTGCCGCAGCCGCATGGATGCATAGTGCCGCAGCCGCAGGAATGAATAGTGTCGCATGCATAGTGCCGCAGCCGCATGGATGCATAGTGCCGTATGAATAGTGCCGCAGTAGGCCGTATAGTGCCGCAGAAGACTGTATAGTGCCGCAGAATGCCGCATAGAGCCTATTTTGGCTGTTTTGGCTGTTTTTAAGTCCTATTTGGCTGAATTGTGGCCAGAATTTCTCCTAACTCCCAACATGAAAGTTGTAGATCTTTGTCTTGGCTTCAAGGACCTTCATGTCCCGTTTTAACCTGAATTCATATGTGACTTTTATGTCACGAGGAGTCCGAGTGACTTTCTGACTTGACCATATTCCTGACCTGATTACCTGTATACGTGCTGGTACATGTTCTAAGTGTGTATTGAGATACAATATTAGTATGCACTGCGGTGCCATTTAATGAGTGCACTCAGGTGTGACTCTACATGCTAAGTGATCATTCGTGTTATATGTCAATACATGTGTACCTTCCAGCAAGTCATGGTAATTGGTCAGTAATAGTATCGTGGTATGTTGTTTGTTGTTTGAAGCATTACACTAAGCATGGATCTAGATTGAGCCGATGTGGATTCATACTTAGGGTACACGTACTATGGTACAACATATAGGAGGATGACCATGTGACCACGACATGTAATTCCAATATCGAGATAGGGTTAATCTAAGCAACTTAAATTGGTAGAAGCATTGGGAGGGAACAGAATCTCGAGATCGTACGTCACTAGCCGCCCTGGGTCCCGTCCTGGCACGTCGGGTTGGCTGCCTCGGATACTGTATAGTTATCCGCACTAGTGGAGTGCAGTATCTGATTTGTGACTGCCGAGCCAGCTCTTCCTATAGGAGAGCTGGAACCGTTACTGCTTATTCTAGCGCGGTGGCCTTTCGGGGGACCGGTGCATTTCGTGCTTGCTTGTATATAATGGTTTGGCTAGCCCTGCTGGAATGCGATACGATCTGAGGATTCCTATATATATATTGCATTACTGGGATAACCCAGGCAAATCATAGAAAGCCGTAGGATTGATTGGCCGATTGTAAGCTGACTTGTTTGTGATATGTTTTCTTCTGTTAGCAACTGAGGAACATGGACTATCGTGGTGCGTGGTCCAACCTATGTCCTTGTTTGGTTGTTGGGTTGGGCTATTGTGCTGCGATAGGCTATGGACCGAAGTCGCGACCAGAAGCCCTTTTACCTGCCCATGGTTATAGGATATATCTTATCTCGGTACGATATTGGCACCGTTTGTCCTTGTTTGGTTGTAAGGGTGTCGTATCGTCTCGATGATATGGTATAAGCCTATAACTCATGAATCAGGTCTTATTTAACTTATTGGATTTATCTCACTCTTTTGTGCTCCCTTGTGGTACTTGCTATTCGGGGCCTGACCCCGCTGGTTTTGTTTGGCCAGATTTCGTAGCAGCTCCAGAGGATCCAGCTTTCCACCCGAACAATGGTGCACACCAGGAGTATGGGCGCCAGGGACCATGAGTGGGTTTCTTCTTCACCGCTCTGATATCTTCTATTTTGTACTTGGCATTTAGCCACCGGCACTTGTTTAGCCGACAGTTCTGAACACTAGTTTCCTTTACATAATTGTAATTAAATCAGACTGCAGCTGACTATAGTTATGTACTATTGACTCTCGGAACTAGCTCATCATTTTGTATAGCTAGACTCATGAATCATTCTGATAAAGCGTCGGGGACGCCTTACTGCTTTGTCTTATATGATCATTATTTACTGCTTCTTGTTTTGATTGATTGAGACATAGATGCTCTGTGGGACCATAGGAGACCTGATTGTAGCATGTACCCCCTAGTCTCTCGACAGCCACGATCGCCGTATGACGTTTATATACCTCATACGGTGTAGCTGGCCTAGTCCGTCTCAGTATTCCGGTACTGGGGCGTGACAAGGTTTTAGTGGTGGCCCATGCAAGGTCTGTTTTTCAGACTTGTGGGGTGTTGCGATTATAGGAGTCTCAATCAAAACATGTTCCCCTTGATCTCCTGATTCGTCTTCTCTTTCTCCCACCTTGATTGCTAACATGATTGTCATCCTCGATTCCTTCCCGTCCTGTCTTTTGATACCTTGTATCCTTTCCTTTAGGGTCACATCATTCTCGGCTATTGGAGGAGCCGGTATGGAAGAGAATCTACTAGAGCAGGGACCAGTTGGAGATCAGCAAGGGGTAGCCCCTCTACCTGGACAGATTCACATCGAGAACGTTACCGAGCATGAGCCAGTTGAGCTACAGAGGCCAGAGGATCCCGTACCTCCAGTGATGCCGGTAGTACCAGTAGCACTAGATACACCGGCACTATTGCAGATTATCAGAGGATTATTAGAGACCCAGCAACGCCAGATGGCAGCCCAACAGCAACAACAAACCCGACAGCAAGAACAGAATGTGCTACAGAATCAGGGGTTGCAATTAGCCCTTGAGAGAAGTGTCAGGAATGATTCAGGAGCGTCCGGGAGGTTTTGTCGACTTAACCCAAGATATTTTGACGGCACGGAGGATGCCATCACGGCGGATGCTTGGCTTCAGGATACAGAGGCCATATTAACCGCAGCAAAGGTTCCAGCAGAAGAGAAGGTTGACCAGGTCAGACTTTTACTTCAGGATCTCGCCCGCGATTGGTGGGCATCGGAAGAGGTTGGAATGAGGCATCCTGTTCCCTGGAATAGCTTCAGTACCAGATTCAAGGCCAAGTACTTTGGCGTGGTAGCGCGGTATGAGCTACAGCAGAGGTTTATCAGTCTCAAGCAGGCTGGTAAGACGGTGGATGGTTATGCAGCAGAGTTCTGCAGGTTAAGTAGGTTTGCTCGGATGATGGTGACGACAGAGCCAGAGAGAGCAATGAGGTTCCAGTAGGGACTTCACCTAGAGATTTTGCAGCTGGTCGAGGGGTACGACTACCAGACATTCGATACAGTATTGACGGCGGCTCGAAGGCACGAGCTTACTATTCAAAGGTTATCAGCAAGGACTGGGGGCCAGAAGAGGTCTCATACGCAGAGTGCTGGGGGAGGAGCAGTACCTCGGACGTCAGTACCAGCACCTGGCATCCGTATTCGTGATGTAGCACCAGTCACGACAATTGTGACTGCACCAGTTTGACAGCAGCAACAGAGGAACCAGCAGCAGCGTCAGGAAGCACCAGTGGGTTGCACTTACTGTGGTAAGGAAGGGCACACTAGTGATGTGTGTCGTTCAGCTAATGGATTATGCTTGAGGTGTGGTAGTCCAGACCATAGGATTGCCAATTGTCCTATGATGCAGAGGCCAGGAGGGCCAGCTCAACGGTTTCCGGCGTTGCCAGCTCCAGAGGTAGCACCGTATCAAGGGCCAGCACTAGCAGTGAGGCCACTAGCCCAGCGCCCATTACTGACGCAAGCTCAGATGTACCAACAAGCGCAACATCAGGTTGGACAGCAGGGCCAGGGAAGACAGGGACAAAGGCAAGAAGAATTTGGAGTATTAGAGCAGAGGTTGGCTGAAGGCGGTCAGATTTTGGGTAAGTTTTGAGTATTATTCATTATAATTCCTTGAGTTCTATATTCGAAGAGTGAAGACGACTTTCTCGTCTCACTCATCTGCTCTCGTATCATGTGATACGTGATATTCATCATGTGTCTTGATTACGAGAGTACGTCCTGGGCAGAGTCTCGTTCTTGATTTAGTCATTGGTACCGACTTATCTCAAGCGTTGACCCTTGTCCACTTTGGGAGTCAGTGTTGGACATCGAGGACGAATTCCTACCTGACTTGAGAGGCATATTTTATTCGTATGTCTCCGATCACTTTCCTTCTATGGTATGATTATTGTTTGTGCTTTTACTTAATAGTTCTTTCTTTCGTAATCTGTTCATATGTCATGTGTTGTTTGATAATTGTGCTTGCATTATGTCATGAGTGTATTTCGTGATCTGAGAGCGCGCTCGACTAGCCTTATCGAAATTCCGAGGACGGAATTTTTCTAAGGAGGGTAGAGATGTCACTCCCCATTCCCGGAATACGTAAATTTTTGATTTTTCCTGTATATGGTATCTGGCACCTGTATCTTGAATGTATGTATCATGTATTTGTAACTAACCATGGCATGGGACAGTATCTCGTCGCGGATTAGTGTGCCACCCCTTGTCCTTGTCTGGTTGTAGGCGTGGTTCACTGTTTCGATGATAAGATTTCTGAACCGTGTTGTGGTTGGGATTTTATTTAATTAATTTAATTAGTTGTATCATGTAGCATTTAATATGTCATTGGTCATGTGGTTAAGAGCATGCTTAAGTTTAGGGTTTCTTTGTGTAAACCCAACCCCTATATATATTCTTTTCCACACTCTCTCTCCTCATTCACTCTTTCATTTATTTTCCTCAAGCAAACTTTTAGGCAAGTACATCTTGCACCAAATAGAGAGATTATTACATTTTCATTTCTTGATTTTTCTTTGATATTATTTGTCTATATTGTTATTCTCTTCATTCTCTACAAGTTTAGTTCTTGGAGTTTTTGATTTTAATGGCTAGTTTGGTGTAGATCTAAGTTTCTAAAACTAGGGTTCTATGGGTTTCCATGGTTTTGATCTATCAAACTTGATTGTTTTCGAAAACTAATGGTCCTATGTTGTAGGGAATTCAATTCTATCCAATTTTGACCTTTGAAAAGTTAGATTTCGACTTGTTTTGAGGAAGTTATGGCCAAAATAATTTTTGGACATTTTCTATGTCATCTGCCCTGGTTTTAGCAGGGACGATGAATAGTGCCATATGAATAGTACCGCAGCCGCATGGATGCATAGTGCCGCAGCCGCAGGAATGAATAGTGCCGCATGAATATTGCCGCAGCCGCATGGATGCATAGTGTCGCAGCCGCAGGAATGAATAGTGCCGCATGAATAGTGCCGCAACCGCATGGATGCATAGTGCCGCAGCCGCAGGAATGAATAGTGCCGCATGAATAGTGCCGCAGCCGCATGGATGCATAGTGCCGCAGCCGCATGGATGCATAGTGCCGCAGCCGCAGGAATGAATAGTGTCGCATGCATAGTGCCGCAGCCGCATGGATGCATAGTGCCGCATGAATAGTGCCGCAGTAGGCCGTATAGTGCCGCAGAAGACTGTATAGTGCCGCAGAATGCCGTATAGAGCCTATTTTGGCTGTTTTTTGCTGTTTTAAGTCCTATTTGGCTGAATTGTGGCCAGAATTTCTCCTAACTCCCAACATGAAAGTTGTAGATCTTTGTCTTGGCTTCAAGGACCTTCATGTCCCGCTTTAACCTGAATTCATATGTGACTTTTATGTCACGAGGAGTCCGAGTGACTTTCTGACTTGACCATATTCCTGACCTGATTACCTGTATACGTGCTGGTACATGTTCTAAGTGTGTATTGAGATACAATATTAGTATGCACTGCGGTGCCATTTAATGAGTGCACTGAGGTGTGACTCTACATGCTAAGTGATCATTCGTGTTATATGTCAATACATGTGTACCTTCCAGCAAGTCATGGTAATTGGTCAGTAATAGTATCGTGGTATGTTGTTTGTTGTTTGAAGCATTACACTAAGCATGGATCTAGATTAAGCCGATGTGGATTCATACTTAGGGTACACGTACTATGGTACAACATATAGGAGGATGACCATGTGACCACGACATGTAATTTCAATATCGATATAGGGTTAATCTAAGCAACTTAAATTGGTAGAAGCATTGGGAGGGAACAGAATCTCGAGATCGTACGTCACTAGCCGCCCTGGGTCCCGTCCTGGCGCGTCGGGTTGGCTGCCTCGGATACTGTATAGTCATCCGCACTAGTGGAGTGCAGTATCTGATTTGTGACTGCCGAGCCAGCTCTTCCTATAGGAGAGCTGGAACCGTTACTGCTTATTCTAGCGCGGTGGCCTTTCGGGGGACCGGTGCATTTCGTTCTTGCTTGTATATAATGGTTTGGCTAGCCCTGCTGGAATGCGATACGATCTGAGGATTCCTATATATATATTGCATTACTGGGATAACCCAGGCAAATCATAGAAAGCCGTAGGATTGATTGGCCGACTGTAAGCTGACTTGTTTGTGATATGTTTTCTTCTGTTAGCAACTGAGGAACATGGACTATCGTGGTGCGTGGTCCAACCCATGTCCTTGTTTGGTTGTTGGATTGGGCTATTTTGCTGCGATAGGCTATGGACCGAAGTCGCGACCAGAAGCCCTTTTACCTGCCCATGGTTATAGGATATATCTTATCTCGGTACGATATTGGCACCGTTTGTCCTTGTTTGGTTGTAAGGGTGTCGTATCGTCTCGATGATATGGTATAAGCCTATAACTCATGAATCAGGTCTTATTTAACTTATTGGATTTATCTCACTCTTTTGTGCTCCCTTGTGGTACTTGCTATTCGGGGCCTGACCCCGCTGGTTTTGTTTGGCCAGATTTCGTAGCAGCTCCAGAGGATCCAGCTTTCCACCCGAACAATGGTGCACACCAGGAGTATGGGCGCCAGGGACCATGAGTGGGTTTCTTCTTCACCGCTCTGATATCTTCTATTTTGTACTTGGCATTTAGCCACCGGCACTTGTTTAGCCGGCAGTTCTGAACACTAGTTTCCTTTACATAATTGTAATTAAATCAGACTGCAGCTGACTATAGTTATGTACTATTGACTCTCGGAACTAGCTCATCATTTTGTATAGCTAGACTCATGAATCATTCTGATGAAGCGTCGGGGGCGCCTTACTGCTTTGTCTTATATGATCATTATTTACTGCTTCTTGTTTTGATTGATTGAGACATAGATGCTCTGTGGGACCATAGGAGACCTGATTGTAGCATGTACCCCCTAGTCTCTCGACAGCCACGATCGCCGTATGACGTTTATATACCTCATACGGTGTAGCTGGCCTAGTCCGTCTCAGTATTCCGGTACTGGGGCGTGACAACAACATAAGTAAGATAAAGCCTAACTAAGCTAGTCTAGGCAGTAAGGTAAGGTCGTCAGCTAGAGCTGTCCTGCAGAAGGTATCCCCACAGGCCTCCTCCTCGTCCTCTGTAATATTTTTAACAGGTCCAGTCAGGACAGGAGCGAGCACAATACATCTCAACAGTTCATAGCAGGTTAGAAAATATAATCATGCAGTAAAGTAAGATATAGATACTGAAGAAATACAGTATGTAAACAGAGAGAGAGAACTGTAATAGAAATATCTACTATAAGTAAAGATCTACCAGTGACTAGTGATTTAGAGTACAAAGTCGACATGTGAACGACTTGATTTGTACATGGCTATACTAAAGAGGCGTACATGGCTATTCTACTTTGGAATTGTTCACATGGCTATTTATACTCTCCCGTACCCCCAATTAATACACAAGGATCCAACCAGGTTATGTTATGATTCCATGTAACAGCCCCCGAAGGGTGGTAAGCCCCCAAAGGGTGGTACATAGTAGTCCCATAAATGGGAATTCTGGAAAACCTAATAAATGGGATAAGAATTCAAAGAAGACTCTGTGATCATAAGAGTATATGTCACAAGTGATCAAAGAACCAAAGAAACATAGTGATACGCCATGTAAGTGAAACGCACAGAACATAGAGTACCCGATGCTCCCTGATGGGATAACATCTCAAGGAAGGATCCATATTGTACTAATCCGTGTGACCAACGTGACAGTATCAAGTAAAGTAATTTAATGCAGGAAAATAATTCTAAGCAGGATATGAAATGATCAGAGAATATACTCGCCTGTATCTGAGTGTCCGGATGAAATGTACTGTCCGAGGAGAGGTGTCTGGCTCCTAATCAGAACAGCACAGGTCACAACAAGTCTAAAATGATATAATGAAGTCCTACTATGCATTCTACATGATTCTAGGTCAATCTAGGCCAAAGTCAACTCTTGGTCAACTCTGGTCAACCCTAGAAGTCAAACTAGGTCAACTATGGTCAAACTAAGTCAAACTAGTCTATACTAGTCTAACTAGTCTATTCTAAGTCTAACAAGACTACACAAGTCTAATCTAGGCCCTAAACTGACACACAGATAGGCCATAGGCTCTAAGTGACTAGGCCATAGGCTAATTAGGCAATACCATGCCTAATGAACCAACCAAACCATAACATTACACATGACAATATGTCTATATTTAATACACACATAGATATAACTATATAATCTAATATAGGAATACACATATTGCATCTCACATATATATTTATACAATCTAAAATAGAAGTACACCTAAACATACATACACATATTATCTATATATACACATTAGACAAATATATACATGTACATATATATTGGGATAGGAAGGGAATGTGGTGTACATGTGTGTGTTAATGAAGGCTAGAGGGTTCAATGTGTGTGTGGAGCAAGTGTGAGAATTCCTGGAAACAGGAAACAGTGGCATGTGTGTGTGAGTGGAGTGAGTGATACATGTATGCTAGTGTGTGTGTGTGTGTGAAGTGAGGCATGTGTGAAAATACAAGAGTGTGTGTGTGTATAGTGAGAGTGTGTGTGATATGTATGTGGTGTCTCATAGAGTGTGTGTGAGAGATTTCAAGAGGGTGTGATAGCTTGTGTGTGGGTGTGAATGTGAGAGATAGGAACACCAAGTGTGTGTACAGGATTATGAGTGTGTGTGTAAGAGGAAAGTGTGTGTGTGTGTTTGTGTTCATGAATGTGTGTGATTCAGAAATTGAAAACAGTGAAGAAATCAAATGTGAATAAGTTCTCAGATTTTCAGAAAAAAAGAGGAAAGGAACCTTAACAGTTTTTACTTAACAAACTTAGATTTTTAATATCAATTCTAGAAGGAAAAGAAAGGAAATCAATACATTAAACCCCCATCTCAGATTTCAGTATCAAAACGACTCAGTTAATAGGAAGGATTTCAGTTCATAAAACCTACACTACTCAGGTTTGTGCAACATGAAATTAGTTTTAGAACCCCCATTCAATCTCAGGTTTTGTGAAAACATAATATCAATTCATTGACAGTTTTCACATTCCCCAAACTGAATCAACATACCACCAATAACACCCAAAAATTAGCATATATGTAGATTATATATAGGTAACCAACATTAGGGATTTAGACATGTAATTAACAGCATTTAGGTTTATCAAAAAGGATGATAAAACTCAAATGAAAAAAATGAAAACTGATAACATAGTGTGTATCAGGTTTTTGGGGAAAAAGGAAATTAAACATCAAATTAAACTAAAATACCAAACTAATGGTTGGTAAAGTGAATACACATTGTACACGTGTCATGTGATGAGTTTGTGTCCACCTAAGTGGACACAAACGTGTCCAATCATTTAAAAACCCAAAATCAGGAAAACTGGACACATGCAGTGTACAATCATCGTGCACGTGTACACAGTGTCCGTGCATACGACACGACGCGACACAAGCCACGTGGTTGTGTCCAAGTGTTGACCAAGTGTAGGGCTAGGGTTAGGACACCCTGCCACGTGTCCACGATACGTGTACGTGACACAGGACACGCGTATCAGTGCTGATTTTAACAGCCGCCCGCACAGTGCAAATTCAGTGCACGCGTTCGTGCGTGTCCGACACGACACGTGGGGCTCGAAAACTTGGAGAGCCCCATGTCAGTGTCGGGCCCATGACACATGCCAAGTTTCACGTGTCGGGGAGCCGTGTCCAGGGCGCTGTGTCCCCCGAAATGCAGGAAATGAACAGTGTCTGTGCACGCACGCGCGCGACCGTATGTACACGTATCCGTGCAGACTCGACACGACACGAAAATGACACAAGGACACCAGAAATGTGTAAGCGACACCTAAACCTAATTTCCTATTCAAACACTTCCCTAAAAATCACACGAAATGCCCATTGGGGCATTTCATCAAACACTTGCTAACATGGGCTGATACGTGTCTAATTAGGACACGAAATGGACACAAATTTTAGGGCTTCCTATTTCTACAGTTAGGTTAGGCCTAGGACTCCCTAGATATGCAATAAAATCAGGATTCTGTGGTGTGGAATGAAAGTTACCTATATGTATCAAATCCTTCAAAAAGCTCCACAAAGAGGTGTTCTTCTTGATAGCCAACTCCCCCAATTTGCTCCCAAGCTGAGATTACTTGATACCAACAGCAAGAGGAGTAAAATTAGAACCCATTGTAATTGGTTTGGGTGAAAAAAGAATAAAAATGGATTTTCTATGATTTATTGAAGATGGGGGCTTACCTCTTTCTAAAACTTGGCAAAATTCCTAATGGAGGCTAGCCCTAACTTTGAGGAGTATTAAATAGGATGGAGGAGACCAATATGACCAGCCATGGGCTGATTTGGGTTAGGGTTTGGCTACATGGTGTGGGCCTATGGACTTTAAGGCTCAAGTCATTAGTCATGACTTATGAAGTCATAAGCCATTCTAGCCTAATCAATTCCTAATCTCTCCAAACAAGTTCCAATGAGTTAAACCTCACTAACATAGGTCAAGCTTAGGTTACTTAACCTAACCAAGTGGTCATGACCTAGGTTAGTCTCTAGGTTAGTCTCCTAGTCAACACTAGTCAAAGTCAACTATAGCACCAAAACAAATACACTAAAAATTCTAATAAATATAATTAATACTAACTATCACTAACCATGGTTTGCTAAGACTAGCTGTGACTAATCTAGGTTAGGTCCAAACCAAGTTAGGCTAATCACAAAATATGGCAATCAATTAAATACTATTAAAATTACACCATTTTTAATAATACATTAAATTCCAAATAATATATATTAAATTTAATTAAATTTAAAATGACAAAAGTACCCTCGAACTGGAAATGATAAATGAAATATCCTAATCTCATGGCTAGGCTCTAGGTTAGGCTGTCTCTAGTGTTACACTATCAAAACACCAAAATCATAAGTCATGATTTAAAATAGTTTTAAAATGATTTAAAAATTCCAAAAATCATATCATGAGTTAAATATCACTATTAAAAGACTAAAATTACAAAATTTCAAAATTATCCTCTTCTGAAAAATTGGGTGTTACAGTGGTGAACTGAGGAAACCTGCTTCTGAGGTCGGGCGGATCATCTGTTCACATATTTTTAAAAAAAAATCTGTATTGATCGGACGAAATATTTTTTACTTTTCTAACGATAATATTTTCGAAGAGAATATTTTTTTTGGACGGTGAATGGCCATTCTCTTTGCTTTTAACACGGAGAATTGCCATTCTCTTTGCTTTTAAGACGGCGAATGGACGGAGAATGGCCATTCTCTTTGCTTTTAACACGGCGAATGGACGGAGAATGGCCGTTCTCTTTGTTTTTAACATGGAGAATGGCCATTCTCAAGAAGAATGGTCATTCTCCGTTCCTTTAACATGGAGAATGTCCATTCTTCGTTCTTTGAAAACGGAGAATGGACACTCTCTGTGCTTTTAACAAAGTATGGTACATTTAGGACTGGAAATGTTCAAGTATCTCATATTTTTTTCACCAAATATTTACAGTATTTTTAATATCATTTACCATAGTATATTCATTTAATATTAAATCATTTTCAAGAATATTCGAATATCATTTTATCAGGCTTCCACTGTATGACTGCACAAAATTTCTTGCGAGGGTTTGAATATAATTAACCTACTATCAAAGAGAATTTTTCTTACATTACATTATGCATTACACTGGTATCGACTTCATACTGATGGCATCGATGTACTGATGGCAATAACAAAGGATGAACAGGCAGGATTACAATTATGCTTCAGCAATAACAAGGGATGAACAAACAGGATTACAATTTTGCTTCAGCAATAACAAGGAATGAACAGGCACTGGCATCGAATTCATACTGATGGCATCGATGTAATGGTTTTTTACAGAAAGCAAAACACATTACAATCAAATAAAGTTTTAGTGATCCCAGAAATGCATTCGTAATGAGGCCACCTGTAAATCCTAGGAATGCACCCAGGACTCATGAAATCTGTAATGGGCATCTGCAAATCAAAGAAATACACCAAAATATCAATATCATCTATGAAGGCCAACTGCCAATCAAATAAATGCTTCAACCAAAAAATTATAATCAAATTAAGTATACTTCATTCCAAGTCCAATAAACTGCATAATTCACGTTACAGTAATCTGTCCAATCCACGTTAGTAATTCAACATAGAACCTGCATAATTCATAATACAATAATCCAAATAAATATCAAACCTACTCTAAATTCAAGACCATATTATATTTTTAAAACAAATTACGAACTATGCACTTAGTACAAGCAAAAAATTTAGTCTTACAATATTTCAAACACAAAATTTAGTTTGACCGCCATGACCAACAAATATTCAAAACCATATTACAAGTCAAATATTACTTCCAAATTGAAATAAAAGATTCAAAACTCAAAAGATGAATCTTCATAGCCATCTCCATATTCTTCTTCTTGTTTCTTTTTTTTTCTTCTTCTTCTTCTTTCTCAAAATATCCTTCACCTACACCTTGAGGGACGGATTAAGAAAAATTATAGTCAGTATGGACAGTTACAACCAAATGCTTACAACACTCTTACAACCTTCACCCATTGCTGACATGTGGGCCATGGCCCACATGTCAGCAATGGGTGAAGGTTGTAAGAGTGTTGTAAGCATTTGGTAGTAGACTTAGCATTATTGATGTCTTATTCCAAGCTTAGTTGGTTGTGCTGTTTGGCTTTTACATGGAAGGCCTAGGTTCGAGTCTGGTGTTTGGGTTCTGTAGAATTTTTCTATTGTTAACATTTTTTGGGTGCTATTATATGCTTTTAACTTAGTATGGAACAATTTTTGTGACTGTTAATGGCCATTCTCCGTTCCTCTAACACGAAGAATGGTACATTTAGAACGGAGAATGGTACATTTAGGACGACGAATGGTACATTTAGGACGGAGAATAGTAAATGTAGGACGAAGAATGATACATGTAGGACGGAGAATGGTACATATAGGACGGAGAATTGTACATTTAGGACGGATAATGGTACATTTAGGGCGGAGGTAGGTCGAAGAATGATACATGTAGGACGGAGAATGGTACATATAAGACGGAGAATGGTACATTTAGGACGGAGAATGGTACATTTGAGACTGTTCTGTAGGGTTGTAAATTTTAAATAGTTTGGCTGTTAACTTTTTTTGTGAATCTATATAAATTGGTTTTGAAGGCTGGTGAAGATGAATTAGTTTGGCTGTTTGGCTGTATAAATAGATTTTAAAGGGTTGTGAAAAAGAAACCAATATTTTCGTATCGATCACCATTAATTATGGTGAATTGGCACTGATACCACTAATATTAGTAGAATTTGCACCGCCAGAATTTATTTTGAATAAGGTAAAATCTGTGTTGGAAAATATCGAAATCTCTTGGATATGATTACACTGAGATGTTGTATTAATGGTAAAATCTGTGTTGGGAAATGTCAAAATCTCAGAAGTGAGCCGTATTAGGCGTCATTATATCACAGTCCATTTTATTTATAAAAAAATTAACCATGTAAAAATTATTGACAAAAGTAAAATTTTGTTAAAATGGAGAATCGAACTCATAAAAAATATCTTGTATGTAGACTAGTGAAAAATATAAAGAAATGCATGCATGCATGCATGCTAATGTTTTCACCATTCACCCCAGGAATGATTGATGGTATCTAAATCATTATACATCTCGTATCCAGGTTCCCCTGGGACTGGGATTACATCATCAAAGGGTTTTTTAAACGTCTGTATTGAATAACAAATTTTCCAGAGTTCGTCGTCGAAGTGCACGTTGAAGCACCCACGTATGTCGAACACGCGAAGACCCTTGTAGTTGCATATGATAGATCGCAGCGTGTCTCCATTGAACATGCCGAATCCCATATGTGGGTGCTCGAGACGCGACATAGAATCAGCCACGGCCTTTTCCTCCGTCTCGTTTTCCATGTCCAGCACGAATCTGTTCCTGAGCATGAAATCTGGAGGGGACATGTTCCTACTCAACTTGACCAGACGGTGGCAATACTTTTCGGCAAAAAATATTCCAGTAGACGTGATATAGAGGCAGTAGCTAATGTCGAGTTCTTCCAGCACCGGGAGAAACTCCAAGTGTCTCACGAAAGTTTCATCACTCACGTCGCACTTCGGAATGCGCAGTACCCTTAGAAATTTCCTACTGTATTATAAAAATGGGAAAATATCAATAAAAATTAACAAAAGTATACGTAAAATTTTGTAATAAAAAAAATAAAGTATTAGAATAAGACCAAATAAAATTTTGCACTGGCCTTAAACATGCAAAACAGAAGGCTGCTTCGTCGAGCTTGTACGCGGAGAAGGACCCTAGATATCCTCCACTGCGAGCCACGAGCTTTATTACGGTCAAACTAATCTCAGCGGTTTGCTGGGTCCTCCGGCACCATTATACCAAGTCGACGTTAGACCAATAGTCTAAGGGACCATTGAGCGCCTTCCACCACGAACGGCAAACTGGGGCCACGTTATACATTACCTCGTCCGCCGGCATCCCCGACAGTACCAGTATCATCGAGAGAATCTCGGTAGGAATGACGGCCTATCCGCTGCAGTTGATCTTGCTCCTCTCCATTGCGACTGTTCTTCTTCTTCTCTCCTTTGTTTCTCTCTAGTCGGATGGGTTCTCTTCTTTGGAAAAGGCTATTTAACCCCTCGTTTAGGGGGGTGTAACCCGCTCGTGGAGGGGTGTGACCGAACAAGGTACGAATCTATTGGAAAATAACGGTAATGCCATTGTATTAATATTAACAATTAGTCGTTTGGGCTCCCAACATATTTGGGTGATGCCATCTCCCATTATGTGGTATCTGACATGGCAGATGACATAACAGCTGACATGGCAAATTTTAACCCTAAAAATTAATTACCCAAATTTTTTTAATGTTAATGTTAATGTCAATATTAATATTAATGTTAATATTAATGCTAATGCTAATGTTAATGTTAATATTAATATTAATGTTAATATTAATGTTAATGTTAATATTAATTAATATTAATTTAATATTAAATTATTTATTTACTATTAATGTTAATTTTAATATTAATTTTATTATTAAATTTTGCCATGTCAGCTGTCATGTTAGCAACCATGTCATATGCCACATAATGGAAGATGGTATCACCCAAATTTTTTGGGAGCAAATAGCATTTTCGTAATATTAGTTTTAATTATATTGTAAATTTTAAATTAACAGAAAAGCCAATGTAGATTTAATATTAATGCTACTGTTAAATTTTCTCGATCATACCTCGATACTTACGATTGTCGACCGAGTTACCGTCTTCATCATTATCAAGTTTTCATCCGAATCATCGTCCTCGCTGGGGCGTAATGTCGCACGAGCTTGGAGTTGCGCTCGTGCAAGGCAAGATAACAGATTCACAATAGTGTTTATAGCTCAAATTGATAACATAAACAGCGGAAGAAAAACGTAGTATACAACAAGAATCTCTTTTATTGATAATGAACTGAAGGTTACATTGGCTCTGAATAGCCCAACTTAACATGCCAATTGACTACAACGCTCATGATCTCTCTAGCTCACAAAGGAGTACATTGTTCCATACATTATGCCTCTTTATAGCCAACAAGTAGTCTTCGGCTGAACATCTCCATGTCGCAAGTCCGAACGCCAATACGGTAGCTCCTCTTGAACGCTAAGGATTCCATGCCTCGGCACGTCCAAGCCGAGCCCCGCCTCGAGCCAAACATATCCTGAACTTGTCCACTACCGTGTCCCTGCGGCAGATACAGTTAGACATAATCTTAACATAAACATAGTGATCGTGCTCATCTATGTCCCATTTCGCCTAGCCTGCAAGGTTAGAACTTTACATAAGAAATCATATCATTTCACTCAACCAACCAACCGTAAACTTAAACATATGCATAAGGGTGACAGGCCCTGCGCCTGCACCCAGCGCTAATCTCAGCCCACCGGCCCTATCTATATGAAGGTCACGGTGTTTCGCACCGTAATGCATCTTTGGCATCCTTATGTGTAAGACTATGATCGCTTCGATACAGGTTGCTAGTCCAATATCCGAAGGATCCCAAACTTACTGATATCATAGCTTATCACAACACTGGACGGTCGCAACCTGTCCTAATGATGTGCACCATAAATACCATACATAATTCCCTCCTTTGAACTACTTGGTTGAATTAAGATGATGTGCACCATAAATACCATACATAAATACCAACACTGGACGGTCGCAACAATAGCATAGCTTATTGAGTATATTATATTGTCATTGTTTGTCCTCCATTCGGAGTTGACCGTTCTCGACAGGTTTTGATATTATAACTGTTGTTAGATAGTAGAACTAGACAGCGTTCTACGTCGTTTCTGCGGTGTAGGCTGGGATGCTGTCACGCACTCATGCCCTTACTCCGGGTGCGGGTCGTGACAGGGTGTGCGAGAAAGGAACAATGTCGCTACCGATTCGATTGGGACCGATAGGTCGGAATCGGCCGGGTCGATCGAACGAAAACGGTTGAATTAAGATCCATTCTACGTTATGGAATGGCTTCTTTGGAACCAAGTCCCATATTCAGCGGGTTGCAGGTGATCACGTAGGCTACGTCAGCGCAACCAACCAGTCGCTCGCTTGAAGTAAGTCTAAGGCGAGTGGCTGACCTCCTTCGCCTCGTCCCTCTTCGACGTCACTGGCATCACAAGCCATCCTGGACGTATAGCTTTGTTAATCGGGGTCCTTTCAACGCAAGTAGCTAGCTCTGATGCAAGTTCCCGCTTAACCTGTGCTGAAACCTTATGCACGACTATACCCTATTTTCTCCTAGGCCGAAACGGTCCCGGGTTGCTGATCGAGGAAACTACCGCCTTGTCGACAAGTTGTCCATAACCGTACGAAGACATATTTTCCTTTTAGTTATTAAGACATAGCCTACATTATCTTTGAAAACTCAATCCCTTTTCAGTGTTTGTGCCCTTACATTTATCCTTTCATTCGCAACAACATTATCGATTTACCTAGGAAGGGGGTCGAGAAGAGGAGGGTCAGCCACTCACCTTGAGTTTACTTCAGGCGAGAGAATGGATCTTAATTCAACCATTCCCGTTCGATCGAGTCAATCGATCCCGACCTATCGGTCCCGACCGAATCGATAGCGACAGTATTCCTTTCTCGTGCACCCCGTGGACGGAGTACGGGGCACGATGTAGGGACGGGGCACTACAGCTATAGACTAAGATGTCGTCTATGAACACTATCACAAACTGATCCAAATAGTGCATGAAGATACGATTCATGGGGTCCATGAATACGGCTGGCACACTGGTCGCTCCAAATGGCATAACAAGGAAATCCCAATGTCCATACCTCGATCTGAATGATGTCTTCGGGATGACTTGCTCTCTGACTCTGATCTGATGGTACCCTCATGACCGCAAGTCAATATTCGAGAATACATCCGCTCCCTTGATCTGATCAAATAAGTCATCAATGTACGATAATCAAAACATAATCTTGACGTACCATCCTTCTTCTTCACAAGAAGTATCGGTGCTCCCCAAGGCGATCCACTAGCACGAATGAATCCTTTGGTTCTGAGTTCTTCTATCATCTTGTACAAGATTTTCAACTTTGAAGGTGCCATCATGTAGACTCTCTCCGATCCTGGTGCCGTCCCTGGAATCAAGTCAATGGTGAAAACTCTGCCTCACCGAAAAATTAAAACTCTGCCTCACCGGGAATACCAAAAATAATCCTGCCAATATGGCAGTCTATTCTTGTGTATTGCTCCTTCAACCAATCCATTTCTAGGCCAAGGGACCGATTCGGCCCGCCGCAAAAGGGTCGTCGTCTAACCCAGCTATAGTCCGTGATGGCTTGACATTGTCAGTGGCTTTCACACCCTTTCACTGCTTAACAAATGCACGTGACACGGGACGGTGATTGCTATACTTCGATAGCCCAACAAAACTCTTTTCTAATGTGTTCGTGCAACGACTTGACAAGCAAGGGCTACGTCAAGCCTTGCATCGAGGGAACGTGTTGTGCACGCGTTCGACTTAAACAATCAAGTTCTTTGGGTGCATAGACTTAAGCAAGAAGCAGTGAAATACGAGTTAAACTACGGGACAAGCGAATGTTAATATTAATTGTAGTTTCAATTACATTTTAAATAAAAAAGAATGCAATTTTAACTTTAACTAGTTTGAATTAAATGTTAAATCAAAAACTATTTTAAATTTTAGTATTAATATTAGTTTCAATAATATTGTAAATTTTAAATTAACAGGAATGCCACGGTATTAGAAACCTAGCTAGCTGATGTCACGTTGCTCGGGGCTCGATTAGTGTTCGTCTAAACTCGTACGTGCGAACTAGTTATTAGTAATGATAACAAAAAATTGAATTTTAAGTTTAAAATCTAGTCGAGCTCGATCCTTCCTCTTTATCCCATCTCCCACACTCTCTCTTTCTCTCTCTCTCTCTCTCTCTCTCTCTCTCTCTCTCTCCCTCTCTCTCTCGGGTTCTCTCTCACAGGTTGTGTTCCTAACACAACAGATCCCGTAGCATTAAATGCTCTGCATGCGTTATCCTACACAATTTAATAATAAACACTGATATCATATCATTAGAAGAGTAAAAGTTGTCTTGAAAGTTGTAAAAAATTACTTTGTATTGTCTTCTCAATACTTTTTTGCATTGGAGATGACTTTTTAAACTTATTGTCATTTGTGAATATAGCCGCCTATGCAAGATATTGTCTTCTGCCTCATGCCACATGGGATACACAACACATAACAAGACAATAGGGTTTCGTAGCATTAAATGCTGCTGCATGCGTTATCCTACAGAAGAGAGCCACGTGGAGAATGTTGTTGCATGCTTCCTCATGCGTTATTAGCTACACAATTTAATAATACATGTACCCAGAAGACGAGAAAGTTGTGTTGTTGGAAGTTGTTTCCTTAAAATTATGCTTGCTTCTAGAATCACTCAAGATTTTTCATGAGCCATCAAAAGAGGGCCACGTGGCGGAGTTACAAGGAAGACGAAAAGGTTGTGTTGTTGCCTTGCTGAAAGTTGTTTCTTTCTGAATAATGCTTTTTGTACCTCCAAATTGTACTTTCAAACTGTCCATCCTTACGTGGCAGCTGACGTGATATGTTGATCTGGCAGCTGACGTGGCAATTTTTTTTTTAAATAAAACTAAAAATAAAAATTAACATTAAAGTTAATGTTAACATTAACATTAACATTAATATTAATATTATCGTTAACATTAACAATAATATTAATATTAATATTAACATTAACATTAACATTAATATTAACATAAATTAATATTAACATTAAATTAACATTGATATTAACGTTAAATTATTATGGAGAAAATTGGGTAGTTAACTTTTTGGATTAAAATTTGCCATGTCATCAGTCATGTCAGATGACACATACTATTATTTAACATGCCACATCAGATGGGAGGGCTATATATTAGAGGAACAATCTGGAGGTACGAATATAGCATTACTCTTTCTTCTTGTATTGTTTCTTGTCCTTCGTTTCTTCTGCTGGTTTCTAACACACTCTATTTTTTTCAATGTCGACGTCACATGGAGAAAGTGATCGTCGTGTGAAAGATTTAGTCGATGAAGAAAGCTTCCTTTCAAGAGGACTGTCAGATAATTTGGATGATGAGCAAAGTTTGGAAGATGTTAACTTAGGAGACAGTAAAGAACAAGATGAAGAAAACAATGGAAGAATGCATCATAACGACGATGACATCAACGCAAACAATGAAATGTTATTTCGCATCACCCTTTCTAATGGATTTAAGAAATGTATTATATTTTTACATTTATTTCTCATGTTTATTTTGTTTTATTCTGTTCTTAGGGACGACGGTGAATCTCCATTGGATTTTGATGCAGCGACGATGAAAAAAATATTGCAGTCTGCCAACATTAACAAAGATCCAAAACATCTCTTAGAAGAAGATATTGTTGGCCTACAGTTCAACTCTATTGAAGAAGCAGAGACATTCTACCGGATATATTCAAAAGCATATGGTTTCAGTATTAGAAAGAACGAGGTAAAGAAAAACAAATCTGGGATGGTGATGGTCCGTAGTTGGTGTTGTTCGAATGCAGGATTCAAACACAAGAAATACAAAGAAGCTCCTAACAGGGTTCGTGAGCCAAGAAGTGAAAGCAGAAGTGGTTGTAAAACAATTTTTCGTATTGGGTACACCGATAAAACAAGGAATATTTAGACTTTGGGTCTCAAATAAGTTTCAAAATTAGTGTTTGGGTCTCCATATTATACATAATTAGTGTTTGGGTCTCAAAAGTGTCACTAATATCTCAAAAGTGTCATCAAAAGTGTACCAAAAGTGTCTCTAATTATTTTTTGGTGACACTTTTGAGACCCAAACACTAATTATGTATAATATGGAGACCCAAACACTAATTTCGAAACTTATTTGAGACCCAAAGTCTAAATATCCCATAAAACAAAGATATGGTTTGTCAAAAAAATTCATGTACATCACAACCATATCCTGGCGAATGATTATGAAACAGTTTTTTTGAGATCCCATCGTACGATATCACCCGCAGAGTTGGAAGAAATTAAGCTTATGAAGCAATCAGGGATGGGAACTGGACAGATATGGAATTTAATTGTCCAGAAGAAAGGTGGCTGGGATAAGGTTGGATGGACGAGAAAGGATTTATACAACGCTCTAGCTCAAGATAGTAGAGCACTAGACGATGTTGATGCTACGACAACACTTACATTTCTTCAATCTAAGGAGGACAATGATCCAGATTTCTTCTACGCGTACAAGGTAGACGAAGATTCCAGATTGACCCATCTCTTTTGGGGCTGACGGTGCATGTCGATTCGATTACGAATTATTTGGAGATTCACTAGCATTCGATTCTACATATAAAACAAATAGAAGTCAAATGCCGTTGGTGGTTCTAGTGGGTACAAACAATCATACGATGACTTGTGTGTTTGGGTTTGCAATGATCCATAATGAGACTGCAGAGACATATTCTTGGGTTCTAGAAAAATTTCTAGAGTGTATGAATGGCAAATTATCAGTGACAGTTCTCACGGATGGTTGCAGATCCATGAATAAAGCAATTGAGGATTAAATGCCCAGCGTAGTTCATCGAACGTGCTCATGGCATATCCTAAACAAAGCTGCCAAATATGTACACCGAGAGGGTTTTCACAATAAAATGATTCTTCTGATTAAAAGGTACATCGCACACTTGCTACTTTACTTTGAAGTATGTTGTTGTTACAATATCACAACTTTAGTTATTGTCCATATTTTCTAAACAGGTACTATTCAGTCGAAGAATTTGAAAACCGTTGGCAGCAGATGCTAACAGATTATAATGTAGAGAACAATGAGTGGACCACTGCATTGTACAGAACGAGGGAGCGATGGGCGGACACATTCCTACGTAAAAATTATTTTGGCGGTTCTACTGCAACAAATAGATGTGAATCTATAAACGCATTTCTGAAAAGGTTTTTGAATGAGAAGCTGCCACTATGGAAGGCCCTTCAAAATTGTGACTACGGTTTGGCGGCCTTACGTTACGGCCAGATGAGTAAGCATGTCACTGATAAACTCTTAACACCAGTTGTGAATCAAACTAGCATGGCCGTAATAGAAGGTAAATTTGCCGTAATTTACACTAAAATGGTGTTTATAGATGTAAGGAAGGAAATCACACGTTCTGATGCATATAATGTTCTCCATCATCACATCATAAGAGAGGCAGAAGTTTGCACTGTCCAAAAGTATATGTCGCCAAACAGTGTCAACCGGAAGGTTACATTTGATCCAGCCGACAACATCATAAATTATGAATGCTTGTGGATGGAGACCAAGGGGATTCCTTGTAGGCATATTTTTTCAGCAATGAAGAGATTGTAAATTGGAGATATTCCAAAGAACTTGATAAAATCTCGTTGGCTCAAGGATTGCAAAGAGAGTTATCTCTCCGGACCTGGCTCAGAAAGTAGATTCATCCACCCAGACAGTATTGAGAGCAGAAGGTATGGTGGTATTAATGAACAAGTTAATCTGTTTACATACTATTGTAAAAAATTAAGCAAAATTCAAGAGAGGGGAACGGAGTTGATATCGTCTGTTCTGATGGAGTTGAAAGAAATGGTGACCGATATTGGTGAAGAAGAACAAATGGTAGCTGATGCAGTTCATGGAGTGCATGAAGCTTTAAAAGAGCTAAATCCGGTAGCAACAAAAGGAAGGCCTTCTCAAGGGAAATCAAGCCAGCCTACAGAAAGTCAGCCTATCCCGAAGCCTAGAATTTGGAGAGATTGTAAAAAATCGGATCACGATTTTCGTAATTGTAAAGTACGAAAGCGAAATAGCGACAAAGAGCAAATGGAATAAAATGAAACGTCGTTGACTTAAGACAATGTCTTTCTTATGTAGCAAGATGTCATTCACACGAGACAATTAGATAAAAAATATGTTCTCCAATGCAAAAGTTTGAGAAGACAATTAGATAAAAATGGAGAATATCAAATTCCAAGTTCAAAACGGAGAATATCAAAAATGGAGAAAATATGTTCTCCGTGCAGTTCAAAACGGAGAATATCATTCTCCGTTTCAAATGACACGGAGAATATCATTCTTCGTTTCAAATTAAAACGGAGAATGAACATTATAATGTGTTTTTAACACTGGGAATCTTATTTTCCGTTTCAAAACGGAGAATGCCGTTCTCCATTCCAAATTAAACGGCGAATAGAATCCTCAATCGTTTTAATACTGGGAACGACATTTTTCGTGCAGTTCAAAACGGAGAATATAATTCTCCGTTACAAATGAAACGGAGAATATCATTCTCCGTTTCAAATTAAAACGAAGAATGAACATTCTAATGTATTTTTAACACTGGGAATGCTATTCTCCGTGTAATTCAAAACGGAAAATTCTATTCTCCGTTTAATAAAACACGAAGAATGCTATTGTGGTGTCGTGGTTACAATGCTAGACTTGTATGACATGTGGGTCCCTCCTGCTTTGTAAAACGTGTAAACATATATATATACACATAAATTTTGAGATGGCCCACATGTCATACATAGGGGGTATCAAAACTTTGATATCCCCTACTGTATCAAAGTCTCTCATTTAAAAGTTAAGTAAAATTGAGAAAAAAAACTTTGATACAGTAGGGGGTATCAAAGTTTTGATACCCCCTATGTACGACATGTGGGCCCCTCCTGCTTTGTAAAACGTGTAAACATATATATACACATAAATTTTGAGATGGCCCACATGTCATACATAGGGGGTATCAAAACTTTGATACCCCCTACTGTATCAAAGTTTCTCTCATTGAAACCCTCATCAAAGTTGGCAGAATTCGAAGGGGCAGATTCATTGGTATTAATGGCATATAAATGGCAGTAGTTGGGAGAGTTTGTTCTAGTCTTACTTAGCTTTACTTGAGAAGGGGCAGATGCATTGGTATTGATGAAAATTAATTGAATTGAATTCGAAGTGGCTACCACTTGGCGCATGAGTCCGAGTTGTTCCATGCCTATAAATGGCAGTAGTGTAGGGAGAGTTTGTTCTCGTCTCACTTAGCTTTTCTTGTGGAGATGGACTCTACCGATCCCCCGCCTTGGCAAGACGCTTACCTCTTGGTTGTCGATCTCCTCGTTCGAAGAAGCTTTGGCGGTGAAGTCCTTCAGAAGACTGAGATGTGCCTGGGTTTGGATTTATTGCCAACCCACGCTCTGTCGAAGCGCCCGCACGTTGATTCGCTCGGACTATGCACGATGTTCCTTTGCCACAAGGAGTTCCTTTGTTCGACGTGTTCTATTGGCCCGACGATGCACGGTGGTGAAGTCCTTCAGAAGACTGAGATGTGCCTGGGTTTAGATTTATTATCGTTCCACGCTTTGTCGAAGCGCCCGCACGTTGATTCACTCGGACTATGCACGGTGTTCCTTTACCGCAAGGAGTTCCTTTCTTCGACGTGTTCCATTGGTCCGACGATGCACGACGAAGTGATTTGCCTCAAGGAATTCCTTTTCCTCAGGGCGTTCCATTGTTCAGAAGAATGCAATATAAAGTGAATTCCTTTGCAGGTCCTTTGCCTCAAGGAAAGAGTCTTGCCAAGGTGTGGGATCGGTAGAGTGCATCTCCATGATGAAGAAGGATGCCTTTGCACGGTGCTCTGCCTCAAGAAATTCCTTTGCCTCAGTGAGTTCTTTTGCTCGGACGATGCACGATGAAGTAATTTGCCTCAAGGTGTCATCCAACGGTTTCTATGCTCTGATGATGCACGATGAAGTAATTTGGCTCAAGAAATTCCTTTGTCTCAAAGCGTTCCATTGCTCTGACGATGCACGATGAACTGAATTCACTTTATTGTGCATCGTCAGAGCAATGTAACTCCTTGAGGCAAAGGAATTCCTTGAGGCAAATCACTTCATCGTGTTTCGTCAGAGCATAGGAACCTTTGGATGACTCCTTGAGGCAAATCACTTCATCGTGCATCGTCAGAGCAAGAGCAAGATGAATTCCTTGAGGCACAGGAACAGAAGCAAAGGAATTCCTTGAGAGCAAAGGACCTTGCAAAGGAATTCCTTGAGGCAGAGCACCTTGCAAAGGCATCCTTCTTCATCCTGGAGATGCACTCTACCGATCTCCCACCTTGGCAAGACTCTTTTCTGTTGGTTACTGGAAGAGCCGCAAGGTTGGGTTGATTGCCAACCCACACTCTGTTGAAGCGCTCGCACTTTGATTCGCTCTGACTATGCACGAAGTTCCTTTGTTCATGGAGTTCCATTGCTCTGACTATGCACGGAGTTCCTTTGTTCAGGGAGTTCCATTGCTCTGACGATGCACGATGAAGTGATTTGCCTCAAGAAATTCCTTTGCCTCAAGGAGTTCCATTGCTCTGCGATGCCCGCACGCAGCTCTCATTCAACTTTTTTCTTGATAGTAGGATTTTATGTAGTAGTTCAGACTTTCATATGTAAATAAAAGTCAAACTTTTCGTAGTTTTCATAATGTAAATGTAACTCAAAAATAATTTTATTATAAAAGACAGAGCAGAGCAGACATTATAAAAGACAGAAGTTCTCTTGAAAGCAAATTCTTAGCCCATACCAACCTCATCATTGTAGTCTTCTTAGCCCATACCAACCTCATCATATTCTCATCAAGCTCATCTTCATTCTCTTTTTCAAACTAAATGGAGAATAACATTCTCCGTTTCAAAAGACACGGAGAACGTCGTTCTCCGTTTTAAAAAAAATGGAGAATGAACATTTTAATGTGTTTTACCACTGGAAATGTTATTCTCCGTTTCAAGACAGACGGAGAATGTTATTATCCCATACCAACCTCATTGTAATTCAAAAAAAATTTATTATAAAAGCAGAGCTTATAAAAGACAGAAGTTCCTTGCCCAATTACATAATTCCGCGTATGTTGTTTTACAATGTCATTGCTTGGTTCGTGTTACATATTTGCTTGAAAGCAACTTCTTAGCCCATACCAACCTCATCATTGTAATCTTCTGGTGAGTTTCATCGTCATTTCCTCCTGGTATTTTGAAGGGAGTAGTCGTCAACATATTCATATAATACGCCGTGTACAAGAGGCAGTTGGGTGCCAGTTGTTGTGGGCAATTTGGAGAACAATTCAGCACTTTGCTCTCATACTCCATCTTTGCCGGCCATCTCTTCCTCATCATATCAACTTTTCTCCTGACGATAGGCTCTAAGGTGTTCTTCATTAATTCTGCATCCACCTTGCACTTTTCGTACGTGTTTTGCCTCAAAGAGTTGTAGTGTGTCCAGTCATAGGAGATAAAGTTGAATGTGAGCAGAGTATAGTGTTTGATGGATGAATTAAAGAGTGGAATGAATAGCAACTCTATGTCGTCCTCCAAACCCATGACGAAGTCTACTACATCTGTTTGGATGTCTTGAAGGGCGCCGGCTTTTGCTTCTGGTTCATTGGCACGTTCAACGATGGTCTGTTTTCCAAAAATAAAATACAATATCATGAGTAATTTTTTTTCTGTCATTTTTCATCGGTGTACACATGAATATGGATTTTTCTGTTTGAATTCTTACCAATATGTGGGCCATCATGAATACAGACCACTTATATGATTGGGACGCCGGCTTTTGCTTCTGGATCGATGGCACGTCCTTTGAACTAGACGGGGGACACCTTCTTTTAATGCCTTGAATTTCTCTCAGCTTCCTTATTATTAGGTTCAGTATGCCAGCCTCCATGTCTTCATAGTTGAGTATGTCTTGCAGGTCTATTGCCGACAGCTCGACTGTGACTCCATTTTCACCCTCTTCCGACGAAAATGAGTATACAATATCACTGCACATAAATTTAGTTTAGATTAAATTAATAAAGATAGATTCTCATTACATAATTGTGAAAAAATTCTAGAAAAAACAAAAGAAAAAAAGGGTTCTGATACATACTCTGGACACTTCTTTTTGGGAATTACGATGTCAATGTATTGCTTCTTCAGCTCTTCATCCGCATCTTTCCAAAGTAAGAGTTCATCGCATTCCCTTAGTATGACACGGTTCTTCTTTAATTCAGCCATTTTGGCGTCTCCTCGGAATTTCGGAGCGACATTAATCTTCCGCTTTTTATTAGCCTCTCCAACTGTATTCTTTTCCAAGGGAGTAATATCTTCAACGCCTAATGGCGCTGATGGTTTTCTGAACCTCTTTTCCCCCGATCCTCCTCTTCTTTTGGCTTCTTTTGGAGCAGCAAGTTCAGCAGCTGCTTCAATCTCCTGACGCTGTAATGCTATAACCATGGCTTCGAGATTAACGATTTTCCCATCCTTTTCAGTGGCTTCAATACTGAACGATTTAACTTTATTTTGAAGCTCCATTTTCTCCTCAACGAGCCTTTTATTTGTTTTTCTGAGTTGCTCGGTTGTTCGCTCTGAAATAAAACAAACAACAATGAAATGTATGATGTGAATCTAACACGGAGAATGATATTCTCCGTGTAATATAATACGGAGAATATAAATTTGAAATATAAAAGATTTTACCTTGTGCATGTACCTCTGCAATAAGAACAGAATTTTGCTTTCTCAAATCCTCCAGTTCATGCACAGAGCCCTCCATCACAACGTTGACTGCACGTTGTTGCGCTTCTTCTGCCTCGAGCTCTTTCAGCTTTTCTTTGAGTATGGCATTCTCAAGGTTGGCTGCACGTAACTGCGCTCCTTATGCCTCCATCTCTTTTAACTTTTCTTTGAGTTCTTCATTCTACGCAAGAATATCAGAATGATATCTTCTCAAATCCTCCAGTTCATGCACAGAGCCCTCCATCACAACGTTGACTGCACGTTGTTGCGCTTCTTCTGCCTCGAGCTCTTTCAGCTTTTCTTTGAGTATGGCATTCTCAAGGTTGGTTGCACGTAACTGCGCTCCTTGTGCCTCCATCTCTTTTAACTTTTCTTTGAGTTCTTCATTCTGCGCAAGAATATCAGAATGATGTTTTCTCAAATCCTCCAATTCCTTTGCTGAGTCGTCCATCACAGCGCCCATTTCATGATGCTGTGGTATCCGTTGTTCATCAAAATTATCCCCACCTACTTCTTGGTGTTCTTCCTCTCCCTCTTTTTCAACTTCTTCTATAGGTGGCTCATCTTCTTTTTGCCCTTCTTCTTCCCCAACAGGTATAACCAGATCTTCCAATATCATCTTCGATCTTATTTTGTTGTGATATTCGACCTTGAGGAAGTTTGAGATTTCGTACCCATTCCATGTAAAAAATCTTGGGTAATCAGGAATTGGGACGAACTTCCTTTCCACAAATTTACTATGTTCTACAAACCAATAGAGGAAGTATATTGTGCAACCTTCCAATTTGTGGAAAGCCATTGAGTAATCCCCCTGTTCAGTTTTGCTTCTACTCCTCTTTATGCTATCCATTACATATGCCAGGATTAACCTTGGCCAGCATATACTGTTGATGACGTCCACACTGTCTACCAAGGCCAAGAATCTGTACGACAAATTTGAACCGCCAGACTTTGTAAAAAATATTGTTTGGCACAAGTGGAAGATTATTAGCTTGGCCAAATCATCTGGATTAACAGCGTTATCTCCGCCACGAAGCCGTCGTAACAATTCAAAGAACTTGTCTCTCACTTCCTTATTCGTGACTTCTGAGTGTTTACCCTTAGTATTAGCCAGCAATCTTGTGAAGTGATCTCTACACAGGCTCAATGATGCTGGTGGTGTGGACTGCTATTGTTTTTCCTTTATCAATCTTCTGTAAGAAACATCATCATTGCTTTCTTCATTCAGCGGTAGACCGAATATGACTGCCATATCGTCGACGCTTGGCGCAATTTTAACAGTGGTGCTCAATTCAAAGCACCCGACGCCATCTTCTTCTTCTGTGTAACTTGCAATTAAATTTTCAAGCCCTTCCGTTACCTTGGCCACTTCGGAGACGTGGACTCTATTTTGGTAGAAAATCTCGACAAAATTCCAGAAATCGGTATTCTTCAAGGAACCAATAACTGGCTCAGGTAAACGGCCAACATCTTGATTGACCTCCTCCATAAGATTTAGCATTAGCTTGAAGGTAGAACGGAAAAGTCTTGAATCCTTATTCCTGACAGATTTTTTTTCTACAAAACAAAAAATTAGGTCGGACAATGGCCATTCTTATGGGTTTTAACACTGGAAATGGCATTCTCCGTGTAAACTAACACGGAGAATGTCATTCTCCGTTTCAAATGACACGGAGAGTGTCATTCTCCGTTTAAAATAAAATGGAGAATGAACATTCTAATGTGTTTTAACACTGGGAATGTTATTCTCCATTTCAAATTAGACGGAGAATTCCGTTCCAAATTAAACGGCGAATAGAATTTAACATTCAAATGCGTTTTATGACGGAGAATGTCATTTTCCTTGTAATATATACAGAATTTGCGAACATAAAATCAAAGTTATACCTTCTGTTTGCACTTCTTCTTGTACTTCTTTTTGTTTAGCAACTTTTTCCTTTTTCTTTTGCTAAACTTTCTTAGAATAGGGTTTCGGTTGTTCTCCGTCTATCGCTTTTGGATTTTCTATAACTGGTGCATCTTCTCTAATTGGTGATGCTGTCGGTGATGATTCTGCCGCTGATGCCGACATGGTGTGAAGATTGCGAATGGGAGGAAGGTTTGAAGATTTTGGAGGAGAGTGACATAGGTTTGAGTACAGAGTGGAGTATGGAAGAAGAGGAAGAATCGAAACGGTTTTCCTTTTTTTTGTAATAAAAGGGTTCGGGGGTGTTTTGAATTAATTAGAAGGACAAAAATGTCATTCGATGGAAGGACAAAAGACTCATTTCTGCTTAATTATATTAATTTGAAGGACAAAAATGATTCTGCTTAATCAAAAAGAATCGAAGCCGTTTGGCAAAAATGTCATTACAACTCAACAAAATAAATGAACATAATACATTAGGGGTTTCCATACATTAGATATAAAAGAAGAAGAAAAAAAATCATCGTCTTCCATATTCAATCATTTCATATTGGACTTCTTTAGCTCTTCATTGTGCTCTGAAGTTGTAATCCATTCAGCAGCTTTGCGTCTTTCCATTCCCGCAACAAACTGCATATAACAAACATAACATCAAAAATATTGCTCTAAAAAGTGTAAGTTTTTGACAACATATTTTCAGACTTACATCGAGAGAACGGTAGTCTAGACTACATCGGTCTTTCATGAATGCAATTACAAAAATCCCACAATCAACAGAATTGCCTTGGCGGGGAACATAAGAAGGACGTTTTATTGCAAAAGTAGAAAAGCTGAACCTAGCATCTCTCAACTTCAAAATCTCTTCTTCGAGAAAGAGATCCAAATTTGAAAGCTACAATTACCAGAATACAATATGTATTAGTATACCGCGTATCTTATACCCAATTCATAAAAATTGATGAATATGAGCTTATTATTTCTTTTATGACTGTTTTATTTTGAATCGGATCATCTTTAGATGCAAGTGAGTCCCAAATTTCAATAGTCCTTTTTTTAACCAGAACTCTTGCAAGAGTATAGTGTCCGTCCAGAAGAATGGGTATGTATATCCGAATCAGGATTAATTAGGTAAAACAAATTAGTAAATTTTCAGAAAATTAGGATTAATATTTAAACAGAAATACATTAATACCTCGTTACAAGTGCTTAAAGATCCCATGTAATCCTGAAAATATTTGTACTTCTTTCATATTTGATGAAGCTTTTTGTCGGATGAAGGTAACATTTTTTTCTACATACACATCAACTAATACATTACGAAGGACAAACAAACGAGAAAATTGTTAATGCATATGCATTGAAGAATAAAATGCTCACTCACCGATATCTTTATTGGTAAAAATCATACATTAGCTTTATTGGAGGTTCTTTTCCGTTCCTCCGCGGTGAGAAGAGCAGAGACAATGCCTACAATCTGAATAAATCATTAAAAATATAAGCGATGGAATCGAAGTAAACATAGATGGCATCTAAGAAGAAATATACTCTCTATACATACCCCATTGCTAATTTTCGTTAAAGGAGCTAAGGTCTTCATCTCAAACCGAGACACATAGTTTTTATTGCAAGATGATATTATTTCTCTAAGAAAAGAAACGAATAAATTAGGAGAAAAAAATTGTTGGAATTAAATCAAAACTCATATTACTTACTCGTCAGGTCTATCATCGGCAAAAATATAGTCGTAATAACTCGAAGAACCACTAGTACAATTGCTAGGCTTCGAGGTTGAACCCCTTGTTAAACTTTTCGATTGTGTGACCGGATGTAAATTTCCACTCATTCTTTTAGAAGAACTGCTAAAGTCAGTTTCTTCTGTAGGGAACAATGCGAGCATTCGGTCCAATGCTTTACTACGAGACTGTAGCTCCACGTCCTCCTCATCGGAAGAAGATTCAACGGAAACCACCTTCACATTATTAAATGCTCCAGATGAAGATGCCTTCTTCAAAGCTGAAGATTCTTCAATCTTCTCAAAACGCCGAGATAAATTCATTTGTTCAATTTCTAATGAACAAAGCTTAGAATTGATCTTTACAACATCAGCTGAAATCGTCGACAGATGTTCTTCAATCTTGCGCAATATACGCGGAATGAAGGTTTCATTTGGAGCTGACAACCAATCGTCTACGTCTTCTACATTTTCCACCACACGAGTAGACATCTTGAGAATAAGAAAACTATTGTATTTCAGAAAACTATTCTATGTATTTCAGAATGAATAATAGTACTATGAAACAAGAAAACTATTGTATATATAGCAAGAGAGAAGTACAAAAAGTGAGGAAGATGGAAAGACAAATAAATTTCGAGACTAGCAAACAATCTACTAGCCGTTTGATTGAGGAGGGCTCGAGGAAGAATCTACTAGCCGTTTGATTGAGGAGGGCTCGAGGAAGATTCTACTAGCCGTTTGAAAAATACAAAAGGTTATCATGATCAACTTCAATTAAGGAACTCTATAAGAGGTTTAATTTCGCATGATTGAAGAACTCGACGAAGTCCGCCGCGAACCGGAACTTCTTCTTCTTTCCTTCTTCATCTCCGTTTCTCCTTCCACCACCACCACCATGGCCTGTAGTTTTATAACAAAAATATTAAATTGTTAGATGAAACAAAAAACTAATTACAGAAAGATTACTAAATCAAAATCAAACAGAACACAAATTCATAGAAAACATGAGATTAAAGATGAAAGTGTCACAGAAGCAACACCACAATTTTACAACAACTAAGCAGACTCTGCTAAGCAATAACTAAAATTAGGGATTGTGTCCTCCTTGGATTTAATTTACACAAAGAAGAGATTTGAGAGAACGAGCTTTTGTCGGCTTCCTAAATGTACCATTCTCCGTCCTAAATGTACCATTCTCCGTCCTAAATGTACCATTCTCCGTCCATTCGCCGTATTAAAAGCAAAGAGAATGGTCATTCTCCGTGTTAAAAGCAAAGAGAATGGCCATTCTCCGTCCATTCGCCGTATTCACCGTCCATTCGCCGTATTAAAAGCAAAGAGAATGGCCATTCGCCGTATTCTTCGTCCATTCTCCGTCCTAAATGTACCATTCTCCGTCCATTCGTCGTATTAAAAGCAAAGAGAATGGCCATTCTCCGTGTTAAAAGCAAAGAGAATGGCCATTCTCCGTCCAAAAAAAAAATATTCTCTTCGAAAATATTATCATTAGAAAAGTAAAAAAAATAATCCGTCCGACCTCAAAAGCAGGTTTCCTCAGTTCACCACCACCACCATGACATGTAGCTTTATTAACAAAATATTAAATTATTAGAAGAAAAAAAAGATTTCTGACAATGGCATGGACAGTAAAATTAGAGCGGCGCCGCTGGTACTTCTTCTTATTCGAGGAGGTTTCGACGACGTCCGACGCGAACCGGACCGATTCTTCTCGGCGCAGCTGGTACTCCTCGTTGTTCTAGGAGGGCTCGACGACGTTCGACGCGATCCGGACCGATTCTTATTTCCTTCTTCATCTCCGTTTCTCTTTCCACCACAACCACCAACACCACCACCACCACCACCACGGCCTGTAACAAAAAAAAATTACGAAATATTAAATTGGATGGACTTTTGAGAGAGTAAATATGAGTTAATTTAGGGTGTTCATTGAAAAAATTAAAGTGAAGAATGACCTGCTAAAGCAAGTTACCAACAGGTCAAAAGTCTAAATCAGCATTAAATGATGTATCCTGCATTATTTAATCTGAATTTAATCTGGACCGTTGGATGAACATCCAACGGTCCATATTTTGGATGTATCGATACATCCCAAAAGGGTGGATGTATTGTAGAATTTTCCATATATATATATATATATATATATATATATATATATATATATATTAAATAAAAAGTTCAAATCCTAAATTTTTCAGCCCAAACTCTTTAACTCCTTATCCTAAATCGTATTTCAATTTACATTTTGTAATGACCGAGACTTCATTGTTATTTGATTATGTGTGTAATCTTACTTTTGATTAAAATTATTTCAAATATTATATTAGAGTCCGACAAATCCGATGGACCCGTCTCGATCTGAGTCCAACCCGATCCTTCGGACTTGGTCTTGAACTTCATATGTTGAACCCGAGGTCGGGTCAGGTTTGGACTCGGACCAGACTTATGATTTATCGGATTGGGTTGGAATTGACCTCAAGACCGACGCAACCCGTCCGAGTTGCACCCCCTACTTAATTTTATACAAAAGCGCAATAGTATCGAGTGGCACACTCTCACCGTTCCTGTTCTTCTTCCTCTTCCTCTTCCTCTCCTGTTCGTGTTTTTGTGCGTCTGTGATCATTCATAATCAAGTAGAGCCAGCCCAGCTCAAAACTGCTGTTGCTTAGTTCCTCTTCCATAAAACAAGAGTGAACCTTCTTTCCTTGGCCATTCCCGAAACCAACTAGCAAGCGATCACTGCCACCTTCCTCCTCCTCTTCTCCGTCTGCAGTTTGATAGATATGGGGGTTGCTACTCTTACTGAAACAAAGCAGCTGCACAGCGTCTCCGGCAAGAGAATGGCGTTTCGCCCGAGCTCCAGTTCGCGACACACCTCTGCAGATTGGTAACTACTTCAACTTCAATTCTTGTCAACTCATATATATTCTTTCGCTACTCCTATATATATATATATACATGATTGATAGCTATATATATATATTAGTTGCAAAATTTCTTCATTTATTAGAAATTTTACATGGGCAAACATAAAAAAATTTCAGGCCGCTCTCCGATGTCACCAGTGATCTCACCGTCGAAGTCGGCAAAACGAGCTTCGCACTCCACAAGGTCTATACAAACATAAACAAAGAAGAAGCACAACTCTACTTTGTTAAGAATCAATCAGTTCGTTAATATATGTATGTGTATATGATTATGCAGTTTCCTTTGGTATCTCGGAGTGGCAAGTTCCAAAAGATCGTGTCCGAGTCCAAAGACACGAAGCTGGTCCGGGTGAGCCTCCAGGGAATGCCCGGCGGCGCGGAGGCCTTCGAGCTCGCCGCCAAGTTCTGCTACGGGGTCCCCGTCGACCTCACCCTCTCCAACGCCGCCACGCTCTGCTGCGCCGCCCACTACCTCCAGATGACCGAGGAGTTCGCCGACAACAACCTCGAGCTCCGCTCGGAGTCCTTCCTCAGGGAGGCCGTGCTCCCGAGCATCGCCAGCTCCATCTCCGCCCTCCACCACTGCGAGTCCCTCCTCCCCGCGGCCGAAGAGATCGGCCTGGTCCCCCGCATCATCGCCTCCATCGCCTCCAACGTCTGCAAGGAGCAGCTCGCCTCCGGGCTGTCCAAGCTCGAGCGCAACGCGAGCCTCAAGCCGACCGCGGCGGCAGAAGCCGAGCAGACGCCGGACTGGTGGGGGAGGGCCCTCGGCGCGCTGGGCCTCGACTTCTTCCAGAGGCTGCTCTCGGCGCTCAAGTCCAGGGGGCTGAAGCAGGAGACCATAGGGAGGATCCTGATCATCTACGCGCACGCCTCGCTCCACGGCCTCGGCGGCAGGGACGTCCAGCCCCCGAGCGCGGAGGCGCAGAGGAAGCAGCGGGCGGTCGTGGAGGCCGTCGCGGGGCTGCTGCCGACGCAGTCGAGGAGGAGCCCCGTGCCGATCGCGTTCCTCTCCGGCCTGCTCAAGACCGCGACGGCGGTCTCCGCCTCCTCCGCGTGTAGGGGGGACCTGGAGAGGAGGATAGGGATGCAGCTGCACCAGGCGATACTGGAGGACGTGCTGATACCAGCGGCCGGTGGCGGCCAGCTCTACGACACGGAGGCAGTGGTGAGGATCTTCTCGGTGTTCCTGAACCTGGAGGAGGAGGAGGAGGAGGAGGGAGGGAGGGTCGACGAGAGCGGCGGGTGCTGCGAGTACGATTGCCAGCAGAGGTCGCCGGAGCAGAGCTCGGTGCTGAAGGTGTCGAAGCTTCTGGATAGCTACCTGGCGGAGATTGCGCTGGACTCGAACCTGACGCCTTCCAGGTTCATCGCGCTGGCCGAGCTGCTGCCCGACCATGCACGGGTGGTGAACGACGGACTCTATAGAGCTGTTGACATCTTCCTCAAGGTGAGAGATCTCTCTCTCTCTCAGTCTCTCTTGTGTCATTATATCAGGCTTCTATCGATATGTTAATTGTTAGTTGGACGCTGCTATTTGGCCCAGTCCCTGACCGCCACTGGTCCGCGTCATGTGACGGCCATCCATTGGCAATCCAGTCCGGATTGTAAGAGGATAGGCCCCGGTGCTAAAGGAGGGGCCAATGGATGCTGTCATGTAGGTATAGTAATGTGGCGGACACACAATATGGCGGGTAGAATATCATTTTCGTTGTTAGTAATGTTTGCTATATCCCGAGAAGCTCAAGCTTTCGAGATTCGGCTCTCTTGACATCTACACTCCAGCTTAGTAGCTATCGGTATTCTTTCATATACTCTATCTTTAGTCACATATTCGGAAAAAGACTAAAGTGTGACACCCTCTCGTCTATATCAAGGTTCGCAGCATCGGAATCAGAATCGGTATCGAATCCTTCCAGTGATTATCGTATCAGATCGAGTATCAATTTGAAATACGAAACTTTCATATAGGCACTATGTTGCAGGAATATGTACATACAGATGCAGATACGATAAGAGAAAAAGATAATGTGGTACGGATATGGATACCATTTTTCGGCACTTTGATAAATATGACTAATCTGATCCACTTCTCAGGTCCATCCCAACATCAAGGAGTCGGAGCGCTACCGGCTGTGCAAAACAATCGACTGCCAGAAGCTCTCCCAGGAGGCGTGCAGCCACGCAGCCCAGAACGAGCGCCTGCCCGTGCAGATGGCGGTGCAGGTGCTGTACTTCGAGCAGATCAGGCTACGGAACGCCATGAACGGGGGGAGCCACGACCACTTCTTCTTCGGGTCGTCGGCCGCCAACGGACACGGACACGGACACTACCCTCAGCGGTCGGGCAGCGGGGTGGGGAGCGGCGCCATCTCCCCGAGGGACAACTACGCCTCGGTGAGGCGGGAGAACAGGGAGCTCAAGCTCGAGGTGGCGAGGATGAGGATGCGGCTGACCGACCTGGAGAAGGACCACGTGTCCATGAAGCAGGAGCTCGTCAAGACGAACCCGGCCAACAAGATGATCAAGTCCTTCACGAAGAAGTTCAGCAAGCTCAACGCGCTGTTCCGGATGAGAGAGGCCAAGCCCCTGAACCCCAAGGCCGCGTCCGACGCTCGGCTTCTCTTCCAGAAGAGACGGCGCCACTCTATTTCGTGAAGGATTGTGCAGTGTTGTGTTTCGTGCAAAAATTGTGTACAAGTTTGATTTGGTGTGAATTTCTTCATATATAGTAAGACTTTTCTTTCTGTTATATATGTGCATTATTAATGCAGTATCAAACTGTGTACAATCTAAGTTCGTGTTGTTAATTGCTAGGGATATTTTCTTAGTACAAGTCTAGAAGACTAACCACTTTTGGACAAAAACTGCTAACAGTTTGCTAAAAGGAGTCAGCAGAACTGTCGTACTAGGGTAGATTCAGTCGTCTTCCGTGTCAGTTGACTTTTTAGCTCTCATGAACCAACAAATTTCAATTGTTTAGACAATCGAACTTCTAGAACACTCAGATGTATCAATTTCAATTGTTTAGACAATCTAACTTCTAGAACACTCGATCTATCACCTCCTTTATTGGAGCATTAGCTGCTAGAGACGAAACTCTTTGATTTTCTTTCAAAGTCTGTCTTAGCAATGTCAGTTACAAAACTAAACAGACAGCAATGAGACTACACATAAAGCTAACAAGATTTCCCCATGCCCAATTTAAGTCCATCTGAAGTTTACATTCAACCTTAAGGTGTCGACAATATTCATTAGTTACACTAGTTTTTTTCCCCTTGGGCCATTCAAGCCATAGTTACCTGGAAACTAGTTGTGCAGCTTTACACCATCCAAAATTGATCACATCTGATAGTGATCAATCTTTCTGTACATGCAATCATTCATCTCACCATTATCATTTAAGTTGGGTGTTGGGAAAGAGAGAACATTAGTGCAGAATCCACTAATGAAGTTTGAAGAGGAAGAGCATGATCATCATGGGTTGCCATCATCAATCAGTCCTTCCAACATTTTGCAAGCCAAGTGTGGAATAAAATCAAAATGCTCTTTAACTTCCCTACAGTATAAGGCTTTCAGGAATAATTGAAGCCAATCATGATGAAGTAGAAGAGAGGATAATAAATTAAGACTGAAGGAGATCAGCATTAGTTTTATTTCATACTAAAAAACTGTACAGTTCTTCCAACTCTATGGTAAGTAGAAGAGTAACCGAGAAGATGCATTGGTTCATTTAGTCTATCACATATGACCAGAGCTACATTTTTATTAACTTTTTCCAACTCTATGTACCTACGAACTCGCAACTTTTTATGAACCTAAAACCATGTTACTTGGCAACTGATCCCTCTCTAGTCTCTACAAGGAAGACTGGAAAATCATCTCAGCAAGTTCCTACATCAAAAAGAGGAGCAACGTCACTTTACATTCGTGTCAAGATAGTTTCTAAGATTAAAGCAAATTGTAAGAAATTCCTACTATTGACAAATAAACCAAACTGTAACAGTTTTCTTATACCTGTTTCCCAGAGGCAACAGATGGTTCTCCCCATTCCATGGCCAGCTTCTCAAGTGTCCCAAAATCAGCCTTCCCAGCCTATTCAAATAGATATTGCACACTGAATATCTGGTCCTTTCCTTTATTTATTTTCAAATTGAAAATTAAAAAGATGATAAACTTACCTCGATTAAAGCCCCAGTTTCTGTGTCAAAGCTCTCATAACGTTTTCTAACGAGCTCAGTAAGAGACCCATCCTTTAGAAGTTAAGAAATAAGACATCTTAGTGACACGAGAAATAGCACATTGCTTTATTTTATTTTATTTTATTTTTATCTCATAACTCGAGAATTACCTCAATCAGCTTGGCAGCATTTCTGAGCCCACGGGCAAGGGTGTCCATTCCGGAGATGTGGGCGAGGAAGATATCCTCGACATCAGTACTTTCTCTCCGCCTGTTCCATTGTAAGGAGTAAAAAGAGAAAAAGTAAAATATTGCACGGGTCATACGCTTCAAGAAAACCATTACCTAGCTCAAACCAACTTAGTATGCATAAAACATGAAGAAGAAAAATTAGGTATTCAAGATATTATTTTCAGAATTAGGATAAACATAAAAGAACTTTGAAGAGTGAGAGCACTAACAGTTTTGCGTCAAAGTTGAACCCACCAGGTGCAAGCCCTCCCTATGGGTAAGAAGATAAACGAAAATCAGTTACTACATATACAAGTTTTGGCCAGCATAAAAGCTATGATTATGGTGAATATACATTTCTAATCACACTTAGCATAACTAAGGTTGCTTCGCCTATATCTGTAAGGAACTGGTCGGTATCCCAACCTGTTCAGATAGAAATAGGAACACATAGTTTAGTTGTCCAACCAGGGATGAAATGGACGATTAATTTCTGAAGAAAACATGAACTTCTTTTTGAGAAAAGAAGGATACCAATCTGTGGATCTCCAGTGTTAGCATCAATATTTCCAAGTAACCCATTTATTCTTGCAGTCTCGAGCTCATGATGGCAGCTGCAAGAAGCAATTATTATCCAATTAGAAGAAAGAACTAAAAAGACCATTTTCACTATTGAAAACATTAGAACCATTTTCGCTAATGAGGACTTGCCTGTGACCAGACAGAGTGGCATGGTTACACTCGATGTTCAACTTGAATTCTCCTGTAACAACAAAAAGCACGACATAATATATAATGAAGGCTTCTTGGAAGGAAATGAAAGAAAAATAAGTTTCATGGAGAACATAAGATTTATGGTTTTAAAATATGAGAATACTTAACTAGTATAGGAGAGGTTATCTATATAATAAAGTGAAGTGGTGTTTCCCTCCAAAACATAACATGATAAAGATTTTAAAAGGAGTATATCAAATGGATAGAATAGGACATGTATATGTCAATAAAAAACCTTTAAAAAATCAAATGGAAAATGAGATACAATGAGAAGCAATTTCAAAAATCAATTATCAAGGAGTGTTGGAGAACAATTATATAATAACAAAATAGAGTTGTATTAGTGACAAAAGATAAGAGAATAAAGAACGGTCATAATTAAAAGAAAGGAGTATTCCCGACAGAACAAGAAGTGTCACAATTAAAACAGAATGGTCATTCCCATGTATATGTCATCTAAAGAAGTGTCACATAAAACCTTTTTAAAGAAAAATACTATTAAATGATATAAATGATAAGCAACTTAATACCCAGATTTATCAAAGGCGGAGGCAGGGATGATTTATCAAGGGGTGTGAAGGCACGGGGGTTTCCAGCTATAAAAATAATAGTATGAGGTCGTTATGTGTGCAATAATTTATGTATGTGCATTATAGTTCTATAATTCATCTTGTCTGCATGAGTCCGTGCTTTGTCTCTTATGTTATGTATAATGTGGGCATATGCTCACATAAGTTTAGTAGGATGTGAGGATAATCCGTAATAGCTGAACATATCTTGGATGGACTAATTTATGGATTACTCGTAGCAAGTACAAGTGGGTCAAAGAGCACGATGATCAAGGATCCAAGTCACAGCAACCATTGACTGGAACACCTAGAGATTTTGTTGACAGTCTACATGCAGCCCAGAGAAAGGCAGCACATATAATATTTGAAAACATACAGTTTCAATCTTTAGATAAAAAGAAACTTTTAAAGGGACAATTGTGCACCCCTAGGAAACATGTACAGTAGTCACACTACAAAATCAATGTCATTTCTGTGACGGACACATTTAGGACAAGACACAGACATAACAAATTTGGTGCCATGTTGTCTTGTAAAGTTTTGGCAATCGTCGTCTTGCCAAGTTTTTGTTAGTGCAACATACTACGAATGCATACTTCCTATGTTAACATTGGGAACAGTTCAGGCACCTAAGCAAATATAAGGAATTAGCTCCCAAGATTATAATACTTCCACTACACAAGTAGCAAAAGCCTGATACTTATTGGGAACAATTCAAATTCATAATACATATTTAAAATCCAAATGCTGAACTGCATAAATTCTTCGTGAGAAAGGACTTAACATACAGAATGCCTACATTGAGGTAAGGCTCTTCGTACGAGTGTAACAATAAGCACCAAAAATAACAATCACAACCCTATGCATATAGAAATTGTCTACAGTAAATTTTGAATTATAAATATCGGATACAGAAAAGGGTATCATATACTCTAATTCAATTTAAGAAAAGCCAATGAACTCTTCAAGTGGTTCAGTTGTGGTAGATACTAACTAAACTAGTTCCTTTCTAGGATCAAATAGTTTAAGGGAGGGCATAAGATATACATCAATTAAGAGGTCCTATATCAGTGTAGAGACTACAACTGTTCCTGGTTGTCCAACAATGACTCTTAAAAAGAAAATGAACATCCTTCACGAAGGATATCATCTGATGAACTAACGCCTCTCATTGATATCGAAAATATCTTGATTGATGGATAGACTTTTCAATCGATTATATGGGACTCTAAATAATGAATCTGAGTGTGATGGCATGAGGAATTACCTGCAAGGTCATACTTCTGGAGAAAAGAAAATGTAGTAGCAGCATCCCAATCATACCTAACATAAGTAGATCACATCAAATAAATAAATAAATAAAATCACACTTTAAAAATTAAAATAAATCAACTTGTGACACATTACTGATGCTTAGTAGGTTCTTGAGGTTTAGGTTCGATCAGTAGAGTCCCTGAAAAAACAAAACCAGCATCATTTAATTATTTGAATTGCCATTTCCATAGACACAGGCGAGTATTCTATGGATCTAAAACTCAAAATAAAAAGACACCTAGGACTTTTACATTAAAAGCTACTGATTGGAAGTAAAAACATCATGCCCTGAATTTATGTAAGAAACAGGAGTTAACTTCCATATAATAAATTTTGATACATCTTCACAAGCATGCCAAAATACCCAGTAAAATAGCAAACACTTGTAAATGCATGTTTTCTTAATAATTAAACGTGAACTTATACCTTTGAATCCAATTTTCTTCTTCCAGTCAACAGCTGCTTGGAGAAACTTGGCCTGAAAATGCAAATGTCACACCTTAATATTCACAATAATCATTCACATATCAAAACAAGCAGCAACTAGTTCAAGGATGATGACAACATTGAAGCTAATATATTCAATATGTCATACCAAGTGATTAAGCTCCCTTTCCATATTAGTATTCAGGAGAGTCTGATAACCTTCTCGGCCGCCCCAAAAAACAAAATTCTCTCCTCCAAGATAGTGTGTAACCTATTGAAGGCGAATATTATAAGTATATGACTGAAACAAAAAGCATAACTAAGATGCATGCAACACCAACCTCCATGGCTTTCTTGACTTGGGCTGCAGCATAAGCATATACTCCTACTTCAGAGCTGCGATGTCAAGCAAAATAATTATATCATTAAATCATACTGGGTACAAAATTTATCTACAGATATTATAAGAAAAAAAAAATAGAGAAACCTGGTTGCAGCTCCATGCATGTAACGAGGGTGCATGAACAACTGAGCTGTGCCCCATAGAGGTTTGATTTTAGTCCCCTGTAAAGATTTTAAAAAATGAAAATCTATAGTTCAAATGTTGTTGGATAAGAAAAGTAAATATTCAAACTTCATTACATAAGTTAGAAATTCACCCAAGGGTGAAAACTTCAATACCTGAAGCTCCTTTGCAAGGGCAACAACTTCATCCAAATTTGCATTTGATTCCTGAAATAAACAGTATGATGAGTATATGTTCAAGAAAATGTGAAGTTTTAGCATGGTTGGCAATATCGGCCGATAACGATCCGATATGGCCGATACCTATACGGTTTGGCATGTCCTGATCCGATACCGACCGATACCAACACCAGGGGTATTTTCAGTCAATTCAGTAAAAAAATTGAATGAAAAAGGCCAATCAAAAAGGGTTTAACAGCATAGTAAAGTTGTAAAAAAGAAAATTTATCTATCGGAAGTACACCAATCGGCGGCAAGGGTGACTATTATTTCATTTAATTCCAAAATTGCTAAGAAAAATACATAAAATACTTAAAATTGTGCCTAAATATATAAAATATTTTTTTCTAAATTTTTTATTATGTATTAATAATTATTTGTTTTTCGATATCAAAAAATATGATACTCCAATCGAAACAGTCGATATTGTTGATATTGTCGATCCCGATACTCATAGGAAGGGTCCGATACCGGTTCCGATATCGTGAACCTTGGTTTTTAGTCAATATTAAACACAAACTCTATTAGAAAATTTAATCTGATAAGAAAGATAAACGACGAATGATCTTATATAATTCCATAAATTTGAAGATTCAGTCAAAACAAAACAAGCAGCAGCTGTGTAAATATGCCTAATAAAAAAAATCTCAACCTAAATACATAAAAAAGAGAGGATAAATAATGCACATACCGACAGTGTTTTGCCATCAGGAGCAATATCTCTGTCATGGAAGCACCATCTATCAACTCCCAACTTGTTTATGAATTCGAAATTAGCTTTCACTGCAACAACAGTTTAACACGAGAAAAATGATAACCTTCATCTCTTTATAAAAATTAATTACTTAAACCTTGAGTTACCATATTCTTACTTCTTCTCTTTGCCATAGCCACCGAATTGGTACCATCCTCCCATGGCCACAACTTTGTCGGGGCACCAAAAGGGTCGGCTCCAGTCCCGCGGAACGTGTGCCAAAAGGCAACGCTGAACCTCAGCCAATCCTGAGAAGCAAGAAGTACATCTTAACATAATATGCTAATATAACCATACCCTTCTTTATCACCCTCCTCCTTACGAGAGAATCTATTCATTCGAGCTGGAGACATAAATATGAATTAAAGATCTACCTTCATTGTCTTTCCAAGGATCTCTTCCTCTGCGTTGTACCACTTATAAGAAAGAGGATTTTTGCTACTTGGACCCTGGAGATGTATGCGAATAAATAAATAAATAAAATTAAATAAAAGAAATCACGGACCAAAAATTCAAGAGCAATGCTAGGATTACAACCATTTAGCTTATGACCTACTAACAACCGCCACCTCCATTTAGCTTACAACCTACTTACAACTGCCAAGGTGGCAGTTAATTGGGCCCCCTTTCCCCATGTGGGATAGGGGAAGAGAGGACCCAATTAGCAACTGTCACGGTTGTAAGAGGGTTGTAAGCCCAATGTTTATAAACTTTACAATTTTGAAAATTCAGTTCAAACTAAAAACATCGTGATATGGATGCGACAGGTGAATTTTAATGAAATTGAAAGTGTACTGATTTTCCTCTTTAGCCAGTTGAGAAAATCAAGGGATCAGATGCAGGGACGAAACTATTTTGAGACCAAAGGGGGCCATGGCCCCCCCTTGGAATTTGATTTTTGTTTTGTTTTTTTTTTGTTTTTTTTTTTTTATTACCTAAAACTTTATAACATGTCTGAATGTGGGCTAAAGCATTGCTTCAGGCCCATTCAACTCTTCAAAGACCTCATCCAATTTGAGTTTGGTGTGAAGTTAGTTAGGTCATATTCAAAGAGGGTTTCTATATCCCTGTTTCTATGGCAGAAAAAAAAAAATTCTTCTGGTGGTTTTTATCCAATTTTTATCAGAGTTTCTACATCTAGAAACTCTTATACCACTTTCAAACTAAGTCTTAAAATTCTCCATTTATAGTTCTTCTATTATTCAATGCCAAGTAGGATAGAAACTCAATTTTAGAAATCTCCATTGGAGATAGCCTTAGACCATCTCCAACGGTGATTTCTAAAATTAAGTTCTTATCCAAAATTAAGTTCTTATCCTACTTGGCATTGTACTTTAAGGAGATTTCTATCCTAGTTGGAAGAGTTTCTACATAGAAATTGTAAACATACAAAAATGCTCTCCAATGGTTCTCCATTTCTATCCTATGTGTCACATAGTAAAAGGACCAATTTAATGGTATGGGGCCCAATAATAATTGTCATGAGAGATAGAAGAATTTCTATAGAGTTTCTACATGTAGAAATCCTCATAGAAAGTTTCTATCCTACATCATTGCCACCTAGGATAGAAATTGTGATAGATAGAAATTGTGATAGAAATCACCATTGGGAGAAGTTTTTTCTAAAATGTATTTCTTCCATAGAAATAGGGAAGATAGAAACCCCCATTGGAGATGGTCTTAGTTATCTTCAATATAATTTTTTTTCCTTCTATTTTTAAAATTATTTGTGTAGTTCACTATAAATATTTATTTTCCACCTTTTGAAAAATAAACTTTTATGACGTAATTTTTTTCGTGTGTTTGGTCCGTCTAACATGAGTCCTGACTCCGTCCCTGGTCAGATGAATGTAATCCAACGGCTTTTCATGACCGAGTTTGAAAAATTAGGAACTCTTGATCAGTTCCCTACGATTTTTGCCAAAAAAAAAAAAAAAATTCGCACCTCATATTTGATACTGGGAATTCCGGGAAAAAATTCCCCGGTCCACCCGTCGTCTTCACATTTCGCCTCAAGATTTGCCGGACATGTATGTTGGCCAGCAATAATCTGAATAATGATAATAACAACAACAATAAATAAAATAATAATTGTCGAGCATTAGGAAACGGAGCAGAACAGTTGAAGCAAATCAAATATTACGAGAGTGAACTCACAAATACGCCGAAATTCAAGCATAACAGCGAGATCAGGACTCCGCCGGTCTTCATTTTGGAACTCAAGCCAACTGCTGGCGAAACCCCCAAAACAATACCAAGATCGGACGATCAGAAATCAAACCTTACAAAAACACATCTTGATCGTAAGAATTCTTCGAGATTTTATGGAATAATTACTTACAGCGATCGAGAGAGGGAAGAAGAGGAAGGAGAAGCAAAGAAGAGGACGATGAGAATATATATATTTATAGCAGTAAAATTGATGCGATAGGGAGAGGTTTGGTAGAGAGGAGAGCGATCTTGGTCCACTGTCAACCGTCCGATTCACTCGTGATGAGTCGATTTAGCATTTTGATTGAATCCTTCCTTCCTTTATTAGTTTTTCCCTATCCATATGCATCGTCGAAGCTGACTCCAGATATTACGTGCTGCCACCCAACTCTATCCGTGTATCTTGGAATTCTCATCGGATAGTTAACCAACTCTATTTTGTCGCACCCATCTTTGACACCCATCTATGACAGGTGGGGACCACGAGCCAGGGAAGAGCCTTACGCAGTTTAATTGCAGATTTGGTTCATTTTCAAACTCGATATTTTTGTAAAGTTTTGGATTTTGGTTCGGTTCCAGAATCAAAAAAGAGTTATACAATTATATAACTATTTTCAATTCTAAGCATATTTTATAATTAAAAATATATATTTTTTAAAAAATTAATAATTAGTCCAACTTTGTGTGCAACCTCTAAATTCAACAAATGTGTATAAAAATTATAAATTTTAATATAATTTAATCGCAGCCCTAATTTTGGGTCCGATCCTATTAAACAATAGAAATAATTCAACCGAACAAACCGAATAAATGGAATAAAATGATTAATTATTCCGTTCTGTTCAATTCAATTTTAGTTTTGACTAATTTGGTTCGATTTTGGTTTTAATTTTTTTAATTTTGATTTATTCGATTTTGAAAGTTCGGTTGAAACCAACAAACTCTCACCCCTATTCACCATACTTACTCACTTTTAAAATATTGTAGTAGTATAAGGTAACATGTTGCAACTAATATATCTATAAAAAAAACTGGAAATTGCTGAGAAACCCAATTTCGGGGTGGGCTCTGGATAAGTTTTATGAAATACCCAGAATTAAGTATTTTCACGTTAAATATTCCAAGATTCCCTTTTAGATGCCACCCGCTAGAAACTGCTATTTTTATAATACCGAAACTACCCCTCCGCGCGAATTGGTCATCTATATGTATTTGAATTCAAAAAACTCAGATCTGGATTGCCATTTTCGTCTTCTTCTTCTTCACGGGAAATCTGAATTCCATTGCTCTCATATTCAGCAGAGATCGCAAAGATCGTTCGTAGTTCGGTGTATTTTTATTCAGTCGAACTCAGATCATCGCTCGTCATCATCATCACCATCATCATCATCTTCATCGTGGAGACATTTGAACTCAGATCTTCAATTGTGGAGAGAAGATCTTTCTTCTTCTTTTCCATAAGAATTATCATCGCTTTGAAAGAAGAACGAAACTCTTTATTCCTGAAAAAACTAAATTACACGTTTTAACACTGGAAATGACCATTCTTCGTCTTAATTAGGACGGATAATGGAATTCTCCGTCTTAATTAGGACGGAGAATGCCATTCTCCGTTTTACTTAAGACGGAGAATGCCATTCTCCGTCCTAATTAACACGGAGAATGACATTCTCCGTTTCCGTCTTAATTAGGACGGAGAATGTCATTCTCCGTCTTAATTAGGACGGAGAATGGCATTCTCCGTTTTATTTAAGACGGAGAATGGCATTCTCCGTCCTAATTAACACGGAGAATGGCATTCTCCGTGTTTCTAACACGGAGAATGGTCATTCTCCTGCGTTTTAACACTAGAATGACCATTCTCCGTGATAAATTACACGGAGAATGGCATTCTCCGTCCTAATTAAGACGGAGAATGGTCATTCTCCGTTTAATTTAGCACGGAGAATGGCCATTCTCCGTCTTAATTAGGACGGAGAATGCCATTCTCCGTTTTATTTAACACGGAGAATGTCATTCTCCGTTTCATTTAACACGGAGAATGGCATTCTCCGTGTTTCTAACACGGAGAATGGTCATTCTCCTGCGTTTTAACACTGGAATGACCATTCTCCGTGTAAATTAAGACGGAGAATGTCATTCTCCGTCCTAATTAAGACGGAGAATGGTCATTCTCCGTGTAAATTAAGACGGAGAATGCCATTCTCCTGCATTTTATGGTTAGCTGAAACTTTGGAGGGCCATAACTTTTGACTGGGAGGTCGAAACGAGGTCCCGTTTGTCGCAAAATGAGCGTATCGTCGAGGAGACTGAAAGTAACAGCTTCACAGTTAGACGGCCTTCCGAAATTTTAGATTCGCAAAAAAATGATGTTTGGACCTCCGTTTTAGCACTTTTGTCGTTCGTCCCGGTCTTTCCGAAATTTTTCGACGAGTTTTTGAAGATTTTTGAGGAGAAAACCTAGATTCGAAAGTGAGCAGCGTATGGAAGAAGATGGAGTATTGAAACGTTTTTTTAAGAACAGTTTTGTGGGTATTTTCAATAAATTAAAAGGAAGGGCAAAAGGGTCATTTGGAACCCGCTTTGGATAAGTTTCTCTAATTCTGGGCACGCGATGAAAGTTTTTTTAGCGATGGATTTTACATAAAACTTTTTTAGTTTTTGGGCATTTCATAAATCTTCTCATAAAAAAATATAATAAATTATTTTATTCGATAAAATATATCTACTATTATAAAATAAATGATATATGCTATTTGTATCTCCAAATTTTCTCTCCAAAACATCCCTCCTATATGACATATGGCATGTTAAATCTATTATACAAAACACAAAGGTTTTTTAATCCTAGGACTGACTGTGCCAAGATAAAGAGTGGTTGGGATTTAATCTTGGTGAATCAACGGTTGTGGGGTTTTATGGGGAATCCAAATAGTGGGGTTTGCACTCATAATGGTTGTGGATGAGCATTATTGAGAGTGGAATTTTATGGGGAATGAGCATTATTGAGAGTGGGGTTTTATGGGGAATCCAAAGAGTGGGGTTTGCACTCATAATGGTTGTGGATGAGCATTATTGAGAGTGGGGGCCTCATAATTATTATTGTTCGTTTAAAATTGGGAGTCCAAGATTTTGAGGGAGAATACCTTAAATGAACCATGCCCTATGGGCACGGGTTATGACTAGTAACATTATAAGACATCTAACATGACAACTGACATGACAAAGTTTAACCTAAAAAATAATTACCCAAAAAAATGAATGTTAATATTAATGTCAAGTTTAATATAAAATCTTAATTTTAAAATTTGTCATGTTATCTGTCACATTAATCGTCTTGTCAGATGCCACATAATGAGAAATGATTTGGAGGAACACTTTGGATGGACAAATAGTATTATTCTATCAAAATATTTGGAAATGGTTCAAAATGATTTACATAAGTCGTATTATATTCTCAAATAAAGTCGTATTTATATTTTCAAATAATTTTAAAAAAACTAACCAATAATTTAACTATTCGATATTATCATTATCTACATAGACATATAATAAATTATAATTAAAATACAAACATATCTACAACAAATTAGAATTAAATTATATTCAAATCATATCTATAATAAATTATAATTTACACTATTTTGAAATCTATTAGAAGGAAAAAATTGTACTTGCAACCCACATAACTGGTAAAAGATAAAGGATTATTATTAAAAGGATAGGAGGTATGACTATGCCTTGGTTTGGTTCGAAAAAGGAAAGGGAATCAATCCTTGTTTGGTTCGAGGAATGGAAGGGAAAGGAAATCAATTCCTTTGGAAATTTTTATTTTTTATTGATTTTTCTTTCCAGAAATGTCAAAGAATTTGGAAAAAAAAATGATTACTTCAATGTGGTAAAGTGATTCTCTGCTTGGATGGATGGAATTACTTTTTCTCCTAATTTTTCTTCTATTGGAAATCACTTTCCTTTCTTCTTCAATTTCTTTGGTACCCAAACATAGAAAAGTAATCACTTTCCTTTACCAATCCGAAGATTCCGCGAACCAAACGAGGCTGAAGAGAAAGTGAATCCTTGTGGGTAATAAATTGTGAGAGAAAGTGAATATTTGGGTGGGTGTGGAATTTGCTCCTATTTTTCCTTCCTTAGGGAGCCATTGCTCATTTTTTTTGGCATCCAAATAAATAAAAATGAGTGACCTTTTTTCCATCTTAATTATGTGAATCAAACGTGACCTAAGTGTATATGTCAATAAAATAATTTTTAGAACTAATGTATATATTTTTAAAGATATTATTCAATCATATAAACATGAAACAATTTTAATAATAGAACCGTCAATGAGTGTGCACGATACCTATAGTCTCTATAAAAAAAATACCGATTAGTCTATATAACAAAATAAAGTTATTTTTTGCAACAAAGGAGAGGATAAAGAATTGTAGAGATTTAAAAAAAAATTATAAGGACACATCAAAACTTGATCAATCTAGCCAATTCTTAATTTTTATTCATTTACAAGTTTGCCACTAAAAATTTACTCATAGCTATCTAATTCTTAGGTATAAAAGACAACTCTTTATATATTTTTTTCTTTCTTCTCCTTCTTCACAACATTTTTTGATAGTTTATGGATAAAATCCTAGTTGTAGAAGAAATTGGGTTACCAAATCTATCAAATTTACTAATCTATTAATCAATTAATCATTTTTTTTTATTAATAGAAGAAATTATGGATGAAACCCTAATTCTAGAAGAAATCGATTTGTTGAGCAAGTTTATATCAGGACCGATTTGTTGAGTAAGTTTACATCAGGACTGCCACAATTTTTTAGAACTGCCAGAAATTGTGGTAGTCTTGAAAGGAATTTACTGTACAACATGACTGCCACAATTTATGGCAGCCAGAAATTGTGACAGTCCTGAAAGGACCTTGCTGTACAACCAATTTATGGCAGTCCTAGAAGTATTGGGGACTGTCAGAAATTGTGGCAGTCCTAAAAGGTACTTGCTGTACAGCAAGTACATTTTAGGACTGCAACAATTCCTGGCAGTCATAAAATCGAAATGACCGAATAAAAAATATATGTTAGGATTTATTTACATCTTGATAATATAATGAAATATACATTTTAGGTTTATTTTTATGCATTTTTTGTGAAAAATAATGAAATAAACATGTTATGATTTATTTTCATGCATTATTTGTGAGGAATCAAAATGATAATAATGAAAATTGTCGAGAGGAAAACTAGGATTTAGAGTAGGAAAATTGTGGAGAAGAAGATGAAGAATAGTTTGGGGAGTGGAAAATGGTGAAGAAGAAGAGGAGGAGGAGGAGGAGGAGGAAGAAAGTTAGGAATTTGGAAGAGAGAGTAAAATTTGCAAATGAGAGTAAAATTTGGGGTTGGGGGTGTGGGGTTGGGACAGCCCCATGAGTATAAAAATTAGATAGTCCCAGTAATTTTTCCTCAAATATGGGCTAGCCCCAATCCCGACTATCCCTGATCAAGTTTTATGTACCCTTATAAAAATTCAAAAAAAAGTGATAAATTAAATGACTAGTAATATAACTGTCACAATTAAAAGAGAATAGCTTTTTCAACAAAACATGTTCTTAATGAAATTTTATTAAATATCACAGTGATGATAGGGCCGAGCATTATTTAGTTTTGAACCGAGAACCGAAATGGACCGATATGTCGTTCGGCTAAAAGAAAGTTTGGGTCCCTTTCGGTTATAAAAATGCCTAAAACATATTATTCATTTCAGTTTTGGATTCGGTCCAAAATCGAGAACCGAATACAAGATTTCAAATTTGCCTAAATACCCTTGGATATTTGAACCTATTTCTATAAATCTAACTATAATTTTTTCATTACTCTCTCCCCTCTCTTTCTCTCATATGCCGCATTTGGGACTTTTGATAGAATAAAAATCATAATTCCTCCACCTATGCTCTAGTACCCAGGAGAAGAGAAACTGTAAATATAATTATTTTTTATCCCCTTGCATCTAATCCTTTTGTCAATCCCGCTTCTCGATTTTTGTTTTTTCTAAATTACTGGCAGTTAATTTTTTAATATCGTAATACGTATTATATGTTGTATGTTGTATTTTTTTAGTTGTCTCAATTTCTGTGTTTCAGCGGTTCGAATTTTATATCTTGATATTGACCCAAATTATGGGACTTTGTTTCTATCCTAGGACCAGTTTATGTGATTCCCTTGATTTTTTTTTTCTTGATGTTGCAATAGTGAGATACTCGAGTGACGCTCTATTTTTTTTATCAAAATAATGACATACGCAACCTAATTGTGTTTCTTGGGTTTATTGTGTAACAAAGCCAGCGGGATAGGATCCATGTACATGTTTCCCATGAGACCTTTGTTATGATGCGGATTATAATGGATAAACCATAATCCCTATTTTAGTTCATGATCAAATCAACAAAATACGGACGGCATATCATTAGTATACCGCTAGTATTATGGTGAATGTTATATTGACTACCAATAGCATATATGGTTGCTCTGTCTATGCACAAAATCAAACGTGCAGTATATCAATATCATATCGCCGTTATACCAATCGCATGAGTTTTAGTTAGTCAGTCAGATTATGACCGTTCTATCGAGATCGGACGACCATGATTAATTTCAGGGATCTATAAAATTCATAAATCCTCCCTCTCTATATTCATTTATGCAACAAACTTTTATCCCCCCTCTCTCCTATTTTGAGTGGTTATTTGAATACATTTTCAATAATTCTCACCTAAATTTTCTAAAAGCTAAATGTATGTACGTGATAAGAAACTATTCTCAACAATTACCAAAACTTAGTGCCTTCGGACAGACAAAAGAACACTGCAACATAAAAAAATATTTTTAGTAATGCTATGGAGACATACTTTTCTTGATACATTTCATAGTCACGCTGTTGTGACAGTGCATTATTAGATATCAAGGAAAACCTTAAAAGGGAGTTAATAGTTGACATCCAATACGGATGTCAAGGAAAGCCTTTAAGAGCATCTCCAACCCTATTGTGAGTTTGAAAAAAATGGTTGCCACATAGGAATGACAACCATTTTTTCCAAAAGTACTTCTCCAATGCAAATGTGAAATAAAGTGTGGAGTTGACATGGCAATGACATGGCAAAGACAATGTGAAGTTGGTTGTCTAGATCTAGACAATGCACTTCACAATGTCTTTATGTCCACATCATCATTTGTGAATAAAAATATTTATAAAAAAGAAGTAGAAGAGTAAAAGTTGTCTTGGAAGTTGTAAAAAATTATTTTTATTGTCTTCTCAATACTTTTGCATTGGAGATGACTTTTTAAACCCATTGTCATTTGTGAATATAACTTTGCCACCTATACAAGACATTGTCTTGTCCCTCATGCCACATAGGATTCACAACACAAAACAAGACAATAGGGTTGGAGATGCTCTAAAGGGGGTAATAATTGACATCAAATAATACACTATTACATGAGTGTGACTTATGGAGTATGTAAAAAAAAGTGTTCCTATAGCATTATTGAATTAGTTTTCATATAAGGTTGCGTTTGATTGGGCTTTTTTTTCAACGAAAATTTTTTCCATCACAAATTTTCCACCAATTGTAGTGTTTGATAGTTTATATTTTTCATGAAATTATTTTTCAAGAAACTATTATTTTCCATACTTTCATCTAAAATGGTGGAAAATAAAACTTGTCAAACTCATAGAAAATATCATTTTCCATGAAAATAACTAATTTTTTGTGGAAAATAATAACAATCAAAACGCAAATTAATTTTTTCATAAACTTTTTTTTAAAATAACATAAAAAAAATTCCTAATAAGAAAATTAATAGAATTAATTATTTTCCACATATTTTTTATCCTGCAATGAAACTAATTTCCAAGTGTTTCAAGAAATCACAATCTTATGTGAGTTTTGTCAACTACGTGGATGATCTATAGATTTAGACCTGTGACCAAAATCCATTATAAGAAGTCAGGTCGACGGATAGCGCCAGAGGTTTCGAGCCAAACTCTCTCAAAACCAAACCATCTCTCTCTCTCTCTTTCGTCTCTCCGCCGAAGAAATTCAAAGGTGAGTCCTCTCTCTCTCTCTATAAAACCCCTTTCAATTTATTGTCTATTTCCCCTTTTGCCAACAAAACCCTAATTTTTAGGGTTTCGCTTCCGTCGTTCTCTCCGTTTCTATTGCTTGCTTGTCAAGAATCGTGGCTTTCTTTCAATTGATCTGCTGGTAGCGGAAGGATCTCATTGTTCAGGAGACAGGTGTATAATACGCCGATAGCAACCATCTCTCGATTTCATTTGGGTCGTGATCAGCAGAACGTGGGAATTAGAAAAAGATCATTTTTTCTATATTTGTTAAGGAATAATTCGAAAAAATTGTCACCCAGCAGAAAAGAGGAAGACATTTCACTGCAGTTGGTTAACTCGAGGAAGCTAGATTTCTTTTAAAAATCGAGAACAATTAAACAAAAAGAGTGAAAATTAGGTATTTGTGATATTTATTAGATCTAGCTATGCCCTTCTGGTTCGAATTTTCGTATTTTCGTACATAAGCGGTATCGTTGGCGAGTGGCCAGAAAAATTCAGGAAGTGGGTAGTTGCAATGGATAATTTTTAATGCGAGAAAGAGCTGTAGTTACTGTCTATGCCATTGGCGTTGGAGTGGTGAATAGTTTTCAACTTGTAGTCGAAAACACAAAGGCAGGGCTCGAAAGAGCCAAAGTAGCAACCAACCAGTATTCCAGTTGCTCCCAACCGGAATACCCGGCTTTCCAGAGCCTACTGCAAAATAGCAACCGGCATACCGGCTTTTCTAGAAGCAAAGTGCGCACTAGTGCACCCTGAACCGGAACACCAGCGACATACCGGTTGCCTCTCCGGAATTTTGGTTAGAGCAGATTTCAAGTGTAATGGTCATGTTTTAAGCATAGTTTGTAGTATCCGCCGACAGCGACGGTTTGGTATGTCCCGATCCAATACCTACCGCCACTTATACTGATCGATACCGATGTTAGGGGCTATTTCTCGTCAACGCGCTAGACAAAATTGAATGAAAAAGACCAATCAATAAGGGCGTGAAAGCGTGGAAAAGTTGTAAAAGCATGTAAATGAAAACAAAATTATTTTTATCAGGTAAACCAATCAGTAAAGCGACTATTATTTCATTCAATTTCAAAACTATTAAGAAACAACATATAAAATAATTTAAATTATATATATATATATATATATATATATATATATATATATATATATATATAATATATTTTTAATAATTATTTGCTTTCCAATACAAAAAAATCGATATATATATATATATATATATAATATATTTTTAATAATTATTTGCTTTCCAATACAAAAAAATCCGGCACTCGATTAACTATCGATACTACTGATACCGATACTCATAGGGAGGGTCTGATACTGATACTCATAGGAAAGGTCCAATACCGATAGTGCGAACCTTGATTTTAAGGTGTGTTTCTATGGATCGGATTGCTCATGACTTGAAAAAATTAGAAGAGCCTATTTAAGGGGTTTGCTAACCATAAATAGTCTGCTCGAGGAAGTAGGAGGTTTGTTTGGTGATTGTGCTAGGAAGCCCTAAGGAAACCAAGGGAATTGCAAACAATATACTTAACTCCTGCAAGTGCTCCTCGTTAATCGAGCTTAACCATATAAGAAATACTTTTGAATTTGTCCTTATGTCTAACTACACCACACATCTAGTAGGAGTTTTGATGCAAAATCATAATTAATTGTAAGCCAACTTTAATTTGGTTTAGAATTATATGGTTATTTAGGATTAGGATTTTTATTTGGCTATAAACTGACACCTTAGGTTTTGTGATATGATAAATAACTAATTGAGCTTATGTTTAAGAATTATTAGTTGTCTAGGATTATGGTTTCTATTTCGTCATAAATAGACCCTAAGGCTTATTTCTGATAACAACTTATGCTCATGGGATGTTGATAATTACCAATATAGAAAAGAGAGGAAGAAAGAAAGATTGACAGGCAAGAAGAGAAACTGGGTTTCTTGGGTATTCTTAAGACTTCTCAGGTTTAATCTCTTAGGACTTTCTTGGGACTTCTCTTGTATGTTCTCTAGGGTTGGAGGCTCTGTAAACTTAGAATGGATCTTGTAATCCTGTACTGACCTAGTTTTGTAGTGATCTCCCTCTTCTGCTGGTTTTTTACCATTTTGGATTTTACAATTTATCCTTGTTTGCTTGGTTTGATCTTTATTTCTCTACATTAGCTGGCCACAAGATTGTCATGTTGGTGTTGTCATGGTGCGTCGTGGGTGCTTGTTATTCCCAACAACATCCCCACATTATAATACAGAAGTTAGTATTGTCTCTTTGGAAATTCTCCAAAAGGGAAATCTGCTTTTATCTTTTTAAGAGAGAGGGAGACATGATTGGAATATTCTTAATTAGGCCAACATAGTGGAAACGAGTTTATATTGATAAGGGAGTCATGGTTTGTGGAGCGAGCTGTATCAGGTCGAAGTAGTTTTACTTTTGGTTTGACATTTGGCAGCAATTGCCTGACTTGCATTCAAATGATGGCAATTGTGTGGTCTCTGCTATCTACCAATTGCAGTACCTCTTTGGAGGTATCCATGCTGCATTTACCTTGCTATCTGCAAGCATAATAGCTATATGTGGTAGAATTGATGTGCTAGAAACTAAGAAATCTGACTTGATTGCTGAATTTCATGTTTATGGAGTGCTCACATGTTTGGACCAAAAATTGTTTTTTAACCTTGTCATGGAAATTCTTCTTTACGAGTCCATATATTTTACTTTTTCAGAATGGTGGTTTCTTATTGAGTTCTATCCCATCTAGGCAATGACGGTAGTTTCAAATAATCTGCTTTATGCTATATGTCGGATAGATGAGAACACCTCTCTTTTCTGCAAGTGTTTGAGCATTTTGGTTTACGGTAGTTTGACATGTTTGAATACTACTGTTCTCACGGTTACTTGCCTAAGTAGGATTATCTAGGTTTATGAGGTTTCCCACATTCCAGGTGCCTAACACTTTTATGGTTGCTTCCTACATGGTAACTTGGCATCTAGGTTGGTAAATAACTGGTTTATAGGGTGCCTATACATATTCAAACTGACATGACAGGCAGCTTGTGTGTGTAACTAGCCCCTTTACACGACAAAATGCAAATGATGATTGCTAAGTTCTAATTTGACTTTAGAAAATTCAAGATATATATATATATATTCTCTATCTAACATTTGACTTATTTAAAAGTCTCAATCTGTGTTGATAAACAGAATAGAAGTGCCTACAATATAGTTTGTGTGGGGGGGGGGGGGGGGGGGGGTGTTGAGTTTCCAGTTTCCTACTACATAGTCACTTTTCCCTAGTACTATAATTTACTTAATGCGTCAACTGAATGAGGTCAGTTGGTAAGTGCAGAAACCTCTTTTTTGATATTTTCTAACTTTTGAATCTCTATTTTATTTTATTAGACTTATATAGGTCCAAATCTTCTTTGCAGAAAATTGAACACTTTTGATATATGGAAACAATAGTGTGCTGCAAAATGATATATATACTTTTGTTAAGAAAGATATTTGATCAGTTTTCTTCATCATCTTCGTACATTTTTTGTTTATAACACGACACGCTATTTATACAAGCAAATTGTTCTTTTTCTTTTATATTTAGTTCCAATAATCACCTTCCATTATTCCATTATTCTAGAGTTTGGCATAATTGTCACTCTGCATAACTAGGAGGTTGCTTCATATTTGTTTTGAAGTTAGTATTGTGATTCCTGTTCATGCAGCAGTATGGATGATGAGAAGTCATTTCCATACGAGAAGCGTAACTCTGGTAGTTTTCTCTTAATCCACTCCACAGTTTTTTTATTTGACTCGTTTCTTTTTCGATTTTGCAGGCCCGTAGTTCTAAACGGTAGCATCCCTTCCTTTCCTTCACAAAGCACAACACAGCAGCAACCAACAACCATTGTAAAAGGACGCTGAGCATTAACGGGTCAACCCAACCCGAACAGACTCCTCACCTCCATTAACTCTAATCCTAACCCTGATTCCGGCATCGAGCTCCATATATCTCCTCTAAATCCTCTCGATTCTCTACCATGCTGTCCGGAATCAAGTTCATTCCGAGGGACCAGCTGTTGAAGCCATCATCGTCCGATTCTGAATTGGCCGGTTCCAAAGAAGAAGAGAAGGGTTCGAAGAAGAAGAGGAGCGAGAGGAAGAAAGAGAAGAGGCGAAAGAAGGAGAAGAAGAGCAAGAGGAGTAGCAAGAGCAAGAAGAACGAGTACAGTTCCAATTCCGATCCGGATTCTTCTTCGTCGGAGAGTACAGGGAACAAAAGGAGGAGGAGGAGGAAGAAACAGGAGTATGGTAATCTATACGCTTCTTTTCCTTCCTTGATTAAAAATTGGATTTTGTTAGAATGAGGTATAAACATTTCTTCTTTTGTAATAGATGGTGGTGATGATGATGATGATGACAGGAGTGCTGTCAAGCGAAATGAGAGGGAGGTTGTGAGGAAGGAGATGGGGTTGGAATGGATGCTGAGTTCCGGAAGTAGCGGGAACAGAAAGCCGGAGAAAGTCGATAGTGTGCCGGAGGATCCTCAAGTCGACGAGGTAAGGCTTGTCAGTCTTCTATATTTGCTCTTGTTTCATTAGAAGAGAAATTTTTGCCTTTACTTCTTTATTGATTTTTTGGATCTAGGAAGTACATAAACTTCAACTATCCATGCCGTGCCGCGTCTTGTTAGACAAATGGCACATACACTCCCAAAATGCACTACGACACCCCAAAATTGGTGCGGCGCCTTGTGCCACCCGTATCTGTATTTTGTGGCATACTGTACACGTGTCCATGCAACATAGGTTTGCATGAACAACAACAACAAAAAAATGCCTTTTATCCCAAAATTTTAGCCTTTTAACCCAAATATTTGGTTGGTTTTTGAATCCTTTTCTTCTTTTCAGCTTTGTTAAGGGCAATCTTAGCATTAAAAAAATCATGCCTTTACCCCTAGTTCGGCAGATCCTTTAATCATTATCTTCGGTCTTCGTAACCACTGCATCTACTGGTTTATGTTGCATGTGTGAAAACCACTTGACATGATTACGTATCATCCTTGATTGTGTGATCTCAAACTTATCTGTAACACAGTCATTTCTTATCCTTGTCCTTGATTGCCACACAAACTTCGCACGAATACGTTTGCTTGCATGAAGAGGCTCTAATATCTTGATGTTTCAAGTGATTCTTCTTTCCCGTTTGTTGATATGACTATACCAATTGGTGAATGTATGTATGTATGTTTGTTGTCTCATGGGATGTGTGTGGATCAGTTGAGCTGATAATGACGAATTACCTTTTTCGTAGCAGGTAAAAGATGCAAATCCAAGAGAATTAAATCCATATCTTAGAGATAATGGAAGTGGTTACCCAGATGACACTTCAGCCTCGGTGGCGGCTGTTGGTCAACTTCTCTCTTCTTCAGTTGTTGGTGATGGCGGTGCAAGTTGGCGATTGAAAGCCCTAAAGCGTGCGAAGGAGCAAGCAGCTCGTGAAGGACGGAAACTTGACGAGGTATACCATCTTACTTCCATTTTATGCCCGTGAAGAAGAAGCCATATTAGTTGAACTTACTGTTCCTGTACAGGTTGTTGAAGAACGATGGGATTCGTTGGGCCATTTAGCTGCTTCTGTGGCAACTCGGACAGCTGCACCTTCTCGTGCCCATCTGCGTGCTATAAAAGAGAGGAAAATGGGACAGATAGAAACACCTGAAACTGACGCAGATGGTGCAGTTAAAGGAGTTGCTGAATTATCACGAAGAGGCAGCCACGATTATTTACGAGATGTTTCTTCTCGGCATCCTGAAATGAGGAAACCAAAACAGGATTCTTTCCAATGGAAAAGTAAACGACAGAATATGTCTTCCGAGGACAGCTCACTCATTGCCTCAGCATTATCTGGCTTGAATAAGTTTTCTAATGATGGGAGCTTTATGGACAGCGTCTCTCATCTCCAGGTTAATGGTGCTGATGGCTCTAGTAGCTCTCCTAGAGCAGGTAAAGAAGTAAAGAATCACAGGGGAAATGATTTGGGCTCTTCTGAAATCAGAAATTCTAGTGAAGTATCCTCAGTTAACATACAAGGTTTGACTGCAAATCAGCTAGCTGCTAAGGTGTTGCAACTCAGGATGAAGGGAAAAGTTGCAGAAGCTGAAAAACTCTCGGTGAGACATTTTTTAGTCTTTTTTGGATACTATACCTGGCTGATTAGTTAAATTGGGAGCGCTGAATGTAATTAATAATGTTAACACCTATGCGCCAACACTTGCACAGTTGCACTTACTGGACTAGAAATAACACATATTTTGAAGGTGTTCATTTAGATGTCCATGTTGAACTTGTAGGGTTGTCTATCGAGTTCTATATAAAGGATCATCTTGCATGTTTTACTTGCCTTGTCTGGGAAATGGAAATTCTGATTTAACTTCTTTTTTATTGAACATCGTTGATTAGAAGAAGTTTAGATTGCTTATGTGCATTTGTCGAGCCTGTGAATCTTTTTCTTTTATTAGTTCATTTCTGATATGCTTACTAAATGTCTGACAAAAGACCTTTCTCTTATTTTCCAGAAAGAGATGCAGGCCATGACTGATCAGCCATCTGTGGGCAATAAAACGATTGAACAAGAATCTCAAGGGAGCATAAGCAGGTATGTGACTAATATTCGCGGAGGATCTTTATTGTTAGATAACTATATGAGCCTAATGGACAAGTTTTAAGGTTCGAAATATCGGTATCGGAACCGGATTCGGATCCTCCTTCCTATGAGTATCGGTATCAGCCGTATCAACAGTTTCGACTGTTTCAGATTCGAGTATCGGGTTCTTCTTTTCGGAAAGCCAAAAAATAATAAAATGTATTTTAAAATGTGGAGAAATATTTGATACATTTAGACATAATTTAATATATTGTATGTTGTTTCTCTATAGTTTTAAATGGAACAATATTTCATTTGCAATGCATACTATTGTTATTTCCTTACCTTTCCACATAGTGAAACCATAATAAATAGTTTCGAATTGGAATAATACTAATATGAACATATGTTGTGAATTTAAGCTATACAACTTCGACAGAAAGTAATGGTTACATTTTATTGATAAGGAATCTTATTGACATACTTTATTATTGCCAATGTTCGGCACAACTTAATCATCGAGTCGACACAATATTTTCATTCTTCTATCTTTTTTGTTATATTTTTCTGTCTAATTGATCGGGAAAGAGACCCCAAAGTCGGTATCGATATTTATCGGTAACAGTTGGTATTGGATCAGAACCATGCCAAAACCGATATGTATCGTTGTATCGGTATTGGCTGATACTTCACATAAATGCCTTAAGCTACTATTTCTATCAGATGTTTTGTAAGGCCATCTCCAATGGGGTTTCTATCTCCCCTATTTCTATGGTAGAAATTCATTTGAGAAAAAACTCCTCCCAACCATGATTACTATCCCAATTTCCATCCTATGTGATGTGGCAATGATGTAGGACGGAGAATTTCTATGAGGGTTTGTACATGTAGAAACTCTTATAGAAGTTCTCCTCTCTCTCATAGCAATTAATATTGGGCCCTACCTCATTCGATTGATCCTTTTAATTTTTTGCCATGTAGGATAGGAATGGAGAACCATATGGAGATTTTTTTTTTGTATGCAATTTCTATGTAGAAACTCTAGCAACTAGGATAGAAATTTCCTTAAAGTACAATGCCAAGTAGGATGGAAACCCAACTTTAGAAATCTCCATTGGAGATGGCCTAACCAATTATACAATCTTTGTTACCCATCACAACGCTGAACATGTTTTTTTCTTTTGTTTTCCTAATTAAAGATTGTGAATTTAATGGAAGTGACTTCTATATAATGGTTTGTATAAAGTAGTAAATAACAACAAGAGTGTTTTATTTTAACAAATAGGATATATCTATCAGTTTATTTGTTGTGAGGAATATGAAGTAGAGCCTAGATCTAACACATTCATAGAATCACATAGTGTCCAGTGTAATTCTTATATATTATATGTTGACACAAATATATGATTTCCATTGGCATATCCTGGCAGTGTTGTGTCCTAACCTTGTAAACTGCCTAGTGGTGGTTTAGCATTAATTAAACAAACCATGATCCAATTGTAAAGCAGGAAAAAGCTTGGTGAAGGCCAATGGATTAGTTGAAAAGTGTCCAAAATACATTATGCCAACTTGTATCAAATTATAAGAGATTTGATATGCCATTTTAAACAATAGTTTTATCATTTTATCTACTTTATTCGATAGAATCTGTCGAATCCAAGACATGGGTGTATGGAATGTGTTATGTTAAAAAAATGAAATTTCTTTATCTCATTGTTCTCTTGACTGTAGGTTTGTTCAGAGGCAAATTTATAGTGAAAAACAGAAAAGGGAAGATGATGCTGATTTGCATCTTGCTCAGAAAATAATGCAGAACAAACTATACAGTTTATCCGGAAGGGCAGATGATGAGTATGATTTTGACGGCGATGCTCCAAGCAAGAAACGCAACAGGAAAAGGGAGGGAGTACACGAGGAGAGAAGGGGTATCCCTAAGCGCATGTTGACTCAACAAGATCGCTGCCAATTTTGTTTTGAGAACCCGTCAAGACCAAAACATCTTGTTGTTTCCATTGGGAATTTTACTTACATGATGCTTCCTCAATGGCAACCTGTTGTGGAAGGTCATTGCTGCATTTTGCCAATGCAGGTATGTGTGGGATTTGCTGATTTATATTATGTGGCATTTTCCTCTTATGTTTGTTATGCAGTATATAGGAATAATATAATAAGAGCACTATGCCATTCCATCCATTTCTTGTGAAGACCCTATGTTGTTTCTACTATGATAATATAATGATGTTTAATATGTTTCTAATTGAAGTTGTTCTAGTTGTTCCTTTCTACTGAGGGGATGTTTAGGAATATCCTTGTAGTTGTCATGTGATTACTTTATCACCAGGCTGCACAAATATTGATACAGGCAGACACAATGAAGATTCAGAATACTAGATTTAATAGAAATATTAAATCTTACTCGTGTATATTTTTTGCATGTTCATATTGTGACTATTTCAAAAAGATCTTAGAAAGGATACAATGCAAAAGAAATATTATCTCAATTATGTGTGATGCGGACAGGACCATGCCATTTCACTTTCGGCCATGATTTGATGGGTCCATTTGGAACCTCGACATGGGTTGACCATGTCTAGCATGCGAGTCAGGATGTACTGTTTGATGTGTTGGACACGGCTATGGTCCTTTGGAGGAGTATCCATTCAAGTTAACTGTATTGGACTGCCCCATGCTTATTGATATGATGTTAGAGTCTATCATTTTCTACCTTATGACACCTATATTGCAATATACCAATTAATTGTTTTCAGAGAGGCAAATCACTTGGCAGCCAGGAATAACATCTGCCTAGGCCACCTAGGTTGCGGAGGAGAGAGAAGAAGGGGAGAAAGATGGTGGTATTGGGTAATTAGGAAAATGAAGGAGGAGAAGAATCCAATTATTGTGGCCACTTTTGCGTTGTTGTCGTTTAATATTTCCTCCCGACCATATTGATGCCACTTGCACACTGGGAAGGGGGAGTGATCTAGAGTAAAAACACTCATAGAACTAGGGTTAAAACAAAGATTTGCGCAATTCACTTGCTCTCTTTTTTCCCCTTAATTCTCCCTTTATAATCCTTGCCAACTTTTTTAATCATCTGTCATATTCATGGTATTATGTGTATCAAATAATAAAGCATCCGGTCTATATTAATGCCATATTTTTCTATACAGCATGACTCTGCTAGCAGAAATGTTGACAAGAATGTCTGGGAGGAAATACGCAACTTTAAGAAGTCTCTTGAGGATGTTTGCAGGACAAGAAAAGGATGTTGTCTTCATTGAAACAGTTATAGGCTTGGCACGGCAGCGTAGGCATTGCTTGATTGAGTGCATTCCTGTACCCTATGAGGTTGCAAATCTAGCACCTATGTATTTTAAGAAGGTGAGTGCATTATAATTTTAGTGATTGAAAATAGAATGGTTTGATGAACTTGTATATAGATTCATACATGAAGTACAAAGTTTATGTAATATATACCCTGTTGTAAAATGCTATTATGTCCTTCATTTCTAACAGTACAAAGTTGCAGTTACATGTCAATTGTTGTAGTTTTTCTATTTTACCCAAAATCAATAACATGAGGTATTTATCATGGTTTGTGAATTAGGAAAATCTAACTGTCGAATTCCTAGTCCTTATTAATCGATACAATTGTAGTCGATCTTTCTTTCCTTTGGATGAGTCAAACACCGTTCAAAGTTGGTTCCTAATCCTTTAAGTTCATGACCAAATAGCTATTATGACTTTTGAGGGAATGTCTAGCTATACAATTCCGGCCTTGACACAAATAAGTGAAAGTTGGATCCTAATCCTTTAAGTTCATGACCAAATAGCTATAATGACTTTTTGAGGAAGGTTCAGCTATACAATTCCGGCATGACACAAATAAGTGAAAGTAGGATCCTAATCCTTTAGGTTCATGACCAAATAGCTATTATGACTTTTGAGGGAAGGTGCTATACACTTCCGGCCTTGACATAAATAAGTGGTGATATATAGGGAAGTTGGAAGACAACATCCCAAAAAGAATACGGACTATCGAGAATACCATTTCCTCGGTAGTCCATATTCTTTTAGGGAAGTTGTTGCATTTCCTCAGTAGTCCATATTCTTTTAGGGAAGTTGTCTTCCAACTTCTAGCCCCTCTCCTTTATGTACATATTTATCCCTTCTAGATATCAATCGATCAAGGTGGCATAGATTTTAGGTTGTCATGATAGTAAAGAATGGTTCAGGTAACAGATAAGTACCAAAATGGTTGTGAACAACACTTCTTTTGCATAATTTGTAGTAGAAATGTGTAAGCTAAATATATAACAAGTACGTTCAATGCTACATGCCGTAGTATTTTATTTTTGTATTGACATTATCATGTAATCAATTGATAAAACAGGTAGGTGCAATGATGTATCTAGTATCATGACATTAGTTATATCTTTGTTGTGAAATGCTTTGTATTATAGATATACATGCACTGTGTCACAATCTAATAGTTTACCGACAAGGTTAATGACATATCATTACCAGGCAATTGATGAAGCTGAGGACGAGTGGGGCCAGCATGAGATGAAGAAGGTTATCCCAACGAGCGGCAACCTTCATAACGTCATTCCTGAGAATCTCGCTTACTTCCATGTGGAGTTTGGCCTTGACAAGGGTTTCGTGCATGTGATTGACGATGATGCCAACTTCTCTAGCAGCTTCGGCCTCAATGTGATCAGAGGCTTACTTGAGTTACCAGAGGAAGACATGCATCGCCGACGGCGGCAGGAGCCGGTAGACAAGCAGAAGCAGGCTGTTGTGAGTTTTGCGAGGGAGTGGGAACCCTTTGATTGGACAAAGGGTCTTGATTAGGTACAAGAATATCCTTAACTTACAATATTTTCATGCCTCATTTTCCCTTTTTCTTTCTTCATAATATACGGAATGCTTGTAAGTTATAAGACTGTCTCCTAGAACAGAGCATAGAGTTATGTATGAGTTACTATTAAAATGTACTAGTATCGGGAAGAGGTGAATTTCACATATGTGCTTTGTCATGCTCCGATTTCGAAGAATCGATAGTCGTCCCCCTGGACGTGATGCCGTCCGAGCCTAGGTTGTGCTCGCACAAGGCACATTCATAAGGTTATCCAAAATACTACAGCAAAGAGAGTACGCAGAAATTGAACAACGTGTTTGGAACAGAAAACTTGTCTTTCATTGATAATAAACTTGTTTACAAGACTCGATTACAAAAGATACCGCACGGACTTACAAACTGACTCAGATGAGATAGTCGTTCCATACATTTACATCCCTTTATACATAAGCAACAAAACACTCTCTACGACCTGGGATCGGAGAGAGTTGATGAGACATGACGCGGTCTTGATCAGTCTTCAAAATTTTGGAGATTGCCTTCGCACACTAGCAAGGCTTCAAAATTTTGTAGGCGTCGTCTTCAGTTCCTTGACACGCTTTCTGGGTTCGGAGCACCTGTGGAGAGCGAGGATCAATACATTGCCGTGTACTGGTGGGTGACTAATTATACTCCGTGCTCTCATTTGGTTCATAAAGTTATATGAAACATGCATGTTTATTTGGTGATATTTCTAGTCATCCTAATGTATTTCATGTAAGCAGTTGAATAGGGTATAAGCATAATAAACTATGGTAGAACTTACCCACGCACGTTGATGTATAAAACTTATCATGTTCTTTCCTGTCATATTGAATAGCATAAGTTAAACTAGTGCATATTCATAGAGGTTACTGGCATGACAAACCATCCCGGACTTATAACTTGGTTTAGACGGTGGCACGTTCAACGCGGGTAGCGAGCCCCGTTGAAAGGTCATGAATACCCGCGGTACAATCCAGCATAGCTATCGTGTTTCTTCCTAGGCCGAATCGGTCCCTTGGCCCCGGATACTGTTCGAAGAAACAATCGCCGTTGTGCACAAGTTGTCCATGATCGTGCTAGACTAAACTAATTACTCAAGCATGGTCTACGCATTCATAGAAAACTTAACCGATTTCAACGTATCCTGTCTTATCGTTCCAACATTTATTCATAGCATCAATTTTAGGTTAACACAGTTCCATGACATATATATAAAAGTAAGCATGTAGCAGTTCTATAGCATATGTACGTGAGAATTCGTGCAACAGTTCATTTAGCATAAGCATTTGTGTCGTTGCGGCTACATCTAGCACATTGATTCATATTGATGTTATCGATTGATTTGAGATAAGAGGGTTAAGGGAAGAAAGGTCAGCCACATACCCAAATTTGCTTGAGGCGAGAGGAAAGGAGACGGTTGCGCTAGACGGCGCCTACGCGATCACCTGAAATTGCACAAGCAACGAATTAGCATTCTGCCCTTCTATTCCGAGTTCGATACGAAATGCGAAGTTAGAAGAATGCAAGCAATGAAATCCATCGGAAACATTCACGAAAATGCATTTACAAAACCAAAGCCAAAAAAGCAAGTGTGACATGAAAACCAGAGCAACGAGAGGTCTCTTTCGACTCAGCCGCAAAGTATATCCTCGAGGCGCAACCCGCTGAATATGAGACTTGATTCCGAAGAAGCCATTCCATAACGAGGAAATGATCTTGATTCAACCGGGCCCGATCAATCGATAGCGACAGTATTTTTTAACCGCGCTCTCCGCGAACGAGGAACGAGAGACGGTGTTGGAACGGGGCACTACATGCTTACTGTATCCGAGTGTGAATTCAAGTTGCATGTAAGTTCAAGATTATTGTTGCGGATGATATTTTCTGGAAAACGTGACTAGAAGAGAATATTCAACCTTATCTAAGTATCTATTGGGCTGATAAAATGTCTTTGCATATCTACATAACAGATGTCAACGTTATCTAAATATTTAAGGGCTGATGAAAGTCTTTGCTTATCTTCAGTTAATGACTTCAAACTTTACATAAAGAGGTTACAGTTCCTATGCGTTTTAATATTTTTCTGCTTTTTCCTTGTGATTTTTAATTTTGCCTATATTAGTAGAAACTTCAACTGGCCAAGTTGTTTGATCAGAGGTTTGTTCTTACATTTTCCCAGGCGTCTATGTTGTTCCTAATTCTACAGGTAGATTTTGTATTAGATACATTAATATGTTTTCTTGATAAAAATTATGTACATTTATCATTATAAATGAATAACTGATATCCTTTTGAATTAGGTGCACGCTGTTGATGGATCATCGCTGCAGCCAGAGTATGAGGCATGTGGTGTAAACAAATCATTGGTTCAACATGGTGTTAAAGAAGGTGACACTGTCGTTGTGGCTGAGGTATACTTGTGATTCTTAGTGCTCAAACTGATAATCAAGCTACTTAACTAATCTGTAACTGCAATGCTATTTTTCTCTTCAGATCCGACTTTGCACCATATTTTGCCAACTTAAATATTACTTTTGTTATTTGCTAAAGTAGTGTTCATTTTGGTTTAACTGAGCTGCCTTCTCACTTATCACAGTCCATTGTGGAAGAATCAGCCATGATATATCTAATTCATACATAATATCATGAAAAATGGATAAATTTTTTGGACTGCTACTTAGTATCGGCAATAGGTCTGAAAAAGTGTCTAAAAGAGTGAAACATTAGATATATGGGTTAGGGTTAGGGTTTAGTGAATGTCGAACACCTAAAAACAGTCAGCTGGATATTTGGGTTAGGGTTAGGGTTAGTGGCCTCATCAGGCCGTTCACCTCAGCCATTAACTATGTTAGGAGAACTTGAAAACATATGTAGGGTACACCACCTAACTTTTGAGAGAGGTACTCCCTATTTCTGCCAAGCTGGATATTTGGGTTAGGATTTTTTATTTTTTTGCTTCCTATATCTCTTTCAAGGAATGCATGCTAGTATATGTATGTTTGGTGCGTTGCTCGTCACATGAATGGCGTGACGAAATTTCTATTTAAGAAGAAAGAGAAGGATTAGAGAGCAAGGAGCCAGAACGTACACTGATCACATTAAATGGTGTGAAATCTGTGGAGTGGCGCTGGCGCCATCCACGTTCTTCACCCACTACCACCACGAACACAGCCCTGTGAAGGAGATCCCGGAGTGGTTACGAGCTTGGGTGGGCAAGCGACCCAAGGTCGACTGCGCTCCACCTGCCCCCTCTACCTCCAAATGAAGAGATCCCGGAGTGGTTACGAGCTTGGGTGGGCAAGCGACCCATGGTCGACTGCGCTCCACCTGCCCCCTCTACCTCCAATGAACGGCAAAGTGTCTGCCTGCCGAGAGATGCAACAAAAACTGAAGCTTTGAAGGCTAGAGATGTTGTTTTCCGTAGTTATTTAGATTAAATTAGTATCGAGCTAGAGTAGTAAGTTTAGTGATGTAATAATAGGATTTGTCATATTAATAGCTCGATAGGAGGATATTAATATTGAACATGTTTTATTTTGGTAATGATGTGAAGTTTATTTTGGTTGTAACCAAAGAAACCTTGTTGCAATCTCCTTTTATTTACTTCCAGGGTTCACAAAAATTTGAAACTTACATCCTTCTTATTCAATTTGACAACTTAGAGATGTACTACGCTCGACAATGAAGTTGCACTTTTAGGTATTATCATTAGCGATGAATCATGCTGCACAAATATGAACACGAATACCCATTTGGTTTACTAATATTGTTCTTCAAATACCCATTCGTTTTCTGTTCTTTCATGAGCAAAGGCATATTTCTTCATGATCAACTCCTCCTGTGCTCATAATATTTGCGTAGGTAACATATCTTTTCTTGACGATGCAAATCCATATTTGACGAGTAGGTAGCTTAATTAGTAATTTCTAAATCCTGTGTTTGACTAGTCTCGTTTAGCTGTTGTATGTACTAGTCTCGTTTAGATGTTGTATGTCAAGCTATTAGTTCTTAATAACCTCTGAACACCATCATTACTAAACAATCACTGACTTGAAATATTTGCTGGGTCTCCATACCTTAGAACATATCAACATTTTCACATTGCAACTGTCAGTCGACCTCATTAAGTAGTATAATTGGTATCAGTATGCCTCTACATTCGAATCGGTTGGGAGTCGTGACGTACATCAAGTGTCACTCTCGACTTGCAAACAACCCAATTTGTTAATCTGTGTAATTGAATAGTATTTGTGAGTAGGTAGGTAAGCGATTTGTTCTATATTTGTGTTTAGGGCTTTCTTTGAGTTGTACTCCGATTTTTCATGTTTACAGCTCAATCCGAGGAGAACCCAACTGAGTCGGACACCAATGGGACTTGGTCCTATGCAAAATCGAAATTAATTTGTATATTTATGAAATTAATAAATAATCTCATTTAGGAGTTGATAATGGGGATAGAAAGCTAGCACCCAGAATCACTCAATCGTATCCTAACCTCAATTTTGTATTGGTTTTGTGACATTAGGAGAATACATGCTTTATTTGATCACGAAATCTATAACTAAAGTCCATTAGCTTGGTCTCTTGTATGACCAAAGGTTGGAGATATTTCTATATCCATTTGAGATCTCACATACATTCTCAAGATGTGTCCGGATTCTTATTGACAATAAGCATCCAAAATGTGTCGGGTTTTGAATGAAGGCCCAAACTTGAGAGATTGATTGTAACATTCCTTGATAGAAAAGATGTTGCAGTCCATGTCCCTCCGTCCAACATTGATGTTTGTTTCCACCGAAATCTCATCCATCGCAATCGCAACTGAAAACCGAGAGACTGCTTCTGATATAGGAGGTGGTTTGGGAACCACTTCTTGTCACAATCGATCTGGTTCAACTCTACGTGCCTATCAGTGGAGTAATGCATACATGGTACCCATGCCAAATACGAATCCAAGTATATTTTGCTGACAAAATTAATCTGAACATATCGACAAGAGCTAGTAGATACGTCTTTGTGCAACAAATAATCTGTAAACGTACGGTACTATGAGTTCCATATTCTCAATATAAATACATTAATAAATAAGTGAAGTTAAATACCTGTTCTTTGTTTACGTTAACTGGACCGTCAATTGTACGGTCTAGATTCATGAAGTTTTCGCGCAACCAGTTTATAGTGACGTCGGATCTTGTGTTTGTATCTTCGGGCGGATCAATACCGAGATAACGTCTAATTGTAGTAGCAGCGCTTGGTTGATTATAAAAAAATATAGGCTCACCTGTAATTTTAAATTAGATTTCTATATAAAATTTTGTCCCAAATTAATATTTAACAATTATTTTACCTGTAATAGGTAACCCTAAAATGTTGGCTATATCCAGTAGAGTTATGGTCATCTCTCCTACCGGCAATTGAAAAGTGTTGCGTTGGAGCCACCAACGTTCCACTAGAGAAAATATTAAATCTCTGTCGTGCAACAAGAATCGAAGCTCATCTACATATCCAAAACCAAATACGTTAACTAAGTCCTTTTGATATGTATTTATCTTCCATGTGGTGTAGTTTGTAGCGTTACGCCATTGTTCACGTTCACGCAACTGTACATCCGGCTTATAATCAAATAACTACAAATGAAACGAATGACAAAAATTAACTCTAATTTAATATACAATAAAATAACGAATAAATATGAACTTTTGGAAAATTACCTCTTCGGTAAACATCAATCGAGATATGTGATTTTTTCGTTCTTGTTCCTCTCTTTCAGTCGTTGGCCCGCCGGGAATACGACCATCGTTTCCAGCATTCATTTTCTCCCACTCTTAGCTCTTCAGTTATTGTTCCTCTATGTGAATGTATCATGTTCTCCCACTCTTATCCTCTTATATACATCTACTTGCACTCCAACAACCCGTGAGGAATCTAGGAAAACAAATAATGACATGGGAGAAAAGTACGTAGGGGGGAGAGAAAGTAAGTATTGGGGGAAGAGAAAGAGGATATGGACAAATAAAGGGGGGGGGGGGCGTCATTTCTGATGTCGCCTCACCCCTCTTTATGTAAATTCGTAAAAAATGTCATCTTTCCTATAAATACAGTAAACTTCACCCCCCTAAGAAATTACCTGAACATATTAACTTTGATTGTATGTAGAGTAAAAATCAAAATTCATGATTAAATCGGTTCAAAATTCAACTGGGTCAGACGGTTCGATGGTCCGATTGGCTGGGTCAATCGGGTTGAACAATATTTTGAAAAAAAAAAACAATGGATCAGTATTAAATAAAAATACTGGTTTATGAATTAACCGATTCAACCGGCCGATCAGTTGGATAAACACTGACCCACCGCAAAATAAAATAAAATATTAATTAATTAATACATAAGAGGAAGTAAAGTTTGATGCCCTGCCTTGGTATCCCGTCCGGAGCTTGCGGAACATGTAAAGTTATGTTCAATTGCTACATTACTTATAAAATTTTTAAACTCAAGTCGTGTAGCAAATTCTAGGAGAATTATTTATACTTGTGATCAACCAGCTTGTAATTGGAGAGTATATGCTAGACCCCTTGGCACAGGACAAATATTTTTATTAGTACATTAGAAAGTCGACATTTTTGTTTAAGTGGACTAACAAGAGGATGTCATCCATTAGCTACTGCTAAGTGGATTAAAATAAGATTATTGATATAATTAGGGATAATCAGTCTTATAGTCCATCGCAAGTAGTAAAGGATATCCGTAGAGAACATCGGATACAAATTTCTTATGCCAAAGTTTGGAGAGCTCGAGAGATGGCATTAGCTGAAATAAACGGTAGTTATGCTAATGCCTGTGCTAGTCTTGAAGAGTATGTTTAAGAATTATGGAGACAAATCCAGGCACTAGAGTCTGTATAAAAACCACTGAAGACAATGGCTTTGAAAGAATTTTTATTTGTTTCAAAGCATGTATTGATGGTTTTTTAGTAGGTTGTTTACCAGTTATTAGTATTGATGGTACATTTCTTTCATCTAGATACCAAGGTACATTATTTATTGTTTGTGTCCATGATCCTAACTATCAGTTATATCCAATTGCTTATGCTGTTGCTGAAGGTGAGAATACTGATTCATGGACATGGTTTCTAAACTGTTTAAGAAATACTTTTGAAAGATATTTAGATCACTGGAGTAGATTTTCATGTATATCTGATAAACAAAAGGGACTGATAAATGTTATGCGTGCTATTTTTCCAGAATTACCACACTTCTTTTGTATTTAACATTTTAAACAGAATTTAAAATCTGTCACCCGGATTACAAAATTTTATCGAATGTTAGACTCTCTTGCTAGATCGTATAATAAAATGGATGCTGACTATAGATTTAAATGATAACTAACACAACGTTGTTCAAATAAACAATACTTACCAATTGACTTATGTTATCTATAAATCGTCGCATACTGCAGTCATCCACGGCTCTATTAGTGAACCGTATCTCTTCAAATGTGTATGCTCTGTTACCTATATGTGGTGCTCCATACCAACGTCTGTATGTAATATCACCTAACCCTGAATCGTTTGAACCTGACATATAAGTCGACAATTACAAACATGAAATTAAATAAGATATTAAATTTGAACTTACAATCTTCAGCGGATTGAACAGGTCGTGACATGTTCAATATATTATATCGATCGGATCTCGTGTTCCATTCATGGAGATAACGTTGAATTCTAGAAAGCCGTCCACTTTTGATGTGGCTTATATTGGCGGACGCATTAGGAATAATTTGTACGAGACCAAACTGGCGAAGAATACGATCAGCAGGGTGGTACATGGTCCGATAATCATATAAGATGATCAAGTTATAATGACTATTGGAATACGACTTCCTTTGGATGTTGGGAGTATCGGCACATATAATATACGGCATCCACGTAACCTATATGAGATATTGTCAAGTCAATACATAAGCAGAATTAAACACAAATGTAATATTAATTTTTACCTCGTCATGTGTTAGAGAGTCAAATTCGGTTCGATAAATCGAGACAACCGGATGTCCAAAATGTGCCTGGTCCACCACATCAGTAGTCCAACGTCTACCTACTGGAAAGGCACATAATTCGCGACTAATGCTAGTCACCGGTCTACCGATCGCAAAATGCTCATATGTCCAGATCTAAGTACAAACAATAATACAAAATTAGATTATATTAAGTAACGTCAATACTCTCTAGAATGATAAAATACCTGTAGGAGTGACATGCATCCAGTTAAATTTTTGTTCATATCTTGTAAAGAGGTCGCAGTCACAAACTCTGTCAGAGAAGCATACAAGTAAGCCAAGACTGCGGCTCCCCATGCATAGCGTGTCGGTTAAACCAAATTTTCAAGAAAAGGAAGAAGTCGAACAGTAATCCGACATCCAGTTGCGTTCGGAAAGAGAACTGAACCACATAGAGCGAGTAGATACGCCATTGTGCAACAAATAGTCTGTAAACGTACGGTACTATGAGTTCCATATTCTCAATATAAATACATTAATAAATAAGTGAAGTTAAATACCCGCTCTTCGTTTACGTTAACTGGACCGTCAATTGTACGGTCTAGATCCATGAAGTTTTTGCGCAACCAGTTTATAGTGACGTCGGATCTTGTGTTTGTATCTTCGGGCGGATCAATACCGAGATAACGTCTAATTGTAGTAGCAGCGCTTGGTTGATTATAAAAAAATATAGGCTCACCTGTAATTTTAAATTAGATTTCTATATAAAATTTCGTCCCAAATTAATATTTAACAATTATTTTACCTGTAATAGGTAACCCTAAAATGTTGGCTACATCCAGTAGAGTTACGGTCATCTCTCCTACCGTCAATTGAAAAGTGTTGCGTTGGAGCCACCAACGTTCCACTAGAGAAAATATTAAATCTCTGTCGTGCAACAAGAATCGAAGCTCATCTACATATCCAAAACCAAATACGTTAACTAAGCCCTTTTTATATGTATTTATCTCCCATGTGGCGTAGTTTGTAGCGCTACGCCATTGTCCACGTTCACGCAACCGTACATCCGGCTTATAATCAAATAACTACAAATGAAACGAATGACAAAAATTAACTCTAATTTAATATACAATAAAATAACAAATAAATATGAACTTTTGAAAAATTACCTCTCCGGTAAACACCAATCGAGATATGTGATTTTTCCGTTCTTGTTCTTCTCTTTCAGTCGTCGGCCCGCCGAAAATACGACCATCGTTTCCAGCATTCATCTTCTCCCACTCTTAGCTCTTCAGTTCTTATTCCTCTATGTGAATGTATCATGTTCTCCTACTCTTACCCTCTTATATACATCTACTTGCACTCCAACAATCCGTGAGGAATCTTGGAAAACAAATAGTGACATGGAAAAAAGTACATAGGGGGGAGAGAGTAAGTATTGGGGGAAGAGAAAGAGGATATGGACAAATAAAGGGGGGGCCACCATCAGAGATGTCGCCAGGGAGGGGGCCTCTGGCGCATCTCTGATGTCGTCTCACCCCTCTTTCTGTAAATTTGTAAAAAATGTTCTCTTTTGTATAAATACAGTAAACTTCACCCCCTATGAAATTACCTGAACATATTAACTTTGATTGTATGTAGAGTAAAAGTCAAAATGCCCCTTCCATTTTTCCAAGCTGACGAAGGGGAACTGGTAATAATGATGATTTGCTAGGGGTATTTCGGTCAAAAATTAATGGTCAACGGAGTTGATCGTTAGTTTTTGACGAAAGTGGGGGGTATTGTACATTATGGTAAAACAGTGGGGTGCACCTTGAATATGGTTAAATATTGTGGGGTGCAACTCAAAATTTCTCTAAAATTTATTAAAGTATAAAATATGTTCATTAGGTCCTCTTTCTGTTAACTGGTGTTAAGTTGGGTATGTAATGATAATTTTATCTCTCCTCCACCCTCTTCCCAACCCTTCCCCCGGCGGAGGGAGGAAGGGGGTTGGCCGGCGGAGGGAAAGGGAGGAGGGACTGGTAGGAAAGGGGGGGAGGGTAGTTTAGGTATATATTTTTGTTTTTAAAAAAATGTCCTTAACTACCATTTCCGACGGCTAATAGACGGTAGAAATTTTTTTGCTAGCGCGAAAAATCTAAGAAAGTGCAAACTGTTTAAATTTTCTAATAGATCTTTCTATGCAAAAGACAGCAATATAACGAGAAGTTTTTTACAATCAGTATAATTGTAGAATGTTTTGACTTGGGGAATGCAATGTTGGAGGAACTAAGAACGTTAGATATATAGGCAGTGTTCAAAGTTTGAGCGACCACAAATTAATTAATTAAGTTAGGCTTGTGTTCGATTCGGAGAATAAGTTGACTCATTGTCTAAATGTCTCATTAAAAGAGGTACGTAGATGCTCTAAGGATTAGATGCTCACCTTAGGCTTAAAATATTGACACTTTTGCGGAGAGAAGAAAACGTGGTAGACCAATTTGCACGATAATTAAAGGATAACGTTTCTAAGTAGAACTAACGTTAGATCAAATTTTGCAATTCAATTTCTTTCAGAATTAACACATCGTACAAATTGCAAGTAATAGCTTTTGGACTATTTTGTCATTGAAGGTATATAAAAATATATACTATTAACAAGTTCAAGTTCACGGTTTAATTTTTCTTTCCAAATACATTCTGGCATATATTTACAACTTAGGGGTCGGACACACGCGTTACGTGTGTGCAACCCTTGGCGCGGAGAAGGTTGAGGAGAAATAGAGAGTGAAATCAATGTGAATCGGATTTGCTGGGAGTACGTAGAGAAGTAACGTTGTGTACAATTGCTAGAAAATAGAAGAATTATTTTGTATAAAGGTACCAGGTCTATAACCTAATTATTGGTTTTGGGTACTTGGTTTATCCGTTTTAAACTTTAGGTACTCGAATTTTTCAGTGACACATTTTAGTGACAGACATTCGTTCTTAAAAGACTCATTTCATCACGGAAAGTTCAATTTTGTCACTAAAAATGTTCGAGTACCTAAAGTCTAATTAGGTCCAAGTCTGGGACCCTTATACAAAATAATCCAAAATAGAAAGAAAATCAATCAAAACTAAGTATAATGGCGGTAATTATGAAACATTTGATATTCCTAAATAGTATTTAGATATAAAATAATATATAATAATACTAATATAATAATAATTTTGAAATAATTAAGATGGATGGTTTTTTAGTCTTCCTAAGTTGTCTTAATAAATATTAAAATAATTACAATAGTTGTCTTCGAGTAATAAATATATACAATCGATGTGCTTCTTCCCCCAACCCTCGATGGAAAATCTTTACTCTGCATTTGCGTTTGCAAAAGTCCCTCCCTCTACCTCTCTGTAGTTGCATATCGCAATCGCAGTCGCACGTGCATGTCGGGCATGCCTGGCTATGCACCGAAGTTAGGATCATGATTTGAGGTAGATTAAGGAGTAGTGAAAAAGATCTATGGAGAAATCCGTTTCTTGTCCATTTATGTATAATGGTTATGATATTTGGCTCATTCCGACCGTGCACACACGTTGTGCACGCGGCGGAGCACGGCGGTGGAACTGGAGTGTGCCCTCCTCATGCTTCGCCTCCGCCGACGACGACTCAAACCTCCTCCGTCTTACTGCTCCGTCTGACTTGGCCGTCGCGTGTAACAAGTTGAAAATAACTATAGTTGAAGGATATTTATGTGGCAAGTGTATATCAAAAAGTAAAAAAGAAAAACAAATTCTATAGGCATTTCACATTTTACTTCAACACAGTCCTTACTTTATGACAGTCCAGCTTGGTGTAATTTTTACTCAGAACAATTCGAATTTTATTTTAGGTCGTCCAATCCCCATTTAGGACTGCCAACTTTATTGACAGTCCAAATCCAAACTACCCAAATCCTTGACAGTCCAAAACCAAATATTTGGATTGTCCTCAAGTAAAAATTTGAAGTGACAAACTTGTAAATAAATTTAAAAAAAATGGTACTGCTTTCAAGTAAAACTTGAGTTGGTAATAAAATAAAATAAAAACGCAATTGTTCAAGGAGTTTACTTAGTAGATACAAACATGATCATATCCTCAATGTACTTCATGTTACCACCGGCCACTGACACTGGATGTCACTTTCAGTACAATGATGTATATAATATATCAAGAGGAGATAGGAAAATGCTACCTGCGAGGCTGGCCTGCGCTTGTCCATGCTCGTGTGGTGGCCAGCCATTGGCCCCACGTGGACTCATCCCGGAATCTCGGACCGGAGAATTAATACCAATGCACTGCGTAACCGCGGGCCAGCACAATCTAGAGAGAATTTTTTTTCCCCTTTTCCCTCTCTAATCAATTACAAAATTGCGCAATGCCTCCTCCTCGGTCACTTTTGGCACTCTATATAAGTCACTACTCTACCTCATCAATGTTCAAGTTCATACGCACACAATCATACAACTACGTACTACATACACACATATATATATACACATATCACTTCGATCGATCGATTGCGCGCGCGCATTATAGCTAGGCGTTAATTATGGATAGAGTGACGAGGGTGGTGTCGCAGAGGGCGGTGGTGATCTTCAGCGTGAGCTCGTGCTGCATGTGCCACAGCGTGAAGAGGCTCTTCCGCGAGCTGGGGGTGAGCCCAGCAGTCTACGAGCTCGACCAGGAGCCCGCGGGGGAGGACATGGAGAAGGCTCTGGTCAAGATGCTGGGCGTCCGCAGCCCTGCGGCGCCGGTGCCTCTAGTGTTCGTCGGGGGGAAGCTCGTCGGACCCACGGACAGGGTCATGTCCCTCCACCTCCGCGGCGGCCTCCTGCCGCTGCTCAAGGATGCTGGTGCCATTTGGCTCTGATCATCAAATTTCACAAGTTACTGCAACCTAATTGATGAACTAGTACTTGCTACAACAAACAACTTCACTTTTTTGGGGGGGATGGTGTATGGAAAAGGCATGCATGACTTCTTTTTGATCCAAATTATATAAAGTGTACATTTAGTCTTCATGCATTTGTATAAGCTCAATATATCAATTAGCAATCATATATATTGTCGCGTCTCTATGGCTTGCCACACTAATTTGTCCCTTCCTATATCTCCATTTTGGCTAACAATTTGCATTAGGAGGTTTATGGTTAAGAGCATCAAGCTGTATGTGATACATGAAACTAACATTTTTTTTTTCAAGGCTAATTAAGAAAGATCTATACAGATCAGAGTTGTGTTCTTAGTCCACTTCAAGGATTCACATCCCTCCAATGAGGTCCATACATCTTTTCTATGTGCCATATGTCAAGGACGGAACCAGAAACTCGAGTTGTGGTGGACTGGAGCAGGGGCGGCCCTGACCCAGGGCAGGCAGGCCCTTGACAAAAGGGGGCACCAATATAGAACTGTCTATAATAGAACTAGTATGCATTATGTGCCTTTTTTTTTTTTAACAAAAAGTATTGTGGTGTATTGGTTACAATGCTAGACTTGTATTTGAGAGGTCCTTGGTTCAAATCTTGACTACAACAACTTTTTTATTTTATTTATACTTTTTTTACGTTATGTATGGGGCCCATTTAGAAAAATTTGCCTCGGGCCCCCAATTGCTCAGGGCCGGCCCTGGACTTGAGTGGGTTAGAGTGGGCTAGGTATTGACGGACTCACATAAAAATACCAAACTAAAAATTATACATGAAAAAAAAAAGCGAAAAAAAAATTTGGGTGCCCATACTTAGGTCCGCCACTGCCACATGTATCGCAGTTATCATCTAAAGTAAGAAAGACGTACAGAATCGGTTCGGCAAGGTGCCCACCTCTACGGTCAGTCAACAGACGAAGATATTTCTTCCTTTTATCAGATTCTCTCTATATATGTTACATACCTTACTATTGTCGAATCAAATGTTCCATATATTGTGGCTAACCTTAGTTTATGATCGAACTTCTCTGAAGGTTTACCTGTACTTAAAATGGTTGTTCCAGGAATCTCATGGGAGTTCTTCATACACTTTCAATTTGTAATTAAATTCGACGTTGTAGTTATATTGCTGAACTTGTAATATTTGCTCCTCATACCCAATGTTTTACCTTACGTTTTATCTAAATAAAATTTGGTCGGGATCTCCTTGATCCCATCCTTCCATCTCAAAAAAAGAAGGAAGGATTTCAAGCCATATATATTGATATCTCAAAATTGAAGGTGATTTCGTGAAACAGAAGTTTCCACTCTCAGCTTTAAACTCATCGCAAAAGGAACCAATTATCATTTGATCACAAAAAGAGGGAAACATAAGGAATTTAACTTTCTATATACTTTGGATCTTTTCTCCAGCTGATGAGAAAGCAATGGAAACCACCTCAAGTAAACGATACTATGAGGAACTACTAGAAGAATCCGTCTGTATCAATTTCACCCATCCATCAAACACCTGTACAGCCATCTATATCTCAGTTATATCCGACAGAGTGATCGTGATCGACAGATCAGATACAAACTTACAATCCAATCCACTAACTCCAGAAATCTTGCTTTGAACAACGATGGCCTTCATCATCCCAATATTTAAAATATTGTATTTAAAATATTCTAACATAATTTAAATTTTTATATTCCAATAATAATGTAGATTTAACGTGCAACTTAGGTGCTCCTACTAGTGGGTTTATGGGTCTGTTGCCACCCATGAGTTTCTTTCACTTCCTTTTCACAGTATGATACGAACCACGTTTTAGTAGATGTGAGTTTCTAGATCCAAACCCAGAAGTTCAGATCAGTACTATTGGGTTTATTGATCTGCTGCCACCCTTTGACTTTTTCTATTACTTAGTAGTTTTCGTAGGATTCGAACATAGCCGTTTCTGAGCACGTATAAGTTGTGTGATTGCATGGACCACAAAATCAGAAGTTTCCAGAAAAATTTTAGCCTTCCTATCTATTATTAAAGTGAAATCTCTATTTTTATATTTAGGTCTTCCTTTTTTTTGAAATTGCAGTAAAATGATTTAGAATGTTAGAAAAGGTCCCCTTTTTTAGAGTTGTTGAAAAATGCTCTTTTTTTAGTATTTCTACAGGATTCTTAGTAGGGGTGAGCATTATTCGGTTTTGGACCAAAAATCGAACCTAACTGAATAAGAGATTCGGTTCGGTTTGAAAAAATTTGGTTCGGTTTCTAAAATTTCTTATTTGGTTTCGATTTCGGTTTCGGTCAAAAACCGAAAACCGAATAAGTCTTTTTCAATTATGTAAATATTCTCAATTATGAACATATGTTGTAATTAAAATGTATATATATTTTTGAAAGCAACATTCTATTTATGTGTTTTGAAACCAAATTTTGATAATTTAACAAATAGTCTAACTTTGGACGCAACAGCAACAAATGTGTGTATAAGAATTGTAATTTTTAATATCATTTAATCACGATTCAACTTTGAACCCTACCCATTATACAGTAGAAATAGTCCAACTGAACAAACTGAATAAACTGAATCGTTATTCGGTTCGGTTTGATTTTGGTTTTGACTAATTTCGATTAGATTTTTATTTTAAAATTTTAGAATTTCGATTTATTCGATTTTGACTATTTCGATTCTGTTTTTTTTGAAATTCCACTCACACATACAATTGGGGAGCTCGAACCTTGCCGGCCCCTCCGGATGTCCGCTCTAATACCACTAGGCTAGAGAGCTCGGACATTTCGATTCTGTTGAAACTGAAAAAACTGCATGCTCACCCTAGCTCTTAGAATGTCAAAGATGGCCCTGGATTCGAACCATAAGGTTATGTCTCTAGACATTGGCCTGCCGTCCTCTCTGACCCCTCAAATCAAATCACGTTTTATTTATAGATCGAGTGGACGGTGCACACAAGAAGACTCCGTGGCTACACTTTCTCCCCATCTATCACCTTCAGCTAAGCTAGGTAGACCATCTAGACAAAAATGGAATTATATTCCATTAGCCTAACTAGCTACCTAATTAATATTGTATATTGCTACTCCACTCTTTACCAAAGGCAAGCAAATAATTATGAATAATGCTATTTGTCCCTTCAAATTGTACCTCTAAACCGTCCTTTCTTACGTGGCAGCTGACATGGCATGTTGATTTGGCAGCTGCCATGACAAATTTTAAAGTTAAAATTAAAATTAAAATTAACGTTAACATTAACAATAATATTAATATTAACATTAACATTAAAATCAACATTAATATTAACATTAATTAATATTAATATTAACATTAATTAATATTAACATTAAATTAACATGGAAAAAATTGGATAATTAACTTTTTGGGTTAAAATTTGCTATGTCATCGGCCATGTCAGATGTCACTCCCCGTTCCCAGAATGCGTATTTTTATACATGTACAACTCGTATATATTTATTTAATATTTATCATGTATTATCCTGTATTTAAATTTCTATAATTTCATGTTAATTAATTATCTGCTCTTTAATTTTCATGTTAATTAATTTTTTGCAATTTTATTATCTGCATTTTATTCCTGCTGTTATTCTCTGCTTTTAGTCTTGCTTTTGGGTTCGGCCTAGGATGGTTCTTCTCGGGTTCATGGTGGATCCGAATGAACCCGACCCAATAAACCCCACCTACCACCTCCCCTTCCATATATAAAGCCCCCATCTCCTTCTCTCTCTCATTCTTCTCCATTACTTCTTCTTCTTCCTCTCATCACTTCTCCACCTACCAGCAGTAGCAGTAGGCAAGTGCATTCTTGCTTCCACTTGAGAACCATGTTTTTATGGTTCATTTGTCTTCCTCTTGAGATTCTAAGAGAGTTTAGTACTTAGCAATTTTGATTTCTTTGGCTCGTTTCTTCCAGATCTAAGTTGTTGTATTCGGTTGTCCATGGGTTTTTGGATCTCCCAACTTAGCGTGCTTTTGGAGATAGATAGTTCATGTGGTAGAACTGCTCGTTAGTCACGCACACGTCTTTACGTGTCTGCGTGAATTTTGAGTCACGCTCACGTTCTTACGTGCCAGCGTGAATTTTTAGTCACGCACACGTCTTTACGTGTTTGCGTGAATTTTTAGTCACGCACACGTCCTTACGTGTTTGCGTGAATTTTAATCACGCTCATGTCTTTATGTGCGTGCGTGAATTTCTTATCACGCTCACTCTGTGCGTGCGTGTATTATTTATCACGCTCACTCTGTGCGTGCGTGTATTATTTTTCACGCTCACTCTGTGCGTGCGTGTATTATTTTTCACGCTCACCCTGTGCGTGCGTGTATTATTTTTCACGCTCACCCTGTGCGGGCGTGTATTATTTTTCACGTTCACGCTGTGCGTGCGTGAATTTCTTATCATGTTCACACTAGACTGTGCGTGAATTTCCCTTCACGTTCATGCTGTGTGTGCCTGAATTTCTTTCTACCCTTCACACTATGCGTGCGTAGTTTCTTATCACGCTTTTTCACGCTCACGCTGTGCACGCTGTGCGTGCCAACGTGAACCACTTTTCACGCTCACGCTGTTTATACGCACACTCCTTCATGCTAAGCTTAGCGTGACTTGTTGGCCTTAGCGTGACTTGTTGGCCTTAGCATAGACTTGTTGGCGTGACTTTCTAACCTGGGTGTTTCTACTTTGTTCTATAATTTATTCATTTAATGTTGGCATGATAATTCTCCTATTATATCCTTACGCCTTTTATGAACTCGATAATCTTAGCATGTTAATATTTTTAATACATATGGTTTATAGAACGTGCCCTGTGTCTTGATTGATTGATAGATACCCAGTAAGACTGAAACTTGACCTTGAGAGTTGTAGACTCGACCCCATTTAATGCTAATTGACTTTCATGCCTTGTCACCATTAATGACGATGGTTATCTTGACTAAAATTGATCATGCGTTCCTAGTTGGAACTAAGAGACTGGCCAGTCGTCTTATTGAATTGAATGAATGAGACACGTTCATGTTATGAACTATGGTAATCGACTGGCTGATCCCGAATATTGACATACAGGCACATGCAGGCTTCAAACTATTTATTTATTTATTTATTTATTTATTTTACAAAAGAAGCATGTGTACTTTATGGTCAAGGCATGATTACTCCGTGGTTAGATTTGATTGTTGCATTACGCTATGTAAGACCTACAACCTAGCCGCACTGGTATCGTTGTAGAGTTGCGCATATCGTACCCCGTACGAAAGTACTCATTTGAATGACCATGATCCACGGCATGGGATTTCACTCAACGTAGAGACTATTAAGTTAAATAAAAATAATGAATGCATGGAGAGAATGGATTTCCGAGTTCTTACATGACAGCCCTCTTGGGACTAGTAGTGCCCGACAGGCCGGCTGGTTCCCACAGATACTGTAAATCTGTCACACGGGCAGGGAACGGTATCTGCTTATATTATTAAATTGTACATGGTATATTAACGGCGGGCTTCCCGCTGGGACTCGTCTAATTACATGATTGGCGCAATTGATTGACTGGATAGACTAGCCTTGCTCGCACATAGTAAGAACTGAGGAATCTTTATTGCATAATTCCAGGATAACTTGGAACTCACAATAGCAAGCCGTAGTAGTTGATTGGCCGTTCAAGATGATTTGTTTGTGTACTGTACTACTCTGTTACCTAACTGGGATGATCAGAATGTCAGGACATGACGGACCAACTTCTGTCCTTGTTTGGTTGGGAGGTTGGTTCGAAGTGTCGTGATGTTATGTGAATCCTAGTGGAAAGCAGAGATCTATTATTATATTCTCTTACTTACTGGTTTAATCCTTCATATCGTCTTTCAATGTGGTACTTGCTATTAGAGGTCTAACCTCTCTGGTTTTGCATGGCCAGATTTAGAGCCGGTTCCCGAGGACTCAGCTTACTTCCACCTCCAAGATGGTCAATACTAGGGGAATGATCGCAGGAGGACTCGAGTGGGTCCCTTACTTCACCGCTCGTTTTGTTATTTACTTTATACTTAGCCGTTTGGCACCGACATGTTAGTCGGATAGTCTTGCACTTGCTTTTACATAATTGTAATTAAGTCAGACTGCAGCTGATAACAATTGTGTATATGTTACTATATCATCTGGCTATGTTTTGTAAAGCCAGATATCAAGAACATTTTGACTGAGCGTTTGGGACGCCTTACTGCTTTATCTTACATGTTCTCTATTTTTATTTCTTGCTTGAATGATTGAGACAATAGATGTGAAGTGATATAGAAAGACTTTTATGTAGTATGCACCCTCTCGTCTGGTTAGACAGCATTGATCGTATTATACGGTATTCTTCTACCCGTAATACGTAGCTGGCTGAGTCATTCTTCCGCTCTCCAGTATTCTGGTTCTGGGGCGTGACATCAGATGACACATAATATTATTTAACATGCCATGTCAGCTGCCACATAAGGAGGGATGTATTGAAGGTACAATTTGAAGGTACGAATAGCATTACTCAATAATTATAGACGGAACTTAGAATTTTCCACATCTGGATGAGAGTGTAAAGTGATTATATAAATTCAAAAGCAGGGCTGAGCATACGGGTCTAGGACCCGTGGTTCCAATCCGAACCGAACTGTAAAACACCGAAACAAGTCGGGTCTGAAATTTCAAAACTGAAACGTGACGGTATGGGGCGGGTCCTGTGATATGAACGGTTCGGGGCGGATCATACTTTGAAAACACACGGGGCCCCGACCCGGCCCGTTTGTAAGGGTAGTATAGTAAATTTAAATTTTTGTATAGTTTTGTATAGGGATAGACTCTCAGGTGTTTTTTTTTTGAATAAAGTGATTTTTAATGTTTGATTACAGGTGATTTTTTGTACAATTTTGTTACTTTTGTATAGGGATAGTTTTGTTACTTTTGTATATAATTTTTATATATATGCCAAAATTTAGACCCGTATGGACCCGCGGATTGTTGCAGATTGGATCTGTTTCCAACGGGCCGGGTCAGGTCCGGTTCCAAAAAAAAAATGACCCGTTCCGTCCCGTTAAAGCACGGATCAGGTTCGGGTCTACAAATTTTGGGTCCGGCCCGACCCGTGCCCAGCCCTGCTCAAAAGGGCCTCTTTAAGATGGATTACATATCAAACAAACAATGTATTTGAGATGGATCACATATCAAAGAATAAGTGATATATAATATGGAGCTATCATGATCTAGAGTGTGTAATGTATTCGAGTTTGGGAGTCACCTCGGTTTGATAGATACTATAGTCATTCTTTGATAAAGGATCACTATGAGTCAGACTCAATATAAAAGAAAAAAAACTTTCGGTCAAATGAATTAGACAGTGACCTCGAGTCCAGTATCGAGAGAGAGCATCATTGAGTCGTCAAGCCAAGCCAGCCCTTTGAATCCAACTCTATGTGGAAGCCGTCTTTTGTACAAGGTTGTTCTCTCACCAGAGCTTGAGGATTTTTTTTTTTTTTTTTTTTCTTTTCAAAATGAGCCTTTGTGTTCTGTTTTGAAGGTTCTCGTCTAGTAAATGGACATGTGAGCAAAGTTTATATAAGAATCTGTTGAATTGTCTATGAAGAATGAATAATTCTATTATAGGAATGCGAAAGTGAATAGTGATCAGAAAATGCCCTGCTTGCTTGTGCAAGTAATACACCATGCACAGAAAAATAAAGGGTAAAAGAAGGAAAGCAGATTGAAGAATTTGTATAATTAGGACACAGTAATCATGGTTATTTCACAAACAAATAAACCATGATATTTATCGCTTAACATTGCATGATGATCATGCCAAGAACGAGTGCAATCTAGATTGACAGACAAGGCGTCTATACGCCTAAGCTAACTTGCAAACATATATATGCAGAGTAATCAATAGTATATGCATTCCACAGCAAAGAAAAAAATCTTCATTTGTGAATAGACGAGTCACCTACCACAATTCTGGGTCATTAGCTTTTTCTTTACGCCCTTTGATAATAATTCAGAAACTAGTAAAGTAGAACCAAATTATGTGACAATATCCTCTCCAAGGCTAAAAGCTTTATTCCTGACACATTTATGTAATGCACATTAATACTTTCCCCGATAATTTAGAAAAAAAAAATAGTAAGCAAGAAAAGCTCCTAGAGTGGACCACACCTGGGGCAAGCTTCTGTTATGAGGTCCAGCCATTTAATTCATTCCCTCTCAACAAACCACCCAAAATAATAGGAACAAGAAGCCTGATGTCAACAAGACATTTCTTTCGCGAGAAAGAAGCAGCTCAAAGTATACGAGATCCTACTCCTACATATAGATTCATACAAGGATACAACAGCCATGGGCCGAGAAATCCATATACACATCACACTAGAATATAGAATTCACATCCTCTGCAGTGCAATACCAATGATAATTCAGATCAACATCACAAATGAATCTGGTTGCTGCACTACCAGTTTTTCTTGTGGGCAATGCAGTGCCATTGATATACACAGTTCAGAGATTTACAGCCAACATGGGAGGCGCTTACAACTAGAGGCCTCACAAAAAGATGTGTTTAGGTTTAAAAATAAATAAACTATAATTACATCAGGAATCGAGCAGATATTTACATTTCTAGACAATGGTCTAAATAAGTAACCATGTACAATATATACATTTTCCCCCTCTTTTAAGCTCCGGAAGGATCTTCACAATCATGAGGGTCCAAAGAGCTTGGTAAATCCAGATGGCCCAATCATCAATTTCTAAAACTCCAAGCATACACGGCCCCCCTGTTCGCAGATGAAGATCATATAGAATTGATACCAGTATCAGCTTGTATACTTGGCTGCAGAATAGCAGCTGTTGGGTTCTTGGACATGATGATGTTTCCAGCTTCATCTATCCGATGATGAACGAGTTTATTGCCCATTACTATTCTACAAGAGCCCCATGTCTCAGCCTGTAACTCGACATTATAATATGTAAGATGATCCAAAATGCTATTACCACTCACAGACCTGTATCAAGATATGTTTCATAAGTAGCAAAACAAAAAGGAGATGAAGAGGGAAAGAAGGAGGGACTGAAGGTGTGACCTGCTACAAGTCGGGTCTTCACCAGTGTCGTCACAGACCTTCTCAATCATGAGCACTAGGCTTCCTATTCCAGCATTGTGAAGCCATACCTGACAAATATTTCCAAACAAATACACAGTTCTCAAAGGTGTGTATAAATAAGTATACAAAATATAATGCCAGCTAGAACTAGGGGTAGGCCCAAAAGAACTTGGATTGATGTTGTAACAAAGGATATGGTTTTTGTTCACTTACAGAGAACATGTACCTTAACAGAGCTGAATGGAAGAAAAGGATTCAAATACCCAACAATAAAAATTGGGGATAAAGGTATTGTTTCCGCTGTTTGTAAAGATATTTGGTCCAAGCAATTATCTTGAATACAAATGAGCTGTAGTCATTAGGGATTTCTTAGCTTGACATAATTACATACAAATGATCCATTGGCACCCTCTACACAGCATCTGGTTCCCAGAACAGGGACCAGAGATTCCATCAAGGGACATGAGGCAGCTTCAATGAACAGAGCAATTTGTGATGTCAACATAGGTGATGGTAATAAGGTCAAGTGGCTGAACGTGCTGTTGACATGGGTAGTGATTGTGGGGTTTGGATTAGGTGGCCCTAACGCCTTACAAAGGTTGAAAAATCAGATGGATAAGATAGATAAAAATGACAAGATAGATAAAGAAAGAGATGTTTGAAAATGTTGTTTATCCAGATAGATAAGATGGTTCAGCTTTGCGGCAAGACCTATGAAATTAAAAAGAAAATGTTGTTTACGAGATGGAGAGAATCCACCTTGCCACATGGAAGTGAGAAAAACAAAGGTAAAGGTTGAACAGTCAAAATCTGGAACATGATAGCACAAGGACGAGCATACATGATCATAATTTCAAGGGGTAAACATGAATGGCACAAGAATAAAAGATTAAAAGTAAATGATCGACTTGATATAAACATTTCTAGAATCCCATATCTACTCCGTCCACATAGACGATAATATAAATACAATCTACTGTGTCAGTGTTCATGTTACCTCTCTTGCAAAGTGATGGTAAGTCTTCTGAGGAAAATAAGTATAGTATGGTGGTAGATGTGGCACCATATCGTGTGCATTCGTCACCCGAACTGCATTAGGTACATGCTTGTTGAAGTATGAAGCGAAAGCAGCATTGCCAACCCGAGGTTGTCCGAATGTCATAAGTTGAACATCACGTAAACCCTGATTGACCTATAAAAAAAGGGGTTATTTTGCCAGCAATATCGTGATTAACAATAGTTGCAATATAGTTTAAAATCTTGCATCCACCAGACCATGGATAATGGAAATCATAGTGGAACTCAAAAATTACTAGGAAGTCAGAGAATAACTCATAGAAAAAGAAACAGCAAACAATCACAAAGTTAGCATAAATCAAAATCATGTCCTGTACATCTGTATAATTATAATTAATGCTCTTCGCCCTCCAAACTTCTCTGTGGATGCAGGATAAGACATTGGCTCACACTAGGCTAATTAGCTATAAAATACCCTCAACTTTCACGTAGTTGGAAATTGTTGTTTACTATTTTTGTTAGCAATTTGCTACCTTAGAATTATTTTGCAGTATGACACCCTGACGTCGTTAACAAAAAAACTGAGAAAATAATGCTATGCCCTCCTCTTATAACATGAGAATACTGTCTTAAATTTATATTCAAGTCCTTTTCAATGAAATTATAATAACAAATAAATATTTACAAAAACTCTTTCAACAAAATATTACAAGCACACATAAGAATACTTACAGTAAGATCAATAGCACAGAAGGAAGCCATTGCCCCTCCCATCGAATGCCCTGTGACCATAACACGCAGATCTCCATATAATTCCTGAGTCCTTTGGACAGCACTTAAAATCCCCGGTCGTAATGTTGTGTTATGGTAAGCAGAATAAAACCCATGGTGCACCTTAGGAGTTAGGACACAGTAAAAGCCATAAGACTATATTATATGCATGCAGATTCCACTGTTGCCAGACAATGGAAAGAAAGGATAATACCCACCATGGCTTCAGGCATGTCAGGATAGTTCAGATCAAGTTGTTTCCAGAAAAGATCTTCAATCCAATTCTGTATACTGTAAAGAATATAATTAAAACATCAGTGGTTGCATATAAAACTTGGAGAAGTAAGCATAATGTAAAACATAAAGAGAGAGCATGGAATGGTCTTAAAAAAACAAAAGCGAAGTCTTTGTATCTTGTAAAATGGGTACTCTTATCTTTTATCCGCACTAATAACTTGTTCCAAATTACATTCAATTAGCTAGCTTCTCCGTGTAATACTTAAAACTTAGAAACAGAAGTTACCTACCCAATTTTTCTACAAAGACAAGTTTGATAAAATGTCAAGTAATTGAAATCCTAGAACCAAATTCATGAGATTTGAACCATTCTAGAGCTGCTATGAAATGAAACCAGAAGTGATTATTTACCTTAGCAGTTGTTCATGGACTGCTCCGAAACAGTTTTTAACTGATAATCAACCACACGTCTGCTTTATGAAGTTAGTGGTCTTCTTGTAAAATTTTAACGAAAAAAACATTGATATTGAAACAATCTTGAAGCTTTTAATAAAACATTTCATGCAGTAAACAAGAATAACTAATTTCACATGTTCATATGCACTGAACAGTTAAGAAACGTTTGATCCATGTATTACCAGCAATTTTAGGCAAGGATGTCATATTTAAGCTAAAAGCAATCAAGCCACTAACTTCGAGTTGTCATTAATTATACAAGATGTGAATCCATGTGCAAATACACATGCATCAAAGTCAAAAGTGATAATCAATCGCACGTCTGCTTTATGAAGTTAGTTGTCTTGTTGCAAATTTTTAACGAAAAAACCCAGTGATATGGAAACAATTTTAAAGCTTTTAATCAAATATTTCATTCAATAAACAAGAATAGTTAATTTCACAGGTTCTTATGCACTGAACAGTTAAGAAACATAGGATTCATGTATTACCAGCAATTTTAGGCAAGGATGTCATATTTAAGCTAAAAGCAACCAAGTCACTAAGTTCGAGTTGTCATTAATTATACTAGATATGTATGCATATGCAAATGCACATGCATCAAAGTCGAAAGAAATATTTATTAGACATTATGCATGCATCATGAGCTTGAAATTTGAATTTAGTTTTATACATTTGCGGCTCTTTATTTTTTATTTTTTTGTGACGTCGGCCAATGGCTTCCAGTTCCAACCTGAGTAGTTAAATAGTAAAGACTACGATATCCAGTTATCCGTGCTGTCAAGAACCAAAGTTTTTTATGGCTCCTCACTTAAAGGATTGTACTTATTAATGCATGGGCTGGTGAATGTTGCAAATAAATGAAAAAAATATGAAGGTCATCAACATGTACAACTTTAAAACTTCCTCTCAGATAAATCTTTCACTAAAAAATAATTAGAATTTATGTGCCTACATGGAGAGAACAATCGAGAAAATATGTGGTTAGTTCATGAGCAATAATATTAGGCATGACTAAAACATATAAAATGGAGATGCATTAAGGTGACTATTACATTATGATCTCCAAAACTTTTAAGGTTTGAAGAAAGAAAAAAAATCTGGAAAAAGAACAATGACTACCTAACAAGAACACAATTTGACTCTAACAAGCCAAGTTTCTACTGGGGGAAGAAAAATACAAGATTGGCAAAGTCAGCAGCTATTATAGTTTCACCTGTGTTCTTGGGTGCCTCTGAATGCGATGATGACAGCATTGAGATCATGAGCCACACCAACAAATGCCTGTAATAATGTAAGTTAATATAATGCAAAATGTAAGAGCATATGTGCTATGCCAACTAGAAAACTCATCTAACAGTTGAGCTATGAATGATATTGCTATGTTTAAATTAAAAGGCACCTGCAAGCAATTCTGGACATCGACAATCAATTCTATCATCTCAAAACCCTGATCCAACACACACACAAAAAAACTATAGCTAGTAAACAAACAGTTCGAAAAGAAGCACATGGAAGATCAGCAAAACCAACTATTTCAATATAATTATATATTCTATATTACCGTTGTCATATCATCACATCTTGAGCAGGTCCATGTAAAGAGTGCAGTAAGGTCTGACATGTACACCTGTGTAAACATGTGAATCAAAAAGTTCCAGCTGACAAATATACAACAATTACTAAAGCCTGGTTTGGGATTGCTGCTGCTTTTCAAAACACAGCAGCAGGAGCAGCTATTGATGGCAGGCTCTCATCTGCTTTCAAAATGTGCCCCTAAATTGAACTGACTTTCAAATTTTTTGATAAGCCATTGTTACCAGATAGCTTTCTAGACTGCTTTCTAAAAAAATAAGCAGAAGCAGTCATGATAAGCAATCCCAAATGCATGCCTAACTTGGCCAGGACATACATCTACATAATTGTTGACCAAGTAAAGGAGTTAAAATTAATGGAAATCCAGTTCAATGCAGTATGAAGTACTCAAATGTGACAAAAGCAGTGAATTGTGTAGTCCTGATGGTGCCTTAATCAAAGAAGTAAATGCAGCATAGAACTCACAGCTGAAGCATATTCCACAAGTATCTTGGCAAGAGTATGGTTGTAGATATGATTGTAATCCCCGTGCTTGATCCTAAGTTCTGTAGTAAAGGAAAAAAAGGTGAAAAGAATTGAGGAAATCAAGTACTAGCAAATAACAAACTTTTATCTGAAAACAGAATAAACAACCACTCGCTATTATCATCCTATGAGCCTTCTCCCATCAGAATGGGGTTGGTTGTGGAACATAACAAAGCTCCACAAAACTGACAAGTTTTATGCCATGTTCCCGACCTGATGTCAACACTCTATGTTGGTGCCAAATCCTAGCCACGGTTGCTATAAGTATGCGAGGGTCATGTCATAAAACCTAGACAGCCAGTGACCTACATTTTGGCTATGCATTTGAAGCTCATGCAACCAAGGAGCATCCTCCAAGTTCCCCTAGACTATAAAAAGTATAGAGTATAGACGAAGATGTACGACGATACAATTTGCTACGGAATTGCATTCATCTTCATGACATATTAATACAGTGGTGATACTACGTATCCTTTTTGAGCTAGTATCAGGTTTGAACCTTGTTGAACTTCTTTAATAATAGTTATTTAATTATAGAAATTACTACACGTGAAGTTATTAGTGTATCCTAGGGTTTAGGGATAAAGGGGTTTCCCTCTCAATCCTTTTAACTCAATCTTTCTCATTAAATTACAAAAAATTCCATTATATACAAAAAATGATTGCGTCTATAATCGTTAGTGCTAACTTTAATTAGTGTCGCACATGATTATTGATGCCACTCGTTTAATATAGCAGCAGAGTGGTGTTTTTTTTTTTTTTCCCTCTATCAGGTATTGTGTTCACCTCTTGATTCATGCAAAGTTTTCTTTCCCGTTTTCAGAAACTTATGTAATCACTAATCACTTATGTTTTCTACCAACCTCTACAAGTTAAAATAGCGTTCCTAATATAACTACTTGTTCTTTACAATCTTTAATAATTACCACTTCTTTAAAATAAATACAATATTTTCTTTTCACCTTTTGCCAACTAAATACGTGTGTGATGTGCCACCCACCCCCACCCTATGTTATTCTCTATTGTGGAGCTTCATTATTCTCCATTGGACCATAACTGATAAGGAAGCATGGCAGTGCCGCATTCGTGTCACGTTATGACAGGATGCACTCCAAATACACTAGACACACCAAAACTAGTGCCCTATTCTCGTTCGTTCAACATAGAATATTGACTGCTTAGATGATAATGATGATGATGAGATGACTGAAAATCAAGTGCATGTGTATAAAGCGAGCCCTAAATTATCATGAATCCTTTCGCAAACATGGTTTTCCCACAAAATAACAGAAAAGCCAACCTTCCTGATAGTCTGATCCTAACAAATTGAACAAATTTTGCACCTTTCTAGTTGCAATCGTCGCGATTTCGCACCTTCCTAATTCCATGTGTCCCAATTTTGCATCTTTCCTACACCTAACCTCTCCCTACCAATTTCTACAGCGAAATTTCCCACCTTTCCCATTTCACATATTTCTCGTACCGATCAACAAGAAATTCTACACTAATCATAACTTCAAACTCCAAGCAGAGCGAAGAATCACCTCTCCCTTCGGAAGCCGAGACGAAGCCGATCAGAATTATTCCCACCACCAGCCACCGACGCCACCGCTCCATCATCACCAACGTCCCTAAGCAATAGCAACAGCAACAACAAGAAGAATAAGAAGAAGAAATAAATAAATAAATAAATAACTCAGCACGAAGGAGTGATCGATGATCAAATCGAACCGGAAATTAGATGCAACCGCAACAAAATCCCACCTAAAAGTTCCCTCCTGAAATTAGGTCTACCGAGAGAGGAGAATAATTGGGGGAGAAAGAATCCGAGAGAGAGAGAGAGGGGGATAATAGGAAGAGGTTGGAGAAGAAACGCAATTCCGACAATGGGAATTACCGAAATGCCCCTGTGAGTCGGCAGCAATATCGGAGGAAGAGGAGGGGCGTTTCGGTAATTTGACGGTTACGAAGTTTTCCTCCATGAACTGTACGTTTCTCTGGCCTGTATGTAACTTGTAAGTCTGTCAACTTCCTTTCTTTCCCTTTGCTTCTTATCAATGATTACGGGGCATTCCGGATATGCTTCAAACCTAGCGTGCATGAGTCCATGACCACTTTTTTAAAATAATTAACAAAAACTTTGTTAATTGATGAGCATTGACTGATTTTATTATTTATAATTATTGTATATACTCGAGAATATTCTTCTATAGATTTGCCTCTTTTCTTTTCTTTTCTTTTCTTTTCTTTTCTTTTTTCATTTCACGCAAACTTAAAGGTCACGTTTGATTTGGTTCGCGGAATCATCGATAGGAAAAGAAAATTGATTATTTTTTCATATTTTGGTGTCAAAAAAATTGAGAAAAAAAGAAAAAAAAAATCATTGAAGAAAAATTAAGGATAAAAGTGATTCCATCCGTTCAAGTAAAAAATTACTTTCCCACATTAAAGTATTCATTTTACTTTTCAAATTTCTTGACATTTCTAAATATCGAAAAAAAAAATCGATAAAAATTGTAATTTTTCAAATAAAATGAAATGTCAAGGAATTGATTTCCATTCCGCGAACCAAACGAGGCCAAAGAGAAACTCAAAATATAAACGTGCAGTATGGTTAATGTATAATTTTTTTTATTTAGGTCCTTTACTCTTTGGTAACTTACAATTAAGAAAATGAGATGCATGTAATCCAACGATTTGTAATTGATAGGTTTAAAAAATTGGAACTCATGAGTTCCTATAGGATTCTTGATAAACTTGGGATCTATCTTGATTAAGAGGCCACTAGTTTCAATAAAATACAAGTTTTAGTTTTTCTTTCTTTATTCTAAGATTGCAGATCAGACAATTTTTCAGGAAAGCATCATCATGAATTTGCAAATCCACTTGGGACGACAACTATTTGTATCATCGTCGTCGGAAAGAAAATAATCACATAAACGTGTCATTGAATTTGTTTTAATGTATGATTAAAACATAATAGAATAACACTAAAAAATGTTTATTTAACTTTTGATAGTGTCACGTATACGGTTAATTGTCTAGACATGTTGGTTGACCAGCGATTAAATTCGATAGATAGCATATTTATTATTCTTTTTGGAGCTTAAAAGTATCATAATTTTGTTTAATAAGGACGACATAACACACCGTAAGTTTATTGTAACTGTATATACTTCTAAAAAACCTCATAATATTCAAAAATATCATCCAACACAAAATATAGGTAGCATTCTTTTCTTCATGCACTGATCTAGAATAGGATTATGTTGGGTGCCCTATTTTTTATTTCGAGAGTGGCAGGAAGGCCCTGTTATTGCCGGGGCACAATTTTTTCGATGGAAAACTGAAATATCTTAACAATTGTACAAACAATCGTTATTACGTAACACTTCACAAAAGGTACGTAAGTGAAATTTCAATTCGTGCTACACTTCACAGAAGGTGCACAGAACGTAACACTTCACAGAAGGTACGTAAGAGAAATTCCACTAGTGCTACACTTCACAGAAGGTGCACAGAACGTAACGCTTCACAGAAGGTACGTAAGAGAAATTCCACTAGTGCTACACTTCACAGAAGGTGCGCTAATAGAATACAGATAAAACCAACAAAGAAGGTGACAGGCGAAAGGTGGAAAAACTCCTGCTGGGGTGAATAATCACCGTTGCTCAAAGCTTTATTCGTCCCACACGAATAGCTTCCAGGAACCAGCAAGTTCGTCGGAGAACTTGGAACACTCTGCTCTTCTGACTCCTCGAATGAACTCGAACTCCTGTGCAAAACGCAACGCGGGTACCATACCTCTCTTCTCTCTCACAGCCTCTAAGCACTTGTAAACTTTCTGTCTACTACTTGTGTATTAGTTCTAACCTGTGAGAGAGAAGGAGGAGGCCTTACATAAGCCCCAGCAACAACTGTCCGGTTAGCACAATGTTAGGGACGTGGTAGTAACCACCCCGAACATGGAGCAACCGCTCAGAACATGTAAAGACATGTTCTGCTGCAACTTGTGCCACTCACGTAACCAGCGTAATTTGTACTTTACGTACACAGCCCCTTTACGACTTAAGCGCACTATGCGCCTAGCGACGATGCTGACGTGCTAAGTGCAAAGTGCGCCAACAAAATGCCACATTACGCCTCATGAGCCCTTGAGCCCGAATCCGAGCTCGAGCCCGAGCCCGAGTCCGAGTCCGAGTCGCTAAGCCCCTACGGGGCTTAGCTCCTATGGAAATAAATTTCCCAAGAGCAAAAAGCATGAATGTTTTAATTGTTAATTTTAGCCTTTTTTTCCATTAGAAAAATAATCCCACATGGCAAACCCATGTGCACTAAAGTTTCTAAAGGAAAGGCCAAAACTCTAACAATCTCCCACATATCTCTATATATGGGTATAAGTGTTCCCCACAGTAACTGTCCATCATGCATTAGGAGAGATGTCGCTGACGACTTGAATCTTCCCGCATGGGTCAAAAATCAGACTATAATACAAGAATGGACTAAGCCTTGAATTCTGCATCATAGCTGAAATTCTTTTCACTCACATAATGTAGTTACATGTGCTTCTGGCTACACATTAAAGGCCCTGTGCCAGCCTGGTTTCAGTGTATAATTTTGGGCGTCTACAAGTTTACCCTCAAGAGACGGTCTGATATCTCTTTGTCCATACATTATAGGTGAGTTCATTATAAAGAGACATGGCATGAAGCGCTTTACGCTTCACTTGCGGTGCTACGCCGCTATGACATGGCTTAAAGCCGAGGCCTTACCCCGTACCGGGAACCTCATCGTAGTGTCATACTACAGTAGCATGAGGCAACCGCCTCTTTGTAGTGCCAAACTACCCAGCATGAAGCCTTAGGCTCCCTTGTGGTATTACGCCGCAACGACATGGCTTGCAAGGCCGAGGCTTTATCCCTAACCGGGTACCTCATCGTGGTGTCGTGCCACTGTAACATGAGGAACTACTCCTCTTTGTACTGCTGACTACACCCCTCTTTATTTGTACATACAGCATTAGGCTAACTGCCTATTTGCGGTGCTACGCCGCTGTGACTTGGTCTGCTAAGCCGAGGCTTTATCCTATTCCTGGACAGTACCCTACATATAGGAACCTCATTGTGGAGTCACCCTACTGTAGCATGGAGTTTCACTCCTTGTAGTCCTGCTCTACCGTGCTTCCTGTAAAGTACACCAGGCATTCACTCTGCCCGAGAACTCATTAAGGCAATTAAGCCATCCTTCCCACAGGAACCGTTTTCCACAGAAAACAACAGTAGACAACAGTGGTTGTAGGTCCGTAGCCTCTCCATGCCCAATAGAACATGTACCCACCGTTCCTGATATTCTTCCAGTTAATGGTCCTCCCTTGAACCAAAAGCTAGATGCCTAGTAGATAAATCTTTGAACTAATAGCATAAAACTTTATGGTAGGAATACAATAACTAATATTAGAATGCCTTCAAGCCCATTTTACATGCTGAGTCATCGACCAGCTGGCGCTTGAGGCCCTTGGTGAACGGATCCGCCAGATTTTCCTGACTCCGAACATCAATTACTGCAATTACACCTCTCTTAATAAGATCGTGTACTGTCCTGTGCTTTAACCGCACAGTCCTTTTCTTTCCGTTGAAAAGGTCATTTGATGCCACCACCGCAGTCGCCTGGTTGTCGCTGTATATCGGTATTGCCGGTATTTGCGCCCCAACCACTGAAAGATCATACATGAGCTCCCGAAGCCATTCTGCTTCCTCGACAGCGGTATCAAGTACAAAGAACTCAGATTCCATGGATGACCGCGAGAGCATAGTCTGCTTCTTCGATTTTCACGATATAGCAGCTCCACCCATTGTGAAAATATATCCACCTGTGGACCTTTCGCTCTCCAAATCTGAGCACCAGTTGGCATCACTGAAGCCTTCCACTACCTGCGGATCTCCGCTGTAATACAGTGCATATGTCTGAGTCTTCTTGAGATATCTCATAACCCGTTTCACAGCCTTCCAGTGTTCAACACCAGGATTGCTCGTGAAACGACTCAGCATTCCCACGACGAAAGCTATGTCAGGCCTTGTGGCATTAGTAGCATACAACAAACTCCCGATTACGCTTGCATACTCCAGCTGCCTGACGCTTTCTCCTGAATTAGGCTTCAGCTTCAGATCACACATGTACGGCGTATCGATCCCTGGAAGATCTCGATATCCATAACGAGTGATCATTTTCTCAATATAATGAGACTGTGACAGCGCTAGTCCAGTGTCTGTTCGGATGATCTTGATCCCTAAGATCACATCAGCTTCCCCCAAGTCCTTCATACTGAACTTGCTCGAGATGAACTTCTTTGTCTCCGTGACACAGCTTATATCCGTACCTAGGATAAGCATGTCGTCCACGTACAGACAAACGATCACACCTCTTCCATCAGCAAACTTCGTGTAAATACACTTGTCCGTCTCGCTGACTATGTAGCCATTTGACCTTATAACTTTGTCAAATTTCTCATGCCACATCTTGGGAGCCTGGTTAAGACCGTACAAAGATTTCACCAACTTGCAAACTTTGTCTTCAAGACCCTTGACGACAAATCTCTCTAGCTGTTGCATGTAAATCTCTTCGGTCAGCTCGCCATTTAGGAAAGCCATTTTCACATCCATCTGATGTATCACCATCTTATGTATTGCTGCAAGAGCAATCAACATCCTGATGGTGGTCATCCGGGCAACTGGAGCATACGTGTCAAAATAGTCAATCCCCTGCTTCTGAGAAAACCCCTTGGCTACCAACCTAGCCTTGAACTTGTCAATAATTCCGTCTGCTTTCATCTTCTTCTTGAAGATCCATTTGCATCCGATGTGTTTCGCTCCTTCAGGAAGATCAACCAACACCCAAGTGTTATTTGAGGTGATGGAATCAATTTCATTGTCAATCGCCTCCTTCCAGAAAACCGCGTCTCTGGTCTTCATCGCCTCATCATAGGTAAGCGGATCTGCTTCCACATGATAGGTGACAAAGTCACTTCCGAAGTCCTTCGGCCTCCTCATACGCTTAGCTGACGGCTCAGCTTGTTCTGGTTCAATCGTTGTTTCAACAACATCTTCTTGGACCACAACTTCATTGAAGACTTCAGTTTGCTGTACACCCTTATTGTTCTCCGGTACATCCGCAAGAACAATATTCTTGTGCCTTGCAAATTTATCTTCAAAATATTCTGCGTCGCGAGATTCAATGATATGATTTGACTCAATATCAAGAAATCTCCGAGCATCACTCTTCTCGGCATACCCCAAGAAGATCGTCTTAGTAGTCCTTGTCCCAAGCTTCTGAATCTTCAGATCTGGAAGCTTGACATATGCCAGACACCCCCACACTCGAATGACATTCAAGTTAGGTCTGACCTTGAACCAGAGTTCATGAGGAGTAACGTCTGAAGTTGCATGAGGCACTCTATTTAGAATAAAAGTGGCCGTCAATGCAGCTTCACCCTAGTAGCACTTAGAAAGGCCAGCAGTCAACAACATTGAGTTAATCATTTCTGTTAACATTCTGTTCTTCCTCTCTGCTACTTCCGTTTGATTGAGGAGAGTACGGTGCCGTAGTCTTATTAACAATTCCATGTTCTTTGCAGAACGATGCGAATTCATGAGACCTGTACTCCCCACCTCGATCACTTCTTATTCTTTTGAGTTGTTGTCCAGTTTGCCGCTCAGCTTCGGCTCTGAACTCCTTGAACTTCTCGAATGCTTCGTCTTTAGCCTTTAGCAAATAGACGAACGTATACTTTGAGAAGTCATCGATAAAGGTTATAAAATACTTTATCCCGACCTTTGTAGAGAACTATTTGAAGTCACAGATATCTGAGTGTACTAACTCCAGAAGATCTGTACTTCGATTAACCCGAGGAAAGGGTTTCCTTGTGATCTTAGTTTGAGCACAAACTTCATATTTTTCTACCTTACCCCCACACTTGGAGATAAGCCCTAGACTAGACATTCTGTTAATTCGTTTAGAATGAACATGTCCTAGCTTATTATGCCACAACTCATAAGTATAAGCAGAATGAGTGATTGTATTAACAACATTGAACTGATTTACAAGCTGAATCTTGAACATTCCTTCAGTATAAAAAGCTTTCCCGAAATATGTTCCCTTGATAGACATCACCATCTGGCCAGCATTGATGTCCATCCTGAGGCCTGCGTTGCAGAGTAGGCCTCCTGAGATCAGGTTCTTGGCGATAGCAGGTACGTGCTTCACACCTTGAAGCATCAGAGACTTCCCCGAAGTCAGCTTCAACACCACTGTCCCGATCCCGAGCACTTCAGCTTGTGCCTGGTTCGCCACCATAACCACATCAGAAGTAGTGGTGTAGATGGTGAACCACTCCTTGCTGGAGCAAACATGGCAGGTGGCTCTAGTGTCTACCCACCAGTCAGCATCAGTTCCTACCGCATCAATCTACACAATCATAGCAACAGCATCAGTGATCATAGTTACCTTACTAGGTTCTCCTTGCTCCGATTGCTTGGTTTTTGCTTTGCACTCATTCTTAAAGTGGCTCTTCTTGCCACACTTGAAGCAAGGCATTTGAGACTTTGGCTTCTTTTTCTTGATAGAAGTTCCCTTGACTTTTAGATTGTCAGGGTCCTTCTTCTTGCTGTGGGAAGCCACCTGCTTTTCCCTTGGTTCCTTGGTATGAACCATATTGGCGTTAGCCAATTGCTTGGACAGTGCGTCCACCTTCGGTTGAGCCCGCATCTGGTCCTCAACATAGATTTCCTGCAGGAGATCTTCAAGGGTGATCTCCAGCTTCTTCCTATGCATGTTTGCATAGAACTTGCTCCACCCAGCGGGGAGCTTTGAGACAATCCCTCCAACAACAAATTTGTCGGGGAGGGGCATCGCCTCGTCTTCCAGCTTCTGTCGCAGTTTCAGGAACTCCTTCACCTGCGGCAGCATAGACTTTTCGTCCTCAAAGAACCACTTGTGATATTTTTCAACCACAAAGATTTTACTGCGGTTCTTGTCTTCTTCGTAGAGTTTTTCTAGAGACTCCCATATGTCTCTAGCGATATTCTTCTTAGAATAGGATTCTGCAAGGGAATCTTCCATAGCATTCAGGAAAAGCAGCCTGCAATTACTATTTTTTTTCTCCATTTTGCTTGAAGTTTAGTAGCTGCGGTAATTGCGGCAGCAGACCCAACATCTGGAACATTAGGTTCTTCCTCCAGAAGCACGTGATCTACGTCTTTGAGTTGAAGGGTTAGATATACCTTCCTCTTCCAGACTTGGTAATGTTCTCCATCAAACTTTTCTAACTTGCAAAAGTCAGAATTGAAGAGTGAAACATTAACGTTTTCCATCGTAGCGTTAAAGCTTTGAGATTGTTATTGCCGGGGCACAATTTTTTCGATGGAAAACTGAAATATCTTAACAATTGTACAAACAATCGTTATTACGTAACACTTCACAAAAGGTACGTAAGTGAAATTTTAATTCGTGCTACACTTCACAGAAGGTGCACAGAACGTAACACTTCACAGAAGGTACGTAAGAGAAATTCCACTAGTGCTACACTTCACAGAAGGTGCACAGAACGTAACGCTTCACAGAAGGTACGTAAAAAAAATTAATTAGTGCTACACTTCACAGAAGGTGCGCTAATAGAATACAGATAAAACCAACAAAGAAAGTGACAGACGAAAGGTAGAAAAACTCCTGCTGGGGTGAATGATCACCGTTGCTCAAAGCTTTATTTGCCCCACATGAATAGCTTCCAGGAACCAGCAAGTTCGTCGGAGAACTTGGAACACTCTGCTCTTCTGACTCCTCGGATGAACTCGAACTCCTGCGCAAAATGCAACGCTGGTACAATACCTCTCTTCTCTCTCACAGCCTCTAAGCAGTTGTAAACTTTCTGTCTACTACTTGTGTATTAGTTCTAACCTGTAAGAGAGAAAGAGGAGGCCTTATATAAGCCCCAGCAACAACTGCCCGGTTAGTACAATGTTAGGGACGTGGTAGTAACCACCCCGAACATGGAGCAACCGCTCAGAACATGTAAAGACATGTTCTGCTGCAACTTGTGCCACTCACGTAACCAGCGTAATTTGCACTTTACGCACACATCCCCTTTACGCACCCTACGTACCCTACGCACACTGCGTACGCTGCGCACTCTACGCACGCTGCGCACTCTAAGTGCAAAGTGCGCCAACAAAACGCCACATTACGCCTCATGAGCCCTTGAGCCCGAGTCCGAGCCCGAGCCCGAGCCCGAGCCCGAGTCCGAGTCCGAGTCCGAGTCGCTAAGCCCCTACGGGACTTAGCTCCTACGGAAATAAATTTTCCAAGAGCAAAAAGCATGAATGCTTTAATTGTTAATTTTAGTCTTTTTTCCATTAGAAAAATAACCCCACATGGCAAACCCATGTGCACCTCCACACCACATGTGCATCCCAAATAATAGCAAAGATAATATATAGAGATACAAACTCTTTGGCCTATCCGATGTAGGACTAAAGTTTCTAAAGGAAAGGCCAAAACTCCAACAGGCCCTTGGCTTCTCCCAGCAGGCGGCTTACAATAGATTGAGGATGGTGGCTCCAAGAGTGGCATGGGCTGAGATCGTGTGGGTAAAGGAGGCGACGTCAAAGTTGAAGCTGTGCTTATATAAAGCTATTCGGGACCGACTCCTTACAAAGGAGAGACTTGTTCGATTCAGAATAGATGTGCCAGATGTCCGATGTGCGCTATGTGGTAGTCAGGAGGAAAACAGAGATCGTCTATTTTTTCAGTGTCCGTTCTCTGAGATGGTGTGGAGGCATTTTACGAATCAGATTGGCGTACATATCAGACGCGATTTGGTTTTGGTGCAGATTACGGAAGATATTTTGGGTCTGAATAATCAGGATCAGAAGCTTTATCGACAGATCAGACTCAGGCTTCTTTCGGTAGTTTGGCATGTGTGGAAGGAGCGCAATGGCCGAATCTTTGAGGGACGCATTACACTTATGTCTGGCCTCATTAACAATATACAGAATGACTTTACTATTATGGAAAAGGTGTAGTATTGGGCGATAGTGATTATATGAGATGGTAAAGATGGACTTGTACAGTTAATTTTGATTCAATAAAAGTACCTTTGCTTCAAAATATATATATATATATATATATATATATATATATATATATTATATATATATATGTGTGTGTGTGTGTGTGTGTGTGTGTGTGTGTGTGTGAAGCCCATATTTTTTTATTGTATTTTTTGATGTTTTATTATTAGTGTTAATTGAGCCCATAGCTTAAGCCCGTAACTTAAACCAATATGCATAACCCAAAAACCAAACCCAATGACTAACCCGTTCAACCCACGCAACCTAGTCGTCCGCCTACCCCGCGTGAAACCCACCTCACTCCGGATCTGCAATTCGACGTGCAGATTAACACTCAGAAACTTCTCCTTCTCCACAGAAGCTTTTTCTTCCCCACCTTTCCCAAACTCCTTCTATCTCCTTCCACGCTCTTCCGTTCCCGAAACCGAAGCCGCCCCGACGCTCCCCTGCGATACCCCGGTCGCGTCGACACCGCACTCTCTCCGCTTTCTCGCCGTTTTCGACCGCCGACCGCAGCCCCGCCGCACCGGCGACCCCCGCCAGCGCGTCTAGCGCAGCCCGCCGCACCGGCGACCCCCGCCAGCACGTCCAGCGCAGCCCGCCGTGCCGGCGACCCCCGTCGGCGCCAGCAGTCGCGCTGGCCCTCCGCACGGCGTCCCCACGCCGCCAGCGCCCCGTCGACCCTTCCGTACGGTGCTCTCCGCCGCGCCAGCGCCTCCCGCGCGCCGCCAGCCTTCCACGCGCGTCCCCGCGCCGCCCGCGTGTCCGCGTGCGTTCCGAGTCCGAGGCATCCCCTCGGTGCTCCGTCACAACCTTTGGTAACCTCTTCTGCCTTCTGTTTAATTCACAGAACCTAATAAATCTATCTGCTTTCGACCGGAATTGATAGTTAGTTTAGTTTAGTTTCCTATTTTAGGCGCTGTAATAATGTTAGTAGCGTTTTAATTAGAACGATTAATTATAATAGTTAGCTTAGTGATTATTAGAGTTATCGTTTAAGTGTTGCGGATAATGTAGAGTTATCGTTATATTAATTATTATAGGGTTATTGCCAAAATTTCACTAATTATTATTAATCGGTAATTTAGTTTCAAAATAAATAATTATATATCAAAAAATATACTTTAATATAGAAAATAGTATTTTTAGGCCAAATCTATGTATTTATGCATTTTTGGATAAAAAGGTTTATTTTCCTAAATTAACCATTATCTTGATTAATAAATTTTAAGGTATTAAAATTAGATATTTTAACGTCATTTCTAATAAAACCGTAAGTTTTACTAAATAAGGTTTTCGTAATTTTATTATAAAAAATGGTTATTCTTTATTTAAAGAAAATTGTATTAGTAAATATTTTCTAAAGATTTAAGTAGAAAAATATAATAAATTAGATTTCGAATATTTTCAAGTTTAAACGATATTTCTATCAAAATGATTTACGATAAAACCGCTACTATTTTTAATAATATTTCAAAATATGTTATTTTCGCGTTATCTATAAAATACCAATAAAAATATTTTACCAAATTATTATATATAATTAATTTACTATTTCTCAAATAAAAGGCAATGTTTATAATTAAATGTAGTTTGTGATTAGTGGCATTGTTAGCTACCCTTTGGAATAAGTTCTAAAACGGAATATATATTAATGTAGGTTCAGATCCCGGACCCTAGCCGATACCTTCCTGCCGTTACCTTCCACACCGAGAAAAATCCAAGACAAGTTTCATATCATTCATGTCAACGTTTTACTTAATAATTAAATGTGTTGCATTAGTAGAATCATGTATATTGTAGCGACACTGACTCACAATATATCCCTCTCGAACTCCATATTGATTGATTGACTCGGAGATTGATTGGGGGAGTAGTATAACATCTGTGACCAAAACTATTGTTACCGAATATTGCCTTTCTCGTGCTAACCCCTACTGCACAAGGAGTTGAGCCGTACCGTATATTATCATTTGGCCAAAATGCTAGTATACACATTGCCTCTACCAGCCGGTCACAGATCTGTTATATGCTCAAAAATACTATTGACTCATTGTAGATTACATCATTGTAGCTTCTGAGATTATTGCCTGCTGTCTCTTTTATTATTATCTAGAAAAATTATATAATCTTTTAAACTATCTTGCATCATTTAATATTATTTAGAATGTTAGATGTGGATATACGTTCTTGTTCCCCACCTGACTGAAAACCAATATTTTTAGGTGACTGCGACGACGAAGATCATGCTTTTAGTTCTTTCTATGGACCTGGTCCGAGTCTTGACGAGGTAGCTGAACCTGACCAGGTGTCACGACCCGCACCCGCTTTTCGAATACGAGACGTGTCCAAGCCAGTCTACGCCGCAGAGCCGACGGTAGAACGCTGTCAAGCCCGCAATAAATAAATGCTCAAAGTAAACTTTATTGCTCATTCACATTTCTAAATTGATTACAACATTTATATTTTTAAAGAAAGTACAAGGTTCTCACAATTAATGAAAATGATACCACTTCTATCTATTTCTAGGTTTTTGCCTACAAGTACACCCGTATCTCCCAAAGCTAAGTGAAGCCACAGCTAACCTGAAAAATGTTGGTTTTCAGTCAGGAATGGAATAAGCACACAAACCGATGGCAATGCAAAAATACAATAGAATTCACAAGACATGAAAATAACATATGTGAGATGAAAACTAGAAAGTAACTGATGTCATGGCAAGTGGTAAAGAAAACAAGAAAACAAATAAAAGACAACTATCTATGTGTTTTGAAATATCAGTTTCGATATGTGAACGGCTAGGAGATAAATCAGGCACCCTGCACGTGTCGTGTGCAGCTGCTATTCTCCACAAAAGACACGAGAGATAGTTCTGGGTAGTCCACATGTCTACTAAGATATTTTTCCTCCCGACTAGTACTCATGGACTCGAACAAGTCATGAAACACAAAAACATGATAATCACGAAATATAGTAAGTAGAGATCCATGATACTAATTTTCGTGTGACGAGCGTGTCAACAAGCAGCAAGATATATGTATAAACATGAAATGTATAAACTACTATGAATCGAAAAGCAATCAGAAAGTGCACTTGTCTGGGGTCCTTAGCTGCTGAAACCGATAATCCCATTGGGTTCAGAATAGTCCGGTTGGCTAGGGTTGATGTGAAGATATTTGGAATCGCAAGAAAATAAGAAGTATGATTAGTCGTGATCAGAATTTATAATCGAAAGAACTTCGTAGATATACTATATAACTATTTTGGAAAATATGTATACTATTTGAAAATATTTATAATATGAGGGAACGACATATTATTAGTCAAAATATTTAGGTAAATAATCTAGAAAATCATCTTATGGGTAAAACTTATTTTATTTTATTTTATTTTTGTCAAATACATCTTTTGGTCAAAAGCTATAGTTTTAAAATAAATAAAACAATAAAAGGTTTAGGCCCAAAAAGTCATATCTAAATGCCACAAAATATAATAATATTTTAGGACTTCTAATCCGTTTTCGAAATAGGTAGGGCCAAGCCCAAATATAATTTTATTACAATATAATAAGAAAATTACTATGTAGTTCCCAAAATAATAATGATATTAATAATAGTAAAAAAAATATTAGTCATAATAGTAATAATATTACATATATATGTACTACCAGTAAATTATCTTACAATTCTACCACTACTCATTCTAATGTATAAATACAACCATAGTAACTAATTTACTATTTGTTCGCATTGCTTGTTGTGAACCTAATAAAATTGAATAGGTAATTATCATTAATGCTCTTTGTCCCAAGCATGTATAGCCTTAGTAAATAATACAGAAAATTGCAAGAAAAGCATCAAAGTTTAGTAGAATTATAGAAAAGGCATCAAGTTTCGGAAAATTACATTTTGAGCATCGAAACGACATTTTAAATGCCGTTTGTTGACGTCACATATGCGCTTCCTGGGTTTCAACTTAATTAACAATGGGAAACAGGATTAGGGTCTAGGCGTCAAAAGGAATGTCGCCCGCTGACGTTACATGACGTCAGCTTTCGGCATTTGTAATGCCGTTTGCTTATTATTATTATTTTTTTCTTTCCGTTGCTGTTTGGTTTGCCGTAAGCTGACGTAATTGCTTTCCTTTCCAGATGCACTGCTGACGTAATTGCATTGCTTATTACTTATTACTTTCCTTTCCGTTGCTGTTTGGTTTAGACATTTTTTTTTGTCACATGACGTCAGCTTTCCTTTCCAGATGCATTGCTTATTACTTTACCTGGACGGCATTTGGTTTGCCGTAAGCTGACGTCACTCGACGTCAGCGCCCGAGAAATAGATAATTAAAAGAAAAATTCGATACGAAAAAAAAAAAATTGCAACGGCAAACGAATTGACGTTAGCTGACAGGGGGTGACGTCAGCAAACGACAATTTAATTGCCGTTTCTTTGTTAATCCAGTCTCCACTTTCTTATCTTTTCTGGTTTAATGGTTAGCTGATGATGACAGGGGATGACGTCGGAAAACGGCATTTGAAATGTCGTTTCGGTGCTCAAAACACAATTTCCCGAAACTTGATGCTTTTTCTACAATTCTTCTAAACTTTGATGCTTTTCTTGCAATTTTCTGTAAATAATAATAATAAATATTTAAAAGCAAAGAATAGTAATGGCTGGAAAGAGAAAACTAATGGTAAAAGAAAAATGAAAGGGGAGCAACGAGAGAAAACTCTCACCTCGGCTCGGCCGCTGGAGGGAGCGGCCACGGTGGCTCAAGGCTCCGGTCGATGATGCTCACAAGGAAACGCTGGGGTGACGCGGCTCGCTGGGTCTCGAGTTCGCCAGATCCGGTGAGGAGCGGTGGATCGGGAGAGATCGGACGGCGCGGGGGCTCGGGATGACGGTGAGTATGGTCGGAGATTCCACGGTGGCGGTGGCGTCGGTGGTCTGGTGGTCTGGCGGTCTGGGGCAAAGCGTCCCGGAGGATCCGCAGTGGTCACAAGGAAATATGGTAGATCGGCGGAAAGCCGAGGTCGATGGCGGACAGGGAGTCGTCGACCGGTGCTGTAGTCCACGCGTCGGAGGGAACGGCACAATGGAGGTGATGATGACCGGCGGTGCGACGATCAGACGCGAGATCGCGGCTGTCTCTGCCTCGGTCGACGTCGGCGAGGCGGAGGATAGGTAAACAGTTTCCTTTGTTTTGATTTCAATGATGGTGGCGGTGATGGTGGTTAACTGGTGGTGATGGCTGGTGGTGTTGGTAGTCGTGGAGACGATCGGGAGTGGTGATGGCTATGATGGAGAAATCTGTAATTGGAAGTGGAAGAAACGGACGCGGACACTCGGGGTCGGACCCGAGGATGGCGCTCGGCTGATACGGAGATGGGAATTCTGGACACGGACACTTCAGCACATTTGTGTATTAGCTGCGTTGATTGTGATGATGGTTGTTGTGCATTATTTTAGAATTGTTGGGGGAGACGATTCGGGTGAGCGAGAGAGAAGATATTATAGGGATGAGTCATGTGTATATATATATATATATATATATATATATATATATATATATATATATATATATATATATATATACTCCACCATGTAGAGATGGAATCTGTTTAGGAAGAATTCCTATCAAGATTATAATTGTAAAGAAAAACAAGGTCTAAATAATTATAAACCAGAGTATTTGTTTAAAGTATTTAATCGAATCTTCTCATCATTATGAAAGAATTTAAGATAATATTTGTTACTAACAAAATAATTTAAAGTATGTTAGTATAATCCAAATCTTAATCCAAATAATACTCATCGTAATTAAATATAATACTTGGTATAATCAAAATAATTTAAAGTATATTTTATTAATTGAAAATATTATTTAAAAATAATTTCATAAATCTTATTATCATTCAAGGATGACACTCGATAATTTTAATACAAACTAAATTCAATAAACATTTAAATCAAATGAAATATAATTAGAAATCGAGAAAATAATATTTTAAAGTATATATTCGATATTACCAAAAATTTAAATCACATATATAGAAATCTAAATCAGATGGTTGATTACAAATATAATTTTAATAATATTTAATATTTATCAAAGTCTAAATCTTATAAATTCAAATCCAATCTAAATAACGTTTAGACAAAATTGATCTAATCACAATCTACTAATGGTTGCAATAATTAATATAAAATGATTTAAATGCATAAATTTTACTCTCTTTTTATAAAATAATTACCAATTAAAGATAATAATAAATATTCCCGAACCTAAGAATATCAAATCAAATAAATTCGAAACCAAAATCGAGTAATTTGATCACCATAATAATAATGTAAAGTATATATTTTTAAGTCCAAAACTAAAAAATGTACTTTGACAAAATCTTTTATTGTTCCCAAAAATACATATGGTTTTCGAATCTAATTTGAATCTAATTTCAAAAAAACCAAAATAATTACGAACGTCTTTCCTAATTCCAATAATAAAATAATTTTATTAAAACAAATTAGCACTCTCGAAATATTAATTTCAAAACTAGTTTTTGATAATAAAAAAATAGTCATAATATATCTTTCACAAAGTCTCGACAAAAATTACCTTTAAATACAATAGTTAAAATAAAGTAAATTTTTTGAAAACTCGGGAAGAGGAGTTACACCAGGTTGCCCCAGATTATTAGTTGTGCCATCGGTTTAGTTATTTTCTTTTCAGTTGTAATAAGAACCAATGTAATAATTGAATGTTGATTTGCTTGTGTTATTCATTTCAAACTCTTAGTTAATTTCTATATTTAATAAAATGTTATTTCTTTCCCGCTTTAGATATTGTCTACTGGTGTTCTCACTGCTTGATACAGCTTACTACCGCTGTCTCACAACGGTGCAGGCTGGACATGTTTTTAGTGGTGGCCTATATAGGTCCAGTTCTGTAAATTGGTCTAGTCAACTTAGTCGAAACCAGCATGCAGTCCTGCAATCTGACCTAGGTCTGAGAATGACTCTAGGAAAACAGACTCTAGAAACAACTAGAACACCTAGATTATATTCATCCTGTTACAACATAGGGCCGAAATTATCTATTTAAATATAAATTTTTGCTTGCTTACAGTCCTATAGGCTACCTTGTTTATGTTTGTACCCAAACCTTTCAGAAGATGGCGAAAGGGAAGACGACTCGCTCTGGACCTACTGACGAAAAGGTTTCTTCCTACGGGAATACCACTACTCAGGCTCAGTCAGACCCCTCTTTGATGTAGCCCAACACCCGTTCTCGTGCTGTACGGACTCCCCGTGCTGCATATAACTCCACTGTACATGCAGCTGCACCGATTCCTCCGAGGCCCACACTATCAATTGCTGACGTGAATCCTCCAGCTGCTCCACCAGTGCCACTGGACCCCGTCGAGCTCGTAGGCCTGGTACGAGGAGTACTTGAGGCCTAGAGGGCTCAAGCAGAAGCAAATCGCGAATAGACCGCGATCATGAGGGAGGGTATAGAGAATGTCCATAATGTCGCTATGCAGCGCTAGACTCATCACAGACGGAACAGAGGCCTACCAAGATAAGATAAGTGTAGTTGATAAGTTTTATGTTTTATTGGAGAAATATAATTCTAACTGGAAGTCTATTGTCCAGAAGAAAGTTGGAAATATTGAAAGTTTCAAGAAGATGGATCCGCGACCTTTCAAGGGAACCGAGGGTCTCATATACGCGGGCGAATAGCTGGACGACATGGAGCGACTCCTCAGCGTTGCTCGAATCCCAGTCGACCTTATGGTAGAGGTTGTAGCCCTACAGCTTCGGGATCTGGCCAGCATATGGTACAAGAACGAGCCCAGATTTCAGACTGGAGGAACCTCCTAGCGTTCCTTCAAGAAATAATTTAAGAGGAAGTTCTTTCCGGAATCTGCCCTAGAAGCCATGGGAAGGCAGTTTCATGACTTGAAGCAAGGGGATCGTACCATAGAGGAGTACGTAGCCGAGTTCAACCGGCTCGGTAGGTTTGCACCCCGTCTGGTAGCAGACCTGGTAGAGCGTGCCCAGAAGTTTCGGCACGGACTGCGGGAAAAAATTTGCACCATGGTTGCCGCCAATGGAGCGAGGACATACGATAAGATGCCGAAGGTGGCCCAAGATGTGGAGGCCAGTTCGTCTATCCGATCCAAGAGAGAGCACCCAGGATCCAGCAACAATCATCAGGGCAACTTCAAGAGGCCCAACAACAACAACAGGTCCTCTCACCATCAACAGCAACAGCAGCACAAAGCACTCCAGCAGAACCAATCGAAGACATCCAACTGCACCTACTGCAAAAGGCTGGGACACACAGCGGAGATCTGTAGGAAGAAGCTAGGATACTGCCTTGTTTGTGGGTCTGCCACCCATCAGGTCAAGGACTGTCCCACTGCGTTCAATAAAACTGGAGCTAGACAGCATAAAGGTCTACTACCTACCCAGCAGCAGTGCTACAACCAGCATAAGGCCGGGCAAGCTTTTGCCTTGGCCGTTGAGGAGCCAGAAGCAGAGCCGAAGACTGAAGGAGATGTCATCGAAGGTGCCATTTTATTACATTCGTACCTGGCTTTAGCTTTATTTGATTTTGGAGCACCACACAGTTTTATATCACCGGACTTCATTGATGCATACCATATAGATGTAGGGTATAGTAAGATGATCTGTAGGGTAATGACCAGAAAGGGACCTATCCCTGTCACGCCCTGCTCCCGTAGGAGCGATCATCCTTGCTAAGGCGTGATACCGCACGAGCCTAGATTTGCGCTCGTACAAGGCGGGTTCCATAACGGCCGATTACAGCGGCTGCGACGGGGTCGTCGCACAGAAGTCCCAATCAGAGACATTGAACACGCAGCAAAAATTTAGAACAAACACAAGTTATTCAAAGAAACACTTTATTGATATTGAAACAATGGTTACATTGGGGGCGCAAGGCCAAGATTTCAAGTCTCTCAAGCTCACTCTTCTCACATTTTACAAGTTCACTCAGCTCTCTCTCATCTCTCAATACATGTCTCGAGCCAGCGGATGCTTCGGAAGGCGACGTCCATACATTATGTCCCGTATAAGTCTTGACTCCATGCGTCCGCACACTTCGAATCGCCAAGGAACTCCGTGCCTCGACGCATCCAAGCGAGCTCCGTGCCACGAGCTTCTACATGTGCCTGCACATGAAGACTATGTGGGTGTCAGTACTCAACTATACTGGTGGAATGAGCTCCTCGCCCACCCATATAAAACCGACATGTTTGATTTACTTTGTGCAACTTAGTCCCCCTTTTTGTATTATCTTTCTACTCTTGCCTTAGGATCGGTTTTAGGACAGACGCCTTGGCCTATTTTGTGTCTCTAGACCATCTCATGCTTGCAACATACCTTGTCTCAAGACCCTTCTCGTGCCAACAACGTTAACCTATCGAGTCGTGTTTGCCTTACGGCTTAAAATCAGAGACGCAACTATACGTCACTCCGATTTCTAAACATCGAGCATCGATTCCCTACGTACATCCCAATATTCGTCGTACGGGATCCGAGTCGTTCCGCAAAGCCATCCTACGATAACTCATGTTTCAACCAATTCCTTGACATATCAATATCACTTCGTTCATCAAGCCATTTCATATAGTCTACTCCTTCAAACACCTTCGACATAATACGCCTATCAATCATTCTCAAGTCAAGCATGCTACTACGCAATTCACCGCTAAACCATAATTTCTATTTCATATTTTCTAAGTCATCTATTCTAATTCACGTAATCGATCATGAGGTCGTCTAGCTTAACAATATATTGTGCCCCGATCTCACGCGATTCAGTTTACCTACGGTGGGCATGAATCACCATGCACGCTCCCGTGAAATAATCATCCTCATCGGGACGTAACTCTTGTTCAAGTCTAGACTAATTCATTCTCGATGCGCGGGTTAGACCTACTCAATCCTCAAGTTTATTTCATTTATCCATCGCAAGTCCTAACATCCTCAAATTGTCCTTCGCATCAAACCGACAAGTCGAGACAATCAAAGTTGCCGTATCCTGATTTTTTGAGTTCGATCATTCCCGTGACATGAATCACCATGTCAGTGCTAACGCAGAACAATCGCCCCAAATCCGACGCAATGCATGTACGAGGCTAGAGTTGTACTCACGCAAATCAAGATCGTCGACGTTGTGGCTATCAACGTAACCATCAAGACACGATCATTTTCATCCAACATTAATCTCAATCAAAATCCTAAGTACAGCATCCAACTGAACAATAACATTTGTACGATCGTCTTTCGCCGAGTCGGAGTACCCCCGAGTTATCGCATATCGATCTTTGATACGCCTCAATACCATCGATGACATGCATACCCTGACGATCTTCCTTTGTAACAAGTTTCGATCGTGCGAATAATGCTATCGCCCGACTGGATAATCTCCTCGACATTCAATTCAAGTTCGATCATTATCCCTCGAATCATTTACAATATCAATTTACTCAAACCAATTTCACGTATTGTTCATTCGTTTATCTTAAGTCATCGACCAATATTTTTATTCAAATCACATCATTCCTTGCTAACTCAAAATATCGAGCAACATCCATTCCAATCCTTAGAGTCATTTTCAAACATTCGAATCAAACTTTTCATTCACGCTATCTTCTCATCGTGCTAACTTTTTGTATACGATTCTTATCGATTTTCTGGATCAAGTTATCCATTCGTACACCGTAACTTTTCTTCGATTCGATTTCCTCTACTCGATCATTTTTGTATTTCATACTTGCGTAATCCTCAATCCCGTGCACGTTCCGTACGTGTCATTTCTAATTTGTTCGAATCTACTTATCAAACTTTATGACAACAACTCACTCAATCTAAGGCTTTGCATATGTGCGACGCTTGCTGATAGACTCATCGACACCCCGAATCTTCAACTGATCGATCGATATTCCTGAGGCTATCGCATACACCACTCAGGGATGAAGTCATTCAACAAATCCTCAAAACTATCATTCGATTCAAAATCGACTTCTTTGAATCTCGTTCGAACCATTTCTCTAATTCGAAGCACGCTCATCTATATCGCATCGACGATATCGCCGTTCGATAGCACCCCTATCGATAGTTATCTCACTATACTCAATCGAGTTCAACTCATTCTTGCTCGACACTATTCAATTTTCGCACTCGACTTTTCTAAGGTCGACGTAACTTTGGTGTATATGCCCAGTCCGACTTAGCTAACCGTGCTTACGCGAACTATCTTTTTATTTTGTCGAAAACTATTCTCCTATGTTTTGCAAAATAGATAGACTTATTGTATGGACATCCCGTGGGACATTTGAGAGAGAGCGCACCAACGATATCAACTTGCGGAAGCACAATTCAGAGTTTGTGAAAATAACAGAGTTAAAGAATTCAATCGATAGTCCAAGGACGTAAAGTCATGCTCTGATACCATTATGTCACACCCCGCTCCCGTAGGAGCGATCGTCCTCGCTAAGACGTGATGCCACACGAGCCTAGATTTGCGCTCGTACAAGGCGGGTTCCATAACGGCCGATTACAGCGGCTGCGACGGGGTCGTCGCACAGAAGTTCCAAGCAGAGACATTGAACACGCAGCAAAAATTTAGAACAAACATAAGTTATTCAAAGAAACACTTTATTAATATTGAAACAATGGTTACATTGGGGGCGCAAGGCCAAGATTACAAGTCTCTCAAGCTCACTCTTCTCACATTTTACAAGTTCACTCAGCTCTCTCTCATCTCTCAATACATGTCTCGAGCCAATGGATGCTTCGGAAGGCGACGTCCATACATTATGTCCCGTATAAGTCTTGACTCCATGCGGCCGCACGCTTCAAATCGCCAAGGAACTCCGTGCCTCGACGCATCTAAGCGAGCTTCGCGCCACGAGCTTCTACATGTGCCTGCACATGAAGACTATGTGGGTGTCAGTACTCAACTATACTGGTGGAATGAGCTCCTCGCCCACCCATACAAAATTGACACGTTTGATTTACTTTGTGCAACTTAGTCCCCCTTTTTGTATTGTCTTTCTACTCTTACCTTAGGATCGGTTTTAGAACAGACGCCCTGGCCTATTTTGTGTCTCTAGACCATCTCGTGCTTGCAACATACCTTGCCTCAAGACCCTTCTCGTGCCAACAACGTTAACCTATCGATTCGTGTTTGTCTTACGACTTAAAATCAGAGACGCAACTACGCGATGAGGCTCCATTTCCGTGTGACCGTGATACAAACCCTTGTTGAGGCCGTGCCTCGCAACTCAGTGAGACTTAACCATATCGCAGCCTTGCGGCCCTTGCTACTTTGATCATCAACTGACCCAAATCGAGACATGTAGACTTAGTGTCACTTGACCAACTTGTCTTGTGGCGATTCCTGACTTAAACTTGAACAACTCAAACCCAACTTTTGTAACTCACATGTCAACACTTGAGACTCGACGCCATATCTCGTGCTGAAACATGTCGCCTATGTTGAAGCCACATCTTAGGCCCCAAGCATCATGTTCTAACTTGTATACACCTTCGACTCAACTCAATTCCAAAGGCATACGCGCGAATAACCGCCATTTTGTCGACATCTATATGAACACGGATCACTGGCATGACAAGCCATCCTGGACTATAGCTGGCGTATAGGATGGTCCGATCACTGTAAGTAGCTAGCCCCGGTGAGCGTCCACCGAATACCTGTTGCCTCTACCTGGCACAGCTATACCTGTTTCCTCCTAGGCCGGATCGGTCCTGAGGCCCCAGGTTGTCGATCCGAGGAAACCCTTTCTTCCTTGTACAAGTTGTCCATGACCATGCAAGACTCGATACAAACTGACGTCTCACACAGTCATTCCTCTTCCAATATTACCATCTCTATCAAAACCAAATTCAAGACTTCTATCCTTGAGACCCCTCGACGATCCACGGTCGCGAGCATTCTTTCCTTGAGACCCCTCGACGACCCACGGTCGCGAGCATTCTTTCCTTGTTACCCTATCATTTGGTTCAACTCATGAACGCCTATTTGATAGTCCTTTCTCAAAACTCACTTTGAATCAATTGTAGTCCTTACCTTAAACACTAAGTTCGTACGTCGTGCCTTAAGCCAATCGTGCTCTAGGCGACACTCTTGTCCAAGTCGACGGGCCTTGAGATCGTAGGACTACTTAACTTTGACAAACTGCGAAAGAGCGGGACGGTACTTGTAATGTCTTAGGTCGATCAGCATAACTCTGTCTAACTTAACTTCGCAACAACTTAACGAGCAAAGGCTGCATCAAGCTTTGCCTTAACGGATCGTGCCGTGCACGCATCCAACTTGAACGACCAAGTCACTCGGGTGCCTAGACTTAGGTCACAAGCCGCTCAACGCAACTTAACTCATGGGCAAGCCAAGGCTATGCCAAGCCTTGGACGACAGGACCGTGCATGCTTTATGAAGCATTCATACGGGCGACGCCTATGACTTAGGCTACGATCATAACTTCGCCTACTCAACCGACTTTTTTTCTTCCAAGCCACGGGACGAAGGATCGAGTGTCATTTTTAAAGCACGCCGTGCACCAACTCTAAGCCGACCGTTGGACCTTTCCATATTCTAACTCAATTCGACACGTCGAGATTATTTCCTTCAGCTATGTGAATTCGTCTCTTTTATTATCAAGCCTAATTGTGCAAGTTGAAAACATGCGATTTATTATGTGAAGGCTAAGATGAGGCAAGTTCACCGAAACTACCCCACCTGAGCGATGTCTTCGAGTCGCCGTTGTAAGGCCAAGTCCGAACGCCGTCGGCGTTTCGATTCGTCCGATTGACTGAGCGGGACGGGGCACTACAATCCCTATCACATAGACTTGCACCTGCCATATCACTATCTCAGGTCACACCTTCCTAGCACCCCTTCTAGTTATGCCTCTCCCTAACTACGATGTAGTCTTAGAAATGGACTGGCTAAGCAAGCAACACGTCCTGACAGACTGTCATCGGAGTTGTGTTATCTTTAGTCAACCTGGAGGACCTAAGTTTGAGGTAGCTCGAGCATAGAGAGCTTGGGGTGTCTCCTACACCTCCATCATAGAAGTTTTCGGACCCCCTCATCCCCTGATAACAGAATTCTTAGATGTCTTCTATGAGACTCATCTCACAGTATCGATATTTATATACGGATACGTATTTATATATTGTATTTCGTATTTTCTTAGTTTTCAGAATGTTTAAAAAAAATTATCTTATAGATTTTTTCCTTGATCGGCATACCGCCAGTATACCAGTGTATACCGACGACATACCTGTCACTCCCGTTTTTTGTTATACGTATTTTCAGTATACGTGTAAAGAATTCTGACATTTGTCAGGTGACCCGTGTTTTGACTTGTCTTTCTTAGCCTTGTCTTGGTTTAATCTTCACTTGGTTTAAACTGTCGCACGTCCGCGCGTCGTGCTTGCGCGCATCTTGTACCGTGGGTATTTCTGTCTACGTGTGCAGCGCATCTCGCACGCCGCGTGCCCACATGATTTTCTGTCGTGCGCCCGCACACCGTGTGCAGTTTTGCTCGCGCGCGTAGTACATCAGTGCACAAATTGCCTTGAATGACTTTTTTTTTGCTTGTTTAAGCTGTTTTGTAACTAGAATATTGAAAAACTCAAAACATAAAATTGTAGATTTTTGTCTTGGCTTCAAGAATCTTTTTGTTTTACCGTAATTGGAGTTTATATGCAACTGATAGTTTTAATTACAGTTTTTGATCTTCTTTGCATGTTTTCTATATTTGACCTAAAATGCGACGACCCAACTTGATAACTTGTTAATATTAAACTTAACTTAAACATGACAACACGATCTCATCTTGATAATCTATAGTGGCCCGTCGTGGCGTACCTATGTTACATGTATTCTTTGTTTACTAGATAGTGACCCGACGTAGCACACTCATGTTACATGTCTTCTTTGCTTACTAGATAGTAGTCCGTCGTGGGGCACTCATGTTGTCTTCCTTGCTTACTAGATAGTGACCCGTCGTGGTGCACTCTTGTACATGTCCTTCCTTTCTTACATAATAGTGGCTCGTCGAGGCGCACTCTTGACCAGTACTCCTGACATGACAAGTAAACCCGACATGACATATGAAATCTTGATTGTTGTTGCGACAGCCAATCCTAACTTGTTAAGTATAACTCTTGTCTGGACACCGTGGTTGATTTTCCTTATTATGATTGCACAAGCTACCTGTCTCGTCTTACATCATGTATAGGACATAGATTCCTGATTACCACGGTCAGGGATTCATAGTGAATCTGACTAGGTTAAACGATTAGATTGATCAAGTAGTTCATATAGAGAGATTTTTCCGTTACAGACGATTTCGTTATCCCGGCCACACCAGTGGACTTGTAGCCTGTCGTCGAGTATGGCACATTTCAAGCACATTATCATTTGTTGCACTTCTCGAATTCATAAGTACTAAAGTCACCTAATAATTTTCTTAATTCTTTAAATCTCTTTTAACCTCGCCTGGATAACCTGGATAGTCTGTAGGGCTTGTGACTGTGAGAATATCTCATTGTATCTTGTTAGTAATTATGATTGTGATAACCCTAGTTAGCTAATGTATCAAGTCGCACTCATTGCTTGGCCGTAATTGATGGATGGAGTCCAGTTCAGTCTAGTTTTGTCTAGGTAGTGCCCGTATATGTTTATTTCAGTATATTATCGTTTATGCTTTACCTTTGTCGATAAATGATTAGAAACTAAGTTCTGTTCAGGAGAAGGGTTACAACCCCAGTCCTTGTTTGGTTTACGGATTGTAACTTGGGTTCCGGAATAGTTCTCAAGTTATCTTATCATTTATCGTTCTATATAGTTCTCACATGCTCTCATGCCCTAGTTATCTAACATACCCATATGTCCCAGTTACCCTACATGTTTATATAGCCCGGTTACCTTACATGCTCACATGTCCCAGTTGTCTCCTATGCTCACATGTCAAATTATCTCACATGCTCGCATGTTCAGATATCTCACATGCTCACATATCTAGTTTGTCTTACGTATTCACATGCTTCCATTTACTTTACATGTCCACACTTTACATTATGTCACATGCTAATTACTTTATGCTCCCTGTTGCTTTACTTATTGTCTTTCTATTATCGGGATAAGTGTATTGGTAGTACACGAGTCTCGATCAGCATTTACTTATTTATGTATCTATCTGTTGCTATGTTAGCTATTACTGGTTTTAGTTCATAAGTTTGGCTTCTTTTGTGGTACATGCTATTGGGGGTCTGACCCCACTGATTTTGTTTGGCCAGATCTGATAGATGAGCCCGAAGGATCTTCCGTACCGTCTACTCGACGGTGACTACCCGTAGCACTAGAGTACCTTAGTAGGTTTTTTATGTTCATTCTTCCACTAGTTATGTACACTACTCTTTTGTGGCGTTTAGCCTCCAAGCACGTGTTTAGCTCGTGTTTTGGATCTTGACATTTAGCTTACGGGCCTAAACATAATTTGCATATTTTAGACTATAGCTAGAGCTTATCATGTATGACTATTACTCTTGCTAGTTCTTCACTTTGTATTACTAGCTTCATGATCATCCATGTATATATAGTCTGTGATGTTTTACTATTTTATGTCTGATGGTCATACTTCTTATATTTGCATATTTGCCTGTGATTGAGATACATATGATTGCTTGACCTAGGATTGACTGTTGGATTGTAGTAGTAATCCTCCATGTCTCTACACCTTATACGTTATTTCGGGGTACTGGAGTACTTTGGAATACGTAGCTGGCCTTGTCCGTCCCTACTTGTCAGTATTCTGGTTCTGGGATGTGACATCTTCCCCGACAACCTTTCTGGATTACCCCCTGATCGAGATGTGGAGTTCACTTTCGATCTAGTACCTGGCTCTTCTCTTATTTCACAGAGAAGCTACAGAGTCAACCCCAAGGAGGCTAAGGAGATGAAGGACCAAATTGATGAGCTCAAGGCCCAGGAATTTGTCAGAGATGGAGCTTCACCCTGGGGGTCACCAGTTTTGTTCGTGTCCAAGAAGGATAGGACCGTACGGATGTGCATAGATTATCGAGCATTGAATAACATCACCATCAAGAACAAATCCCCTCTGTCCAGGATCGATGACCTTTTCGATCAGCTGAGCGGAGCGAAGGTTTTCTCAAAGATTGATCTTAGGTCGAGATATCACCAGGTCAAAGTACGAGAGGAGGACATTCCGAAGACGACATTCAACACCAAATATAGACAATATGAGTTCTTGGTCATGCCCTTTGGACTTACAAATGTCCCACATGTGTTCATGAATCTCATGAACAAGGTCTTCCATGAGTACCTGGACCAGTTTGTCATTGTCTTTATCGACGACATTCTGATCTACTCGAAGACCCAAGAAGAGCATGAGAAGCACTTGCGGATAGTTTTGGAGACTCTAAGGAAGGAGAAGCTATATGGTAAGCTGTCCAAGTGTGAGTTTTTCTTAGATAAAGTGGATTTTCTTGGCCATATTGTCACGGGAGAAGGGGTATCTGTGGATCCCAAGAAGATAGCAGCAGTGGAGTCTTGGACAATCCCCAGTTCAGTTGCGGAGATCAGAAGCTTCCTGGGCTTAGCAGGGTATTACAGAAAGTTCGTAAAGGACTTCGCAAGGATTGCTGAGCCTATGACGAAACTAAACAGGAAGAACGAAGAGTTTGTTAGGACAGAAGCATGCCAGGCATAATTTGAGGAACTAAAGAGAAGGTTGACAACAACATCTATTTTGACGCTACCATCAGGATCAGGTAGATTCTCTATCTACAATGACGCTTAAGGCAAAGGATTGGACTGTGTGCTACAACAACATGGGAAGGTAATTGCTTATGCTTTCCGACAATTACGGAACCATGAAAAGAACTACCCGACGCATGACCTGGAGCTAGCAGCAGTCATCTTCGCACTGAAGCTTTGGAAGCATTATCTTTATGACGAGAAGGTAGACATATACACAGACCATAAAAGTCTTAAGTATGTCTTTACTCAGAAGGAGCTCAACATGCGTCAGAAGCGGTGGTTGGAGCTTATGAAGGACTTTGATATCGACCTGCATTACCATCCGGATAAGGCTAATGTCGTTGCTGATGTGCTTAGCAGGTCCCCAATTGCTATGTTTTTAATAAAGAACCGATACCTGCTAGAAGACATAGAGAAGCTCGGACTGGAGATTGTACTACCAGAAGAAATAATGTTAAAGCTTGGGAAAGAAGCAATTGTAGCAGGAGTGAACTCGCCCATGATGCAACTACAAGTGCAGTCCAGCCTAATCAGGAGAGTCAAGGAGACTCAGTTTCAGGATAAGACACTGTGCAAATTGATAGACCGAGTGTTAGCTGGAACACTCGAAGGATTTTCCATAGCTGGAGATGGAGCTTTAAGGCATGGCACGAGGCTTTGCATGCCGACTGGCGAACTGAGGAACGAGCTGATGAAGGAGGCACATCAGTCGCAACATTCTATACACCCAGGAGCAAATAAGATGTACAAGGACACGAGGACACATGTATTGTGGCTTGGAATGAAGCGAGACGTGGCGGAATTTGTCTCCAAGTGCTTGATCTGCCAGCAGGTGAAGGTAGATCGTCAGAGACCAGTAGGTTTTCTACAATTGCTTTCCATTTTGGAGTGGAAATAGGAATATATCACCATGGATTTTGCAACAGGGTTGCCCATATCACAAGGAGGGAATGATGCTATCTGGGTAATCGTGGACAGACTGACCAATTCTGCCCATTTTATTCCTTTCAAGGTTGGTTTATCCACCAAAAGGCTAGCAGCTCTCTATATGCGAAACATATACCGACTTCATGGAGTTCTAATCAGCATATACCCAGTTCACATCACACTAATGGAAGAGTCTACAGGAAAGCCTGGGCACACAGCTGAAGTTCAGCATGACGTACCACCCACAAATCGACGGTCAGTCTGAAAAGATTATTCAGACGCTTGAGGATATGTTGAGATCATGCGTCTTATAATTTGAAGGATCTTGGAAAGATCACCTATACCTGGTTGAGTTTTTCTACAACAATAGCTACCGGTCCATGTAATGTCCCGCTCCGTACGATACATTACGCTGAGACGTTGACTCAAAGAGTCGCGTTAACCGAATGAAATGTATCAATACGAATCGATACGAGAGTACGTTGTCCCGAGCAATGCATCAAACTAAGTCGATACGAAGATTTGCATTGTCCCAAAGAAATGTATCGAGTTGAATCGATGCGAAGCGCTACATTATCCCGAAGGATAAGTGCGTTGAGTCGGCTCGAAGACTCTAAGAAATCTAATCTACCTAAGGTGCAAGTCTGAATCGATGCAAGTATTGATTTTAGTTGGTTTCGTGTGCAGGTTATACGTTTACGCTGAAATATTAGAGGTCGACATTTTGCCTTATTCAGAAAAGGGTCCGTAAAACCAATCGTCGCCCTGCGACGGACTGAGACGTTGGCACGGTAAACCAAATCGGTCGTATAATTCAACGAAGCACGAAGTGCTCAGATGGCTAAGTCAGGAGAGTTGGCCATGCAACGAAGTTATGAAATCGAGCCGCATCGGCTCGACAAAACGACAAGGTGTATCGACTCAAGGTGGGTGGGACATCGACTTATCTTTCCTACTCCTTCATGTCTAAGTAAGATATATATCATTGTATGCTAAGTTAACCTATCGACGCTACGGGCGTGGCTCGATAGAAAGATAAACATAGTACGCTTCGAACACTAGATAGAACAATTGAAATGAATCGTGCATCAAATGTACGAGTCGCTATGGAATATTTGAATATCGCAAGGGCGAGCGCCTTGGTACACAAGCCATAAAAATAAGGGATAACTGTATCGACGAGTGCCTCAGTGCACAAGTCATTCGTTCCCCGTGTACGAGTTAGTATATGCTAAGAACATTGAAAGACTACTTCGGCGTGAGTGCCTCAGTGCACGAGCTATAGGACATTGAATACCCTATCGAGGCGTGCCTCAGTTGCACGAGTCGGAAGGAAGGGACATAAGTCTAACGCGTTGAACACTAAGGCGTAGAACATGGAAATACGGCTTCGAGGCGTGCCTCGAAAGCACAATGCAAGGAAAGACGAATAACTATATCAAAGTATGCGCAGCAAGACGAGACTCACAAAAGATGGTGTCATTATGACAAGGAGAACAGTTGTGGCACGGGTGTGACATAACTGTCGGTACGGTATGGTACCTTCGAAATGTTCATGGCCTTCAGGGCGTTCGTTGAGAACATTGAGTTGGGGCATTGTGCCAATTGAAATAGAGATAGGCGAATTTGCTTGGTTGTATGAAAGATAAGATGCGTTGCATGGTCAAATGGACTTAAAGATATATTGCCCGTGCACGGGTATTTTCTTTCCTCGAACGTGGGTCGCCAGGACGCTGGGACCGTTCGGCCTAGGAGGGACTGCAGGATATCGGTATTATTGGTGCACTTCATTTAGACGGGTAGCGACCTTCTACTGAATGTGATAAGCCACTTACTCGAGTAATTCAGGGGTCCTCTGATGGTTTGGGTTAGCAACCGCACAGAGTGATCATCGTCTTACATATTTGATTTGAGAAATATAAGTCCATTCTAGCCCGAAAAGCTAGTGACCTTCATATAGATAAGGAATGATGGGTCGAAAGTGCAAGGTACGCATATATCCTGCACAGATAGATCCTGGGTCGAAAGTGCGGGGTACACACATATCCTGCACATATAGATCCTAAATAGAGGGCACTTATAACATGACAGGGAAAGCTGATAGGCGTATTCACCTTGCGTCGGTGCAAGGACGAGTGCGTCGATGTTGGTAAGAAGTCACTAAACAACACGAGATTGCTTGCCTGTTTACTTATGCGAATTGAATAACATGCTTGCCATGATAACATGCTTTATTGTCTTCGAATATGCCATGAACTGATCCTAAGGAGAACATTGAAAGAGAACTCAATTGTATGTTTGCATGAATCAATACAATAGTAAATATCGGTTTGTTAAGTGGGTCTTTGATCAGTACAGCGAGGACGAAAGTACTAATCCCCCACTAGTTTGCTAACAGGTTCAGGGAATGGTCTGCTCGCAGCGGAGCTTCGCTTGAACGCATTGAGGCTTCGAATGTCGAAGCGTATTGAGGCATGCGACCGCATTGACGTTCGGACATGCAACAAGATTGATGTGGCCGAGATATAGAAGGCATTATGTATGGAACGGTAAAATCCTTTGTGGGTAAGAGAGAACCTAAGTGTTGTAGCCAATCTGACATATATTGTTGGGCTATTGAAAGCCTTTGTAATCTTCGTTCATTTATCAATAAAGAGAATTGTTTCGTATACTCCGTTTTCGTTCGTTGCTAATTGTTAATCAAAGATAACCATTTGAGAACTTGTCATCTTGCCTTGTACAAGTGCAACTCCAGACTCGTACAGCATCACGCCCCAGCGAGGATTCGGCCAAGCTGGAAAGCTGAGTCCCTGCTACATTGGGCCGTTTGAGGTACTGAGCAAGATTCGAGAAGTAGCATACAAAGTGGCTCTTCCATCCAGTCTCGAAGGGGTGCACAACATCTTCTACGTATCGCAGCTGAGGCATTATGTATCGGACCCGAGCCACGTGGTATGTAATGCTCCGTTCCGTACGGTGCATTACGCTGAGACGTTGACTCAACGAGTCGCGTTGACCGAATGAAATGTATCGATGCGAATCAATACGAGAGTTGCGTTGTCCCGAGCAATACATCGAACTAAGTCGATGCGAATAGTTGTCTTGTCCCAAAGAATGCATCGAGTGAATCGATGCGAAGCGCCGCTTTGCCCCGAAGGATAAGTGCGTTGAGACGCCTCGAAGATTCTAAGAAATCGAATCGACCAAGGCGCAAGTCCGAATTGAGTTTAGTTGGTTTCCTGTGCAGGCTATACGTTTACGCCAAAATATTAGAGGTCAGCATTCTGCCTTATTCAGTAAGGGGTCCGCGAAACCAAATCGTCGCCTTATGACGGGCTGAGACTTAGGCACGGTAAGCCAAATCGGACGTATAATTCAATGAAGCACGAAGTGGTCGAATGGCTAAGTCAGGAGAGTGGCCGTACAACGAAGTTATGAAATCGAGCCGCATCGGTTCGGCGAAACGACAAGGCGTATCGACTCAAGGTGGGAGGATTGACTCTTCTTTTTACTCCTTCATGCCTAAGTCAAAATATATTATTGTATGCTAAGTTAACCTATCGACGCCACGGGCGTGGTCCGATCGGAAGATAACTCGTAGTGTGAGTCGAACACTAAGTTAAAACAATTAAAATAAAACGTGCATCAAATGCACGAGTCGCAATGGAACATTGGCTATCGCAAAGGCGAGCGCCTCGGTGCACAAGCCGCAAGAACATGGGATAATTGTATAAGGGCGAGTGCCTTAGTGCACAAACCATACCGTGCCTTCGTGCACGAGTTGGAAAGGCTAGAACATTTAAAGACAATAGGCGAGCGCCCTAGCGTGCAAGACACGAACATTGAACACTAAGGCATAGAACATGGGAATACGGTCGAAATGTGCCTACATGCACGAGATCATAAAAGATGGCTTCGTTGCGAAAGAATACAGTTCTGGCATGAATGTGGCAGAACTGTCGGATATGACATAATGCCTCGAAAGGTGTTCGGGACCTTCGGGTCGTTCGGTTGACGAACATTGAGTTGAGGCATGATGCCATTGAACATTGAAATGAAGCATGAAACGTAAGGACGTAGAAGGTTAATAGAAGAAATACGAGATGATAAAGTCTGAGTCTCGGACTCAAGACTATGCTTGGTTGTTTGGATAATAGTTCATTGCATGGTCGAATGGAATGGACTTGAGATAAATGTGATTATCTCCCGGGCACGGGTGTTCCCTCGAACGGTTAAGTGCCAGGGCGCCGAAACCGTTTGGCCTAGGAGGGAATGTATCTTTGATAGGCGCACATCCGTAAGACGATTAGCAACCGCTTGACGAGATAGAAAAAGCCGTAAATGATGGTATGCAGCGGTAAGTTTCGGTTGTTTGGGATAGCAACCCAATCCGTAAAACGCCGGGCTACCCAAATTCGAGAAAGAAAAGAAGGAGAGAAAAGAAAGTAAGGAAAATAAAAGAAACTCCTTTAGTCCATTCCGGCGCGGATACGCTAAGACCTTCATATAGTTAAGGAACGATGGGTTGAAAGTGTAGTGTCACGCCCCACAACCAGAATACTGGAGAGCGGGGGCAGACACAGCCAGCTACGTATATAGAAGTGTATACCACCTCCATATACGGTCACGACTGTCTAGATGCATGAGGGTTTATCTACAAGCCATCAGTCTCTTATGGTTAAGAACAAGCCTAGTGTCTCAATCTCAAGCAAGTAATAATTGTTACAAGATGTTAGACCATCATATAATCAATAGTAAGGCGTCCCATACATTTTATATACAGATGATCATGAAGCTAGTCGTACAAAATACGAGGACTAGCAAAAGTTTCAGTCATACATGATCAATCCTAGGATTTGTTAATCATGTTACAGCCCGTAGGCAGACAAAAAATATAAGTATTCAATACAAGCTAATACTTGCTCGGCGGCTAAATGCCTCTAAAGAATAATTTTACAATAGAGCGGGAGAGCAAAATAAAACCCACTCGTTGCCAGGGTTTCTTCTAGTGGTCACCATCTGGCTGGAATACAGGTAGAACCTCGGGTGCTGCTCCGAAATCTGGCCATACAAAACCAGCTGGGTCAGACCCCAAAAAGAGCAAGTGCCACAAGGGAGGCTTCACTTAAGAACTAAAACCGGCACATTAGCACATGAAAACATAAATGATGATAAAAGATATGACTTAGAGAAAATAAGGTGATAAACGATAAGATAACTAAAAGACTATTCTGGTAACCAAGTTACAACCCGTAAACCAAACAAGGACCGGGGTTGTAACCCTTAACCTGAACAAAACTTAGTCTCTAACCAATTATCGATAAAGTAAAGCATACACAAGCATGTCCTGAGATAGCCATGTACTAGATCTAGGCAAGACTAGACAAGATAGGACACCATCCAACATTCACGGCCAAGTAAAGAGTACGGCTTGATACTTTAACTAACTAAGGTTATCACAAGCCTAGTTACTAGCAAGATACAATGAGATATTCCTACGGCCACAAGCCCTGCAGACTATCCAGGATATCCAGATGCAAGGTTCATGCCAAGAGTTATCATGACTTGTTAGGTGACTTGAGTGCAACACATGATAGTATGCATAGTAATCGTTTCATGAAGTGTCCCACATGACAGTGAGCTGGAAATGTGTCCTACTCGTCGACAGGCTACAAGTCCATCAGAAAAGGCGCCCAGACAATGGGATTGCTTGTAGCCGAAATACCTCTCTATATGAACTACTTGATCAATCTAGTCATTAACCTAGTCCGATTCAGTATGAATCCCTGACCGTGGTAACCAGGGATACAAGTCCTAGACATGATGCGAGACAAAACTGATAGCTTATACAAGCACAATTAATACAATCACCCACGGTATCATGATGAGAATTTACTAGCTAGTCGAGATAGCCGTCGCAACAACATTCAAGATTACATGTTAGACTTACTTATCAATATTACTTGTCAAGAGTGCGCCATGACAGGCCACTGTCAAGATTACTTATCATGTCAAGAGTGCGTCACGACGGACCACCATCAAGAATTATCATGTCAAGGTGGCTTGTCAAGAGTGCACCACGACGGGTCACTAATTAAGAGTTATCATATCAAGTTACTTATTAAGAGTGTGCCTTAACAGGCCATTATCGTGTCATGTTATTTGTTACTTGTTAAGAGTACGCCTTAACAGGCCACTATCAAGATTGAGAGAAATAAGCATAAAAATAGCTAGTAACATATTCTTGAAGCCAAGAAAAAGATCTATAACTTCTCTGTTGGAAGTTGGGAGAGATTCTGACCACAAATCAGCCAAATAGGACAAGAAAACAGCCAAAATAGGCATTATGCTGCCAAGGGTGGATGGGATCTCATGCGACAGTGGATGGGTACCTATCCATGCGGCAGGGTCGATGGGGAGCCATCCATGCGGCAGGGTCGATGGGGAGCCATCCATGCGGCTGGATCGATGGGGACCCATCCATGCGGCATGGTCGATGGGGTGCCACCTATGCGGCTGGGTCGATGGGGACCCATCCCTACGGCAGGGTCGATGGGGTGCCATCTATGCAGCTGGGTCGATGGGGTCTCATCTATGCGGCTGGGTCGATGGGGTGCCACCTATGCGGCTGAGTCGATGGGGACCCATCCATGCGGCAGGGTCGATGGGGTGCCATCTATGCGGCTGGGTCGATGGAGACCCATCCATGCGGCTGGGTCGATGGGGACCCATCCATCTCTGAAAATCTGAGAAGGATGGCCATGGAATCCATAGCTTCCAAGCTCCATAAAACCTTCAATGTAAGTCCAAATTTGGACTTCCATAGGTCAAAATGGGGTAGAAAGAAATTCTCTACAACATGGAACAATCAAAAAAATGAAAATAATAAGGTTTGATAGATCAAAATTCAAGAAATCCAGAAATACAACAAAGTTAGATCTACAAGAAATAAACCATGGAAATTGAAAATGCTAAGTACTAAAGTATCTTAGAATCTTGTGAGGAAGACAGAAACAATAAAAATGTAGTTTCTCCATGAAGCAAGTTGTACTTGCCTAAGCTCTTGGTAGGTGGAGAGAGTTATGAGGAAGAAGAAGGAGTAAATGAAAAAGTAAGAAAGTAATGAAGAGAGAGAAAGGGTTGGTAGGTTTATAAAGGGGGAGGGTTCTCTCATAATGAACCAAAAGCCCAATCAAACCAAGCCAAACCAAAATAAACCAAACCAAGTCACCAACCTAGACTAGGCAAGCAAGTCAAGTCCAACTACGGGTCACCTGACAAACGTCAGAGATCTCGTATACGTACACAAAAATACGTATAACGGAAAACAGGAGTGACAGCTTTACCCACCTTAAAAGAATTCCGTCCTCGGAATTTAGTCAAGAGGCTAGAGATGTCGGGGCAAGCTATACTAAGGCACAAGAAATCTACGACTAGCAACCAATCATACAATCAATCATGCAAGCAAGAAATTTTAAAAGCGTAAGGCAGAAGGAAGACATCCTGCTAGAAATCTCTCTGTCGATTCTGCATCTAGGCTTGGACCTGGGCATAATGGTGGGGCCACTGCTGCTGTAATACTTGTTCCTGAGGCGAGAATGGCCTCTGAGGCTGATACTGCTGTTGTACTGGTACTGGTACCCTAACCGATGGACTAGTTAGGTTCGCTGACGAGGTACTGGCTCTAGTCGGACAGGACCCTATCTTGTGATCTGGTGTCCCACAAGCCAAACACAATCTCTGTGCTCTGCGACACTCCGAAACAACATATCCTGGCTTCCCATAATAAGTGCAGCCCATTACGGAAGACTGCTTCTGCTTCTGCGGCTGAGGGTATGTCGGTGTTGAGTGCTGAACCGACGAAACTGTGGTCGTCCTCCTGGGGGCTCTAATTGTCAAGGCCCTAGCTGCCGGGGCTGGTGCTGAGGACAGACTCATCTGTCCATGGGACCTCTTTCTGCTTCTGGTTCGGTCCACGATCCTCTGCGAGGTATACTCGTGTTTCCTGGCTGTCCTCAAGACAGTATCAAAAGTCTGATGTTCGAACTACTCCACTGCTAGAATAATCTCTAGGTGAAGTCCCAGCTGGAATCGCTGGGCTCGATCTAACTCGGTCGCCACCAAGGTGGGAGCAAATCGACTCAGTCTAGAAAACTCGGCCACATATCCGTCGACCGTCCTGCTCATCTGCTTCAGATTGGTGAATCTCGTCTGCAGATCATGTCGAGCCACTGCATCAAAGTACTTGATCTGAAACTTGTCACTGAATATCGCCCATGGGACAAGCGTCGCCAAACCCACTGCTAGCATCGCCCACCAGGTATGGGCTAAGTCCAATAACTGTAGGCGCACTACTGCCACCTTCTCTTCCTCAGGAGTCTTGGCTGCTCCCAAGATAATCTCGATGTCCTGGAGCCAAACATCAGCTGCAATCGTGTCCTCACTGCCGTCAAAGAAGGGAGGGTCCAGGCGCTTGAAATTGTTGGCTACACTGTTACCTTGATAACCAACTCTGTCCATAGCTGTCTGTACTATCTGGTGCAGGGTATCACCTCGACGATCTTGAGATGCAAGCAATTCTCGGATAAGTCCTACCAAGATTCCATTGTCAGGCTCTGTAGGCTGGACTGGCTGAACCGGCTGAACTGGCGGCTCATGATCTCCGGAAGGCATGACTCGGGAGGCTGCTTCTGAGTGTTGGGCTTGGTCCCCAGGTTGCTGCAGAGGTACTGGTTGAGCTCCTTCCGGCTGATCGGTAGGACCAGAAACAATGCCACTAAAAAATAATGACATAGGGGACAATAAGGAAGGACCAAGAAAGATCGAGGATATAAGCATGTGATCAAATTAAGATTTCAGAAAGATTAGAGGACACGAGTAGAGATCAAAGGTGAGTGCTGATTGAGACATATATTCGGTAAAAACTCTCACACATCTTGATTTACAAGACCTGCATGGGCCACCACTTAAATTGTGTCACGCTCCACAACCAGAATACTGGAGAACGGGGGCAGACACAGCTAGCTATGTATATAGAAGTGTATACCACCTCCATATACGGTCACGGCTGTCTAGATGCATGAGGGTTTATCTATAAGCCATTAGTCTCTTATGGTCAAGAACAAGCCTAGTGTCTCAATCTCAAGCAACTAATAATAGTTACAAGATGTTAGACCATCAGATAATCAATAGTAAGACGTCCCATACATTTCATATACAGATGATCATGAAGCTAGTCGTACAAAATACGAGCACTAGCAAGAGTTTTAGTCATACATGATCAATCCTAGGATTTGTTAATCATATTACAGCCAGTAGGTAGACAAAAAATATAAGTATTCAACACGAGCTAACACTTGTTCGGCGGCTAAACGCCTCAAAAGAATAATTTTACAATAGAGCGGGAGAGCAAAATAAAATCCACTCGTTGCCAGGGTTTCTTCTAGTGGTCACCATCTAGCTGGAATGCAGGTAGAACCTCGGGTGCTGCTCCGAAATCTGGCCATACAAAACCAGCTGGGTTAGACCCTAGAAAGAGCAAGTATCACAAGGGAGGCTTCACTTAAGAACTAAAACCACCACATTAGCACATGAAAACATAAATGATGATAAAAGACATGAGTTAGAGAAAACATGGTGATAAACGATAAGATAACTAAAGGACTATTCCGGTAACCAAGTTACAACCCATAAACCAAACAAAAATCGGGGTTGTAACCCTTCACCTGAACAGAACTTAGTCTCTAACCAATTATCGATAAAGTAAAGCATACACAAGCATGTCCTGAGATATCCATGTACTGGATCTAGGTAAGACTAGACAAGATAGAACTCCATCTAACATTCACGGCCAAGCAAAGAGTACGGCTTGATACTTTAACTAACTAGGGTTATCACAAGCCTAGTTACTAGCAAGATACAATGAGATATTCCTACAGCCACAAGCCCTGCAGACTATCCAGGATATCCAGACGCAAGGTTCATGCCAAGAGTTATCATGACTTGTTAGGTGACTTGAGTGAAATACATGACAGTGTGCATAGTAATCGTTTTATGAAGTGCTCCACATGACAGTGAGCTGGAAATATGCCCTACTCGTCAGCAGGCTACAAGTCCATCAGAGAAGGTGCCCAGACAACGAGATTGCTTATAACCGGAATACCTCTCTATATGAACTACTTGATCAATCTAGTCATTAACCTAGTCCGATTCAGTATAAATCCCTGACCGTGGTAACCAGGGATACAAGTCCTAGACATGATGTAAGACAAGACCGGTAGCTTATACAAGCACAATCAATACAATCACCCACGGTGTCATGATAAAAATTTACTAGCAAGTCGAGATAGCCGTCGTAACAACATTCAAGATTACATGTTAGACTTACTTATCAAGATTACTTGTCAAGAGTGCGCTACGACGGGCCACTGTCAAGATTACTTATCATGTCAAGAGTGCGTCACGACGGACCACCATCAAGAATTATCATGTCAAGGTGGCTTGTCAAGAGTGCACCACGACGGGTCACTAATTAAGAGTTATCATATCAAGTTACTTATTAAGAGTGCGCCTTAACAGGCCATTATCGTGTTATGTTACTTGTTAAAAGTGCGCCTTAATAGGCCACTATCAAGATTGAGATAAATATGCATAAAAATAGCTAGTAACATATTCTTGAAATCAAAGAAAAGATCTACAACTTTTTTATTGGAAGTTGGGAGAGATTCTGACCACAAATCAGCCAAATAGGTCAAAAAAATAGCAAAAATAGGCATTATGCGACCAAGGGTAGATGGGATCTCATGCGGCAGTGGATGGGTACCCATCCATACGGTGGGGTCGATGGGGACCCATCCATGCGGCAGGATCGATGGGGAGCCATCCATGCGACAGGGTCGATGGGGAGCCATCTATGCGGCTGGGTCGATGGGGACCCATCCATACGGCAGGGTCGATAGGGTGCCACCTATGCGGCTGGGTCGATGGAGACCCATCCATGCGGCAGGGTCGATGGGGTGCCATCTATGTGGCTGGGTTGATGGGGTGCCATCTATGCTGCTGGGTCGATGGGGACCCATCCATGCGACAGGGTCGATAGGGTGCCACCTATGCGGCTGGATCGATGGGGATCCATCCATGCGGCAGGGTCGATGGGGTGCCACCTATGCGGCTGGGTCGATGGGGACCCATGTCACTTTTCGTTCCCAGAATACGTATTTTAATACATGTACTGCTTAAATATATTTATTTAATATTTATCATGTATTGTTCTGTATTTAAATTCCTTTAATTTCACATTAATTATTTTTTTGTATTTTACTTTTTGCTTTTACTTTGCTTTTGGGTTCGACCTGAGTTGGTTTATTTTTCGGCCTTGGGTGGTTCAACAATTCCTCACCTATCCTCTCTTCATTTAAAGCCCCAAATCCTTTCTCTCTCTTCATTACTTCTCCTTCTCATTAACTCTTCTTCTTCACCCTCCATAACTCTCTCCACCTACCCAGCCGCATAGGCAAGTGCCAACTTGCTTCATGATAGAATCCCAGTATTATTGTTCCATCATCTTCCTTACTTAATCTTAAGTCTCTTTAGTACTTAGCATTTTTAATTTCCATGGCTCATTTTGTGTAGATCTAAACTTGTTGTATTTTCGTATTTTTGGGTTTTGATCTAGCTAACCTTATTATTTTCATGTTTTAATGGTTCCATGTTGTAGAGAATTTTGTTCTACCCCATTTAGACCTATAGAAGTCCAGATTTGGGCTTGGAATAAAGGATTTAGAGAGCTTGGAAGCAATGGCTTCCATGGTTCTGTTCTCAGGAAATTCGGAGAAGAAGAACAGTTCTAGCCGCATGGCTTTAGCCGCACTGATCATAACAGTCTCGGCCGCATAATCTTTGCATGCCGTATGTACTTACCCAGCCGCATGTGCTTTCTTAGCCGCATGAAATTTCCTGACCGCATTGACCTTCCCAGCCGCATAGCTTTCAGCCGCATGAGATAAATCTTTCTCAGCCGCATGGCATTTAGCATTTTGCCGCATTAGGCTTGTCATTCTTAGCCACATAAGATCGGGTGAACCCCAGTCGCATAACGCATGACATTCTCAGCCGCATAAGGATAAGTTCCTTCGGCCGCATAGACCTGATGTTTCCCAGCCGCATAAGGATCGGTCCCCTGGCCGCAGGGTATTGAGCCGCATGAGGACTTGAGGCTCAACTTTTCTAGCCGCATAAAGCTTGTTATTTTCCAGCCGCATGAGGCTCGACTTTTCTAGCCGCATAAAGCTTATTATTTTCCAGCCGCATGAGGCTCGACTTTTCTAGCCGCATAAAGCTTGTTATTTTCTAACCGCATAAAGCTTGTTATTTTCTAGCCGCATAAAGATTGTTATTTCCTAGCCGCATAAAGCTTGTTATTTTCTAGCCGCATGAGACCTGATTTTCCTGAGCCGCATGGACTTAGTTTCCTTAGCCGCATATGCATGTTTTACTCAGCCGCATGAACCAATAATTTCTCGGCCGCATGAACTCTAGCCCATAATGCCTTTTTGGCTGATTCTTATCCCGAATTGACATTGATTGATATTGATTGTGACCTTGACTAATAATTAATCATGCGTTCCTAGTTGGAACTAAGAGACTGGCTAGTCGTCTTATTGAATTGAATGAATGAGACACGTTCATATTAACTATGAACTATTGCAATCGATTGGCCGATCCCGAACATTGGCATACAGGCACGTGCAGGCTTCAATTTATTTTTTTCTACAAAAGTAGCATGTGTACTTTATGGTCAAGGCATGGTTATTTTGTGGCTAGTTTTGATTGTTGCATTACGCTATGTGAGACCTACAACCTAACCGCACGGGTATCGTTGTAGAGTTGTGCACATTGTACCCCGTACAAAGGTACTCATTCTGAATGACCATGATCCACGGCATGGGATTTCACTCAACGTAGGGACTATTAAGTTAAATAAAATAATGATTGCATGGAGAGAATAGATTCCCGAGTTCTTACATGGCAGCCATCTTTGGGACTATTAAGTGCCCGACATGCCGGCTGGTTCCCACAGATACTGCAAATCTTCCACACGGGCAGGGAGCGGTATCTGCTTATATTATTTATTGTATATTGATGACGGGCGTCCCTCTGGGACTCGTCTAATTCATGATTGGCACAATTGATTGATTGGGTAGACTAGCCTTGCATGCACATAGTAAGAACTGAGGAATCCCTTATTGTATATTTCCAGGGTAACTTGGAACTCACAGTAGCAAGCCGTAGTAGTTGCATGGCCGTTTAAGTTGACTTGTTTGTGTACTGTACCTACTCTGTTAACTAACTGAGATGATCAGAATGTCAGGACATGACGGGTCAACTTCTGTCCTTGTTTGGTTGGGAAGTTGGTTTGAAGTGTCGTGATGTTATGTGAATCCCAGTAGCTAGCAGAGATCTATTTATCATATCTTTCTTATTACTGGTTCTAATTCCTCATATCGTGCTTCCTTGCGGTACTTGCTATTAGAGGTCTAACCTCTCTGGTTTTGCATGGCCAGATTTAGAGCCGGTTCCCGAGGACTCAGCTTACTTCCACCTCCAAGATGGTCAATACTAGAGGAATGATCGCAGGAGGACTCGAGTGGGTTCCTTACTTCTCCACTCATTTTGTTACTTACTTTATACTTTGCCGTTTGGCACCGACATGTTAGTCGGATTGTCTTGTACTTACTTTTACATAATTGTAACTAAGTCAGGCTGCAGCTAATAAACAATTGTGTATACTTTGCTACATCTTCTAGCTATATTTTATGAAGCCAGATATCAAGAACATTTTGACTGAGCGTTTGGGACGCCTTACTGCTTTATCTTACATGTTCTCTATTACTGTTTCTTGTTCGAATGATTGAGACAATAGATGTGAAGTGACCATAGCGAGACTTTCATGTAGTATGCACCCCCTCGTCTTTTAGACAGCATTGATCGTATTATACGGTATTTCTCTATCCGTAATACGTAGCTAGCTGAGTCATTCCCCCGCTCTCCAGTATTCTGGTTCTGGGGCATGACAACCCATCTATGCGGCTGGGTCGATGGGGACCCATCCATGCGGCTGGGTCGATGGGGACCCATCCATCTCTGAAAATCTGAGAAGGATGGCCATGGAACCCATAGCTTCCAAGCTCCATAAAACCTTCAATGTAAGTCTAAATTTGGACTTCCATAGGTCAAAATGGAATAGAAAGAAATTTTCTACAACATGGAACAATCAAAACTTGAAAATAATAAGGTTTGATAGATCAAAACCCAAGAAATTCGAAAATACAACAAACTTAGATCTACAAGAAATAAACCATGAAAATTGAAAATGCTAAGTACTAAAGTGTCTTAGAATCTCGTGAGGAAGACAATGGAACAATAAAAATAGAGTTCTTCATGAAGCAAGTTGCACTTGCCTAAGCTCTTGGTAGGTGGAGAGAGTTATGAGGAAGAAGAAGGAGTAAATGAAAAAGTAAGAAAGTAATGAAGAGAGAGAAAGGGTTGGTGGATTTATAAAGGGGGAGGGTTCTCTCATAATGAACCAAAAGCCCAATCAAACCAAGCCAAACCAAAATAAACCAAACCAAGTCACCAACCTAGACTAGGCAAGCAAGTCAAGTCCAACTACGGGTCACCTGACAAACGTCAGAGGTCTCAAATACGTACACGAAAATACGTATAACAGGAAACATGAGTGACATGTAGGCACGTATGTGTCCCGCACACATAGATCATGCTTAGAGATGCACTTATAACATGACAGGGAAAGAATGGAACGTATTCACCTTGCGTCGGTGCAAGGACGAGTGCGTCCATGCTGGTAAGCCACGAATCAAGCACAAGATTGTTTGCCTGCTTGCCTATTCAATTCGAGTAATATGCTTGCCATGATAACATGCTTTACGCTCTCGATTATGCCATGAAATCGACCCTAAGGAGAATATAGCAAGATCATAAACTAAGTTGCATGATTCAACATAAATACTACATTGTCGGTTTAGAAAGAAGGTCTTTGCATCAGTACATGCGAGGACGAACGTAGTGATCCTCCACCAGCTTTCATGCAAGGTGCAGGGAATGGATTTCTCGCGGCGAAACTTTGCTTGATCGCGCAGAGGCTTGGAATGCCGAAGCGTATTGAAGCATGCGATCGCATTGACGCTCGGACTTGCAACATGATTGATGCGGTCGAGATATAGAAGGCATGATGTATGGAACGGTAAAATCCTTTGTAGGCAAGAGAGAACCTGAGTGTTGTAGCCAACCTGACATATATTATTGGGCTATCGAAAGCCTTTGTAATCTCAGTTTCGAATATCAATAAAGAGAATTATTTTTGTATACTCTATTTTTCTTTCATTGCAATTATCAATTCAAAGATAACCATTTGAGAACTTGTCATCTTGCCTTGCACGAGCGCAACTCCAGGCTCGTGCGGCATCACGCTCCCTGCGAGGACGATGATTCGGATGATTTCGGGTCGAGGCATAACATGGTAGATCATTCAGAATTGGAAGTCGAACATAGCCTCACTGAGCCAGAGCAACCAGTGGAGATTATAGATCGCATGAAGAAGAGATTGAGGCGCACGGTGATTCCACTAGTCAGGATAGCTTGGCGTCACCACTCCCCAAGCAAGGCTACTTGGGAGCGAGAGGACGAGATGAGGGAGAAGTATCCTCATCTTTTCTAGGTATGTTCTAACCCTCTCTTTTATTATTGGTTGAAATTTTGAGGACAAAGGAGGGAAGGTTGTGAAGCACATATATTTTTTGTATTATTTTTTTTATATTTTATTATTAGTGTTAATTGGGTCCATAGCTTAAGCCCATAACTTAAACCAATATGCATAACCCAAAACCCGAACCCAATGACTAACCCTTTCAACCCACGTAACCTAGTCGTCCACCTACCCCGCGTGAAACCCCCCTCACTTCGGATCTGCAATTCGACGTGCAGATTGACACTCATAAACTTCTCCTTCTCCACAGAAGCTTTTTCTTCCCCATATTTTCTAAACTCCTTCAATCTCCTTCCACACTCTTTCGTTCCTGAAACCGAAGTCGTCCCAACGCTCCCCGCGACACCCCGGTCGCGTCGATACCGCACTCGCCCCGCTTTTTCTGTCGTTTCTGACCGTTTGAAAATTTCTCAAATTCAGTCCTATTTGGGAATGTTGTTTAGAACTTCGAGAATGGAATTTTTGTATTGCATGGATTGCAAGCCCCTCTAAGAAACGAAGGATTCTTGATTTATCAAGTAACTGGACTAGAGTAGCCCAATATAGCAGAATAGGTCAATGGCTCATAAACTTTCTTCCTATCTGTATCATTGGATATTCTCTACCGCTCTTGAAAATTCATAAATGCTCTCGATTTTTCTTCCCTATATTCCTGTCCTTCCTGTTTCAGAGTGACGAATGGTCACGCTTATTAGAATTCAACAATTTTTCCTAGCTACTTCTGTAAATTTGTTGCATATTAGATTTTGGATTGTTTGATAGATATGAGAGGATTAGAGTGGCCATTAGTAGTAGATATCTATCGTAACAAATTTAGCAATTAGTCGGATGATTATAAGTTTTAGTGACATGAGATTTGAAGGAGTAGTGTGACCAAAGGTGGATAGAAGTCCTCGGAGTTCCGTAGTTACAAAATGGCTAGGAGGAGGATATAAACTGTTTTTGATGAATAAAAAAAAAATTCGAGGAGATTAAGGTAATGGTAGATTTTCTTTTTGAATTTAAGGAATAGTTATGAATTAGAATTTCGAGGACGAAATTATTTTTAAGGTGGGTAGATTTGTAACCCCTTTTCCCGAAATTTTTATAATATTTTTATTTATTTATTGTTTTGAATGGTAATTTTTAGAGTTTTTATAAATAATTATTAATTAATTATTACGGTAGATGATTTTAGCCATGGTTAGAAATCAGAGTACAAGGTGACTAGAAGTCGTGGCACGGATAGCGCAGTGGCGTGCTTTGACTAGTGTATTAGCCATGCCAGGGAAGGTCGAGCCAAAGTGATGTCCAAACTAGGAAAGCCAGGCCAAGTTGCGACTTAACCCTTACCGAAGATTATTTATTTGTTTATTAATTATATTATTGAGTTTTAGGGAAACCGGTTATACCATTTTAGTCCGAACTGAGCCCTAGCCCATGTAGTCATGCGGGACGTCCAATGACATACGTGTTGATGTATTTTGGTGAGTGTGTTATATTCTGTTTTAATGATTTAATGACTATTTCTAAATATCGTAATTTAATATTATAAATATCATTATTAATTAATATTCAATGATATTTGTATAAAAATGGGTCCATTGTACGTTTTGGGATTATTAGACTACATATACTGGTAAATATACACCAGTATTATTTTATTGAATTTTGTATTATTATTATTATTATTATTATTATTATTATTATTATTATTATTATTATTATTATTATTATTATTATTATTATTATTATATAATATTTTATCAATATTGGTTATATTATTTTGTCAATATTATATATAGTCATATATAGATATATACAGATAGGGTCTACCCTAGAAATAGATGCTAGTGGGACTTATTGGAGTTTTATGGAGATATATATATAGGCATATATATATTTTTCCATAATTTATTAATGTGTATATATATATATATATATATATATATATATATATATATATATATATATATATATATATATATAATGGAGTATAGGAGTTAAGGGAACTCAACCCCAGGCCCAGACCATAGGCCGAGCCCGACCCCATTAAGTTACTAGCTCTCTGCTAGTAACAGAACACCAAAAACCCGCAGTTCCTTTCCAAAACCCGCACGCACACACCTATAAATAAATAGGAGAGCGAGAGAATCTCCCAACAACCAAAACCCTAACCAGACGGCGTGCCACCCTCCCTGACACCCTGGGCCGCCACCCGCCGTGCGCGGCCACGGCCGGCAGACACGCGCGCGCGCGCGGGAGAACACAGCAGCAGCAGTACTTAGAAGCCCAACTTTACGGGTATGTTACTCGTTCATCTCTCGATCGATTTTCGATCTAGAAGATCCTATGTGAACCCAATATAACCCTCTTCCAAGTATATAAATTAGTTTATGAGGATACGTAGTATACCTGTCGAGAAATCGAACCCAAGTTCATCGAAAAACTGTCAGAATATGACAGAAAGACCAGTCCGACTACTCTAGTTCGCGGACAGTTTTCTCCCAATCCATGCACAACTTTGAAATTTCATTTGAAGACACTTATAGGCAATATATAGGAGATGGAAATCCTTCTTTTCATTTCTGTATTCGTGCAATGTTTGCCGAATGAACAGTCTCCAAAGATTACGAAAAATCTGTTTTAAAATATTAAAAATTAGGAAAAACTCTTCGATACGACGTGCGTCTCGCCAATCCGGGCGACGTGGTCGTAAACCGAAAGCATCGAAAGGTGCATAACGGCTTCGTAGACGTGTGGACTTTGACGGAATTTAAATTGGTCGCGTGTGCGCAACGAATTTGATGCGTATCCGTCGAAATTCACCGTATCGACCTCTGTGCAAATTTCCTAATTAGTTTGTGCACGCTCGTCAGATCGAGACGAAACTTGTGCCAACAGGACTATATCGTTTTTCTGCTCATGTATGCCAAGTTTGGTCCGATTCTGAGACAGTTGATTGGATCGTCGTTTTGCGGGCCCCACGGTCCGATTCAACGGGCGATTTTGTGTAAGGCCCACCGGAATCCAACTTTGGACATACAGTTGGGTTCGTATCGAAAAACTGGATCCGTAGACATGTAGTTTGATGACTTTAGAGACCGTTGACTCTGGCACGCTTTTTGCTGCCAAGCGGGTCCAACGGCGGACACCGTTTTGATCCAAAATTACCGTTTTGCCCTTGTATCCAGAATTGGACTTAAGGACAGGCAATCCTAGCTATTTTGACTATTTTGAGAATAATAGTAATGTCTATTTCAGCATCTGGAGACTGTTGTACGAGTTTTGACTATTGTGGCACACTGATTGGTTTAGATTGTCGGTTTCACCAGCAAAGGACCACAGGCGAGTATAGTTTATTATTTGTTTTCAGTATTGATCTTTACTATACATCAGTGTTTAGTCGATAGAGATATGATTTCAGTTTTTTGTTGATTTTGTTCCATGTTGTGTCGGGAGGTGAAGTACCAACGATGTGTGATCTGACCTTAGACCGTGTAGACCGTGTTTATTATTGCATTTATTTTTTGTAGACAGTGTAACTTTAGACCGTGTAGACCGTGATTATTACTGCGTTTAAACTGTGTAGATCGTGATTATTATTTTGTAGACATTGTTTCTTTATTACAATATTTTCTGTAGACCGTGTAACTGTAGACCGTGTAATTGTAGACCGTGTAACTGTAGACCGTGTAGACCGTGTCGCATAATTGTCCCGAGACCGATCACATATCAAAGGTATTTCAGTCGGTCAGTCAGTGAGTATTTTATTGTATTTCATTTTCTGTTTAGTTTTTTCTGTCCTTCTTTATTTATTTTATAAATCATATGTCTAAAAGCTAACCTATGTTATATAGTCATTTTCATATATTGGAACTACATTCAGTGATTTGTACTCGTTCCATTCCTGACTGGAAACCAATATTTTTCAGGTTAGCCATGGATTCACTTAGCTTGGGAGATACGGGGATACTTGCAGACAAAAGCCTAGAGACTAGCTAGATAGTGGACTTGTAGACCTTCAAATATTTGTACAAGTTTATATTTTTTTGCAAATGTAAAACTTGTGATCATTGTAAGTTAAATTATTTATGTGAATGAGCATTATTTGTGATTTTGATCTTCATGGCCGTGACAGCGTTCTACCGTCGATACTGTGGCGTAGGCTGGCTTGGACACGTCTCGTATCCGTTTAAAAAAATAAGGGTACGGGTCATGACAAGTTTTTTTGGTGGCCCATGTAGGTCTGTTTTCGTAAATCATGCGAACTCGTGATAGTACTTAAGTTAGTCGTACTATTGCGAGCCTGCGACTAGGAAATGCTCATTCATGAATTAGAAATTAATTTAATTTAAGAGAATGACTAGGACTAGCAGTTTCTTGTTCAAGTTTACCGATGGGTAGTCTGGGCCATGCAACTTAGATGAGGAGTTATTAATTTGGATAGTTTGTCAGATCCCCATAGGTACACTATTACCTCTTGATAGGACGACACGATCCAAGGTGGATAGATTATTCACTTGGTGAGATAGGGCTTCATAGAATAATGATCTAACCTTGATAAATTGTGCAATTCCTTCTCTTTGCCCCTTAGATATCATCCTCATATCTTAGTCAAATTGTCTATTTAGTTCCTATTTTGCCCTAAGAATTATTATTTTTATGTTATCCATAGATGAACCTCGAGTTAGTTTTGATTCAAGTTTTTCCTCAAAGGCTTGAGTACACATGGAATAGTTAGAATGTTTATATTTCTTTGTCTTCAGTTATTTCCTCCATGTTTATCTTTTATTTTAAGGATTGTGACTGATAGATACTTACCTATCTCATAGTCAACTTGTTTGAATCTCTAGAAGCTCATGGATTTTTTTTAAATATACATAGTTTAAGGAATGTTAGTTAACTCATAATGGCAGAACAACAGCGCATTGTCACCATTCATTTGAATTAAGGAGACTATGGATTCACTGCAGCCAGCAGCGCACTGGCGAGGCACGACCCCTAGAGTTGAATTTTTGTTTAAGAAAATATAGGTTATAGAAGGTTACTAAAAACTATGGCTAGTGGTCCTCTTTTGACCGTAGTCACCCTTGTGACAATATAAGGTAGAGTATCGGATAGCATATCACATCTGAATCACGAAACCAAGGGTTTACCACAGCCAGAGTATACGGGTGGGGCATAATCCTCGGTGAAATGACTTCAGACGTGATTATAAGTTATGATACTATAGAGAATAGGAAAATGTCCTGTATGTCCCCTAGGATCCAAAACTAATACTAGAGGAAGTTCTGTAAGTTGGGTAGCATTTCTTCCGATCTAGCATTCCGTGGTCCTTGTGACCTATTGACGAGAATATTGATTGACGCTACTAGGTTTACCTAGAGTATAAAATTTTGAGGTCTATAACCCATTAGTCGACCAAGGCCTTGGATAAGAAGATAGTAGGAAGACTGTATAAGCAAGAACACCTGGTAAAATTTTTGATTCTCACAAAACTCGAACTACTTGTGCCTTCTTTCAAAAATCTTGTATACTTGTAATTTGACTATTTTGACCAATGTTGCTATCACAACCTAGTTTTGCAAGCTTACTCTTTTATCGAGCTTGATTCAAGACATATGTTTATTGGGGACACCCACTAACATATTGTCTAATCAGAATCGATGTATTACGGTCTGATCAACCATAGTGCACTCGGTTCATTTTCTCTTTAATTATCCTACGTGGAATAAGAGGTAGATGTCTCTAGGATCTCATCCGCGACTGCATTGACAATTTCTCTTGAATTATACATTCGTCTTTGAATCACGTAATTGTGTTCGGTGACGTCTTTCTTGAACTCATTATTGTCTTTGTCTTTCACTGATTTGGAAAGACGAAAGCTCATAATTGGTAGAGAGGTACAGAGTATCCCCACGGGCATGGTAGTTGTATACACAAGTGTAACTACCATCAGCCAGCCATGAGATTGAGTTACTCGTTCTCCTCTCGACCCCCAAACTGCTATTGGGACCCTCTAGCCATCGGAATTTGAGAATGATTAGGGTTACCCTTGGTCAAATGAAACCTATGAGACTATCTATTCTCAAGGAACCAATTGTCGTGAGGCTCTAGCTATCTGCTCGAAGCTTGCTTTAACTAGCAAACCTTATGCCTTGACTGTCACGACCCGCACCCGCTTTTCGGATACGAAACGTGTCCAAGCCCAGCCTACGCCGCAGTGTCGGCGGTAGTACGCTGTCTAAATACAATTCACGGCAAACTAGAAACACATGGTAACTATATCTCATCTACAGAAATAATCGAGTCACAATCAAGATCAATAAAAAGTCATGAAACTGAATAAATATAAATAAACTGAATATCAATGTCACGTCCGGTGGACACAAATCCACTACCAATAGACGGAAAAAATAGAGTAAAACATGGAGTAACTAACTGGATAAAACTGCTACTCTAGACCACCTCAACTACAAGCACTGCGCTCTGATGCTAACTCAAATCCACTCGACTGCTCCTGCCTCAAACTCGGCTAACCTGAAGAGATCATCAGGTCCTCAGAGGACTAGCAAGATACATAAAAATGAGCCTTTCTAACAGTTTATTATGCATGGAGAAAGATACAGAATAACAAGTAAAACTGAGCAATGAATAAAGCACGAATCTGTACACTGTCTATACGTAAATGAACTGCTGAACAAGGTCTAGAGAACTGATGTCAAGATGTCAACGGATAATCGAAACGAATACTCAAACCCTCGTCCCTAGCGTGGACTCGCAGGTTTGAACTACTAACCCTCGTCCCTAGTGTGGACTCGCGGGCTAGCCTCTACTACTAACCCTCGTCCCTAGTGTGGACTCGCGAGCTAGCCTCTACTACTAACCCTCGTCCCTAGTGCGGACTCGCAGGCTAGCATCACCCTCGTCCCTAGTGTGGACTCGCAGGCGTAAATCCTATACCACTAACCCTCGTCCCTAGTGTGGACTCGCAGGCTAGCATCTACTACTAACCCTCATCCCTAATGTGGACTCGCAGGCTAGCATCACCCTCGTCCTTAGTGTGGACTCGCAGGTGTGGACCAATAACTACTAACCCTCGTCCCTATTGTGGACTCGCAGGTTAGCTTCAAGGTTCAAGACACGAAGGCACGACTCAATCATGGCACGACCAATAAGACACAAGGCTAACTGTAAACACGGTCTACATATAATAATACAAGTATATAAACAGGATATGAAAGGTACATGGCAACAGTATGAGAAAAACTGGATGATAATAAAAGACAGTGCATGTAAATAAAGCTGTGTAGAAAGGCAAGGTATACTTGCCTTAGGTCCTGAGCTGTTACACGGAACAAATCCGAATCGATGTCCAAGTAACCTGTTTAGATGGTTCAATGTGATCAAAACACAATTTGAGGTACAATTAGACTTACCTATTTAGATGGTTAAGCTTCTAGGCCAATTCCTACACCAACTCGGGTTTATCATACTAGGGTCTACTGGTTCCTTATCCTACCTTGTCTAGTTTGACACTTCCCTTTAACTCCATTGTGATAGTCTCAGTATACTCCTTTCATATATTACCTTAGACTAGGGCAATCATACAAATTGATATTCTTGTATACACTGGTGTGATTACTCTATTCTATCTACAGTGTGTATACCTGTTGTTACTAACTCTTTACCTTCCCCCATTGATAGCTTATACATGTCAGTCCTTATATTAGTAACCTCTTTTCTGGCTGCACATATCATACTCTATGTGGCTTAATCTGTTTTGTGAATGCCTATGTACTCTGGTTATGTCTTCCCCTCATTGCTTACTTGTTCACCTATACAGGAACATATTCTGATTTTTGGAACTAAAGATACACCCTTGTATCTGTGTGCTCCTAAACTCAAGCCTTATCCATTCCACAGTTTGGATGTGCCAACCTTGCAGAGCTCGGTTTGTCTCAAGATATGATAATTTTCTGTCCTTCACAGAATTCTCCCTCATCCAAACATAGACTTTCACTTCTATACTCCCAATTAGGCACTAATACAAACTATCTTCCTGTTTTGAACTGCAGATACCCTTATCAGGTTTATCTCTGTTATTACTCTCTATTTACCTGTTTAGGATATGCATCATAATCTTCTAGACTTGTACTCTTAACAATCGATTTTCCTTAACACATACTTATGACTAATGGCTGATACTCTATGGCAAACTGCCACACACCCAAACTTCTGTTACACCCATGGTGATATGTAAGACACGCATCATGTCGATCCTCTGACACGCATATTCCCCTCTCGGTGCATGCAACCTGATATTCCAATCTCTACTCTATTAGTTTGGTTTACTTAACTGATGTCCTGTAGGTTGCCTGTGGGGTAGGTTTGACTGATACTCTAGTATTATGAAAGCATCTCATGTTATTGATACATGAGAATACCTCCTGCTAATGTACATCATATGCACCCAAGTTAGTTCTCTACTTCCTGAACTTCATAACACAAACAATGATACCAAGATGTTCAGGTAGCACATCTAACCCTGCTAACAACTGATTCCTTCCCTTCTCTTCATAACTGCTACCAAGATCAGTTGAGAACTGAACTCGAGAGCAAGCTCTCTCCCTCCCATCTTTTCCTGATCAAAGGTTAGGGGCTGACACATCACATAAGGAAAATGTGACGGGAACAACGGACGGATCCCAAAACTTGAACTCTAAACTGGGGACTAACATATGGTAAGGCATGGACTGAAACATCAAGTGTCATGTGTCCTTCCTAAACATATACAATATTGACTTAACATTCAGGGATCAAAATCAATGAAATGGTATACAACACAATAAATATGATGAATCAGAGATATTGTGTTTCAAAGTAAAAGAGGGAAGGAGAAACTAACAAGGTGAATAAGGTAAATAGAAAAAGAAAGAAAGACCAAGATAGGCAATGAAAATACGGATATAATAGAAAATGAAATCCTATCATGTCTGTTTTGAAACTTTTCCATAAAACCATTTACAGGTCACATTCTCATGTAGTATGCAATTTCTGCTACAGGCAAGGACACTAAGGAGGAATTGATAACAATAACAATAAAGCATTCATCCCAAATCAGGAAGAATTGATCAAAAATATGAAAATCCAACAGCTGTGTACTTGACGTCAACCCTCTGAGGTGATTAAAACTCGGGACAGGGCTCAACTTTACAGTATAACTACTAACTAGCTATACTTGCTTCGCTAATGTGGGCTAATGTGGTTTGTCATTGTAGTTTCTTGGAATCTGCCACTATCAACGGTGTCGACATGACACGTTACGGAACAACTCCTACTGTCTATGGTGATCAAGTTATTAACGATAAAAGAGCATCAAAAGCTATATCCAGTCTTTTGTACTCGAGGTACCAAATTAGCGCAGCTCTGAACAATTAACGAGTGCAGCTCTGAATGGTGAAGTTCGACAATACAATTAATTCAAGCATGCAATCAGACTGAAGAAACATAAACCCCAAGAAGCACGGACACTCCCTTAGTACATATAAGGGGATGTGAACCCCATGTTCATAACAGCAATACCCCTCCTACCTGAATTAACCCTCTGTTCTAGTTCAGAAAACCATAACCCAAATCCTATTTAGACTGGTGGCTAAAATCTAACATGTGTTTAACTGATTTGGTACTAGCATATACCTATCGATCTTCTCCAACTTCTTATTTACAGTTTAACATATGGGGATATGCAGGCAGTAGGCACAAATGCACTTGGGAAATAACACAAACACTTAGATTATTATTAATCCTGTTAGGCTAACTAGGTTCTTGGAAAATCATAGAGATTGGTTGAAGGAAAGGAAAGGTACCTGATTTGAGGGGTCAAAAGCTTTGTTTCCTGTCGTGTTTCCTCGAACTGAAACCTTCACGAACTGGGCGTAGAGATTTTTAGAGTTTCTTAAGAGAAGAGGGCGGCTGCTACCTCTACATATATAGGGGATATTAGGTTTGATCTAGGGAGAAATCTAATAGAGGGAACTCAGATTTGAATCTATCTCTTTAGGATTAAAGAGTATATGGAATTTGAATAAGGGGTCCGAGCATATGGTCGGCCAGTAGAAATAATTTGAATTGAAAAGTAAGTTTTGCATTTCAACCCTTGAGTAGGATGTGTTTGCAAAATTCCCCCTTTCTCCTCATTTAATTACAAAACCTATCTTCTATTTTAACATTCATCACGAAAAGAAATATTTAGAGGAAAAATAATAATAAATAATAAAATGTATAGAAAAGAAAAAAAGAAATTGGGCCAAGGGCTCACATTGACTCAACCTTTTTCTCGACCAAAATCCACAGTTTAGACATGAGATGAATAGACAAGGGTAAGGACAATCATTTACCATGACTATGGTAGACACTCATCCCGAGATTGGTTATCCCGTCGATAACTCTTGCATACTGTGGACGAGTAGGTCATACTAATTTTTCGACCATGTGTCATTGTACACGCTCTTTTTTCCATTTATGGAGGGACGATCCTTGAGTTGACTCATATCTACCGTATTCCGTTACGCCGTGCCATATTCTTATTTAACAAGAGTCGAGGCACAATATCCGGACTTTGAAATTCTTCTAACCCCATTATTCCTAAAACTATGTCCTAGCTTCTAAGGTGGGTAGACTGTAAGCTTTCTAAAAATTTTAGGATATACGAGGATTACCGATTGATTAGAATGATTTCCATTAGAATGACAATTAGTGCCCATGGACTCCCACTTTCCATTTAGATCATTTTGTGTCCCCGACCGTGTCATTAATATTAGGAGCATGAGACCAGCTGTTACCTTCCAACAAATTTTATATACAAGATCTAGACGAGTCCACTTTCATCTAGGTATATCATGTCCCACTCAAATACGTCCCCTTGTGCTCTATTTTTATGGTACGGCTTTCAGGTAAAAAGGACTAGGTATAACCCTTACCACAATACCGGTATACTTCCCGACTTCCACTAGAGCCTCAACCTTGACTCAATTCCTTCAACCCAATATGTGGTGGTGATCTACTCAAAGCCCACTACGCACATGCCACTAGTGTGCCACGCGATTGCGTCTTCTTGTGCTACTTAAACACGAAAGTCACGAAAGGTGCATCTTCAGGGCTTACAGAACCTATTTAACCCATCCGACCGCCCATCTAGCTCAACCACTTGGGTGAAAACCTATTCAAGGTTATCCTAACCTAGTAGAAATAGTTTTATCATTGGGGTCTTATTCAACCAATATAGATTGAAATTTAAAGTTCTTCCAACCAACGATGGATGTCCAATCAGGGAACCCATTAAGACCCCGTAGAACCCATCCAAGCATATCACTATGTTCGACTATAAAGCCGAACCATTTGAAATAGGTCCCAACACCTATTAGGTAGTTTCCATCTCTTAGAATGTGAAGTCGTTCGTAACCCTTATTCCATCTACCTGGAAGTTGCGATACGATCTGGTATTGCATTTATATCTCTTACTCGTGTGTTTAAATAACCACGGAAAAGACCACAATCTTGATTTCTCAAATTCAGTCCTATTTGGGAATGTTGTTTAGAACTTCGAGAACGGAATTTATGTATTGTATGGATTGCAAGCCCCCCTAAGAAACGAAGGATTCCTGATTTATCAAGTGGCTGGACTAGAGTAGCCCAATATAGCAGAATAGGTCAATGGCTCATAAACTTTCTTCCTATCTGTATCATTGGATATTCTCTACCGCTCTTGAAAATTCATAAATGCTCTCGATTTTTCTTCCCTATATTCATGTCCTTCCTGTTTCAGAGTGACGAATGGTCACGCTTATTAGAATTCAACAATATTTCCTAGCTACTTTCTGTAAATTTGTTGTATATTAGATTTTGGATTGTTTGATAAATATGAGAGGATTATAGTGGCCATTAGCAGTAGATATCTATCGTAAAAAATTTAGCAATTAGTCGGATGATTATAAGTTTTAGTGACATGAGATTTGAAGGAGTAGTGTGACCAAAGATGGGTAGAAGTCCTCGGAGTTTCGTAGTTACAAAATGGCTACGAGGAGGATATAAACTGTTTTTGATGAATAAAAAAAAAATTCGAGGAGATTAAGGTAATGGTAGATTTTCTTTTTGAATTTAAGGAATAGTTATGAATTAGAATTTCGAGGACGAAATTATTTTTAAGGTGGATAAATTTGTAACCCCTTTTCCCAAAATTTTTATAATATTTTTTATTTATTTATTATTTTAAATGGTGATTTTTAGAGTTTTTATAAATAATTATTAATTAATTATTACGGTAGATGATTTTAGCCATGGTTAGAAATCAGAGTACAAGGTGACTAGAAGTCGTGGCACGGATAGCGCAGTGGCGTGCTTTGACTAGTGTATTAGCCATGCCAGAAAAGGTCGAGCCAAAGTGATGTCCAAACTAGGAAAGCCAGGCCAAGTTGCGACTTAACCCTTACCGAAGATTATTTATTTGTTTACTAATTATATTATTGAGTTTTAGGGAAACCGGTTATACCATTTTAGCCCGAACTGAGCCCTAGCCCATATAGTCATGCGGCACGTCCAATGACATGCGTGTTGATGTATTTTGGTGAGTGTGTTATATTCCGTTTTAATGATTTAATGACTATTTCTAAATATTCGTAATTTAATATTATAAATATTATTATTAATTAATATTCAATGATATTTGTATAAAAATGGGTCCATTTTACGTTTTGGGATTATTAGACTGCATATACTAGTAAATATACACCAGTATTGTTTTATTGAATTTCGTTATTATTATTATTATTATTATTATTATTATTATTATATATATATAGGCATATATATATTTTATATATATATATATATATATATATATATATATATATATATATATATATATATATATGTGGGAGTATGTTTATATATAGTTTATATATATAAAATATATATATATATATAGTTTATATATAAATATATATATAATGGAGTATAGGAGTTAAGGGAACTCAACCCCAGGCCCAGCCCATAGGCCGAGCCCGACCCCATTAAGTTACTAGCTCTCTGCTAGTAACAGAACACCAAAAACCCGCAGTTCCTTTCCAAAACCCGCACGCACACACCTATAAATAAATAGGAGAGCGAGAGAATCTCCCAACAACCAAAACCCTAACCTGACGGCGCGCCACCCTCCCTGACACCCTGGGCGGCCACCCGCCGTCGGAGCCATCGCCGCACGCGGCCACGGCCGGCAGACACGCGCGCGCACGGGGGAGAACACAGCAGCAGCAGTACTTAGAAGCCCAACTTCACGGGTATGTTACTCGTTCATCTCTCGATCGATTTTCGATCTAGAAGATCCTATGTGAACCCAATATAACCCTCTTCCAAGTATATAAATTAGTTTATGAGGATACGGAGTATACCTGTCGAGAAATCGAACCCAAGTTCATTGAAAAACTGTCGAAACAGGACAGAAAGACCAGTCCGACTACTCTAGTTCGCGGACAGTTTTCTCCCAATCCATACACGATTTTGAAATTTCATTTGAAGACACTTATAGACAATATATAGGAGATGGAAACCCTTCTTTTCGTTTCTGTATTCGTGCAATGTGTGCCGAATGAACAGTCTCCAAAGATTACGAAAAATCTGTTTTAAAATATTAAAAATTAGGAAAAACTCTTCGATACGACGTGCGTTCCGCCAATCTGGACGACGTGGTCGCAAACCGAAAGCATCGAAAGGTGCATAACAGCTTCGTGAATGTGTGGGCTTTGACGGAATTCAAATTGGTCGCGTGTGCGCGACGAATTTGATGCGTATCCGTCGAAATTTACCGTATCGACCTCTGTGCAAATTTCCCAATTAGTTTGTGCACGCTCGTCAGATCGAGACGAAACTTGCGCCAGCAGGACCGTATCATTTTTTTGGTCCTGTATGCCAAGTTTGGTCCGATTCTGAGACAGTTGATTGGATCGCCATTTTGCGGGCCCCACGGTCCGATTCAACGGACGATTTTGTGCACAGCCCACCGAAATCCAACTTTGGACATACGGTTGGGTTCGTATCAAAAAACTGGATTCATAGACATTAGTTTGACAACTTTAGAGACCGTTGACTCTAGCACGCTTTTCGGTGCAAAGCGGGTCCAACGACGGACACAGTTTTGACCCAAAATTACCGTTTTGCCCTTGTGTCCAGAATTGGACTTAAGGACAGGCAATCCTAGCTATTTTGACTATTCTGAGAATAATGGTAATGTCTATTTCAGTATCTGGAGACTGTTGTACGAGTTTTGACTATTGTGGCATACTGATTGGTTTGGATTGTCGGTTTCACCAGCAAAGGACCACAGGCGAGTACAGTTTATTATTTGTTTTCAGTATTGATCTTTATTATACATCAGTGTTTAGTTGATAGAGATGTGATTTCAGTTTTTTGTTAATTTTGTTCCATGTTGTGTCGAGAGGTGAAGTACCAACGATGTGTGATCTGACCTTAGATCGTGTAGACCGTGTTTATTATTGCATTTATTTCTTGTAGACAGTGTAACTTTAGACCGTGTAGACCGTGACTATTACTGTGCTTTAAACTGTGTAGATCGTGATTATTATTTTGTAGACATTGTTTCTTTATTGCAATATTTTCTGTAGACCGTGTAACTGTAGACCGTGTAACTGTAGACCGTGTAATTTTAGACCGTGTAGACCGTGTCGCATAATTGTCCCGAGATCGATCACATATCAAAGGTATTTCAGTCGGTCAGTCAATGAGTATTTTATTGTATTTCATTTTCTGTTTAGTTTTATTCTGTCCATCTTCATTTATTTTATAAATCATATGTCTAAAGGCTAACCTCTGTTATACAGTCATTTTTATATATTAGAACTGCATTCAGTGATTTGTACTCGTTCCATTCCTAACTGGAAACCAATATTTTTTAGGTTAGCCGTGGATTCACTTAGCTTGGGAGATACGGGGATACTTGCAGACAAAAGCCTAGAGACTAGCTAGATAGTGGACATGTAGACCTTCAAATATTTGTACAAGTTTATATTTTTCTGCAAATGTAAAACTTGTGATCATTGTAAGTTAAATTATTTATGTGAATGAGCATTATTTGTGATTTTGATCTTCATGGCCGTGACAACGTTCTACCGCCGACACTGCGGCGTAGGCTGGCTTGGACACGTCTCGTATCTATTTAAAAAACAATGGGCGCGGGTCGTGACACTCACGCTCCCACGTTGACTCACCCAAAGAGTGATGACCCCAAGCAACACGGACTAACTTAATAGTCTTGTTCTTGAGTATCTTCTCTCTACGGTCCAATATGGATACGGGCCTCTCCTTATACGAAAGGTTGGTACCAACAACCAATTTCGAATGATCAAGGACATGACTCGGATTCGGGATATACCGTCATAATTGGGATATATGGAAGACATCATGCACCTCACGTAACGACGGCGGAAGAGCGAGACGATAGGACACATCTCCTACTCGTTCTAGAATGTCAAACGGTCCTATATACCTAGGACTAAGCTTTTTCCACACGCCAAAACGAATGACGTCACGAGTAGACGAGATCCTCAGGAATACATGGTCGCCGACAGAAAACTCAAGGGGACGTCGATGAGTATCGGCCCAATGACGCTGGCGATTTTGTGCGATGCGAAGATGATCTCTAACTTTTCTGACCACCTCAACTGTCTGAGTAATCATTTCTGGACCGAGCATCTGCCTCTCTCCAACATCGTCCCATGCTAGCAGAGATCTGCACTTCCTACCATAAAGTACCTCAAACGGTGCCATCTGGATACTGGCCTGGAAACTGTTGTTATACGAGAATTCCACCAGGTGCAGGTGATCCTCCCACGAACCATCGAAGTCGAGTATACAAGATCTCAACATATCTTCCAAGGTTCGTATGGTATGCTCTGACTGACCATCTGTCTACGCACGTACCTCTACGCTAGGCCAAGGGGCCTCAAGCGTAAAGTGGCTTACACTAACAAGAGCAAGGTGAGATAGCTCTATGCGAGCAAGGGTGCATGCGGGTAGGGTTTTACGCAAGCCAGGGCTTTACACTAGCAAGTCGTAGGCGAGCGAGGCTCTACGCGAGTGTAACTCTATGCGAGCAAGCTTTACGCGAGGAAACACTCGAGCAAGACTTTACGCACGCGAGAGTCTGATCGAGCGAGGGTTTTACGCGAGCACGATTTTACGCGAGCGGGAGGGCCCCGAGCGTAAAATTCGAATGAACTCGGCGTAGAACGGAGTACGATGGCATGCAAATGTGCGTGCATAAAAGGCTGAATAATACGCTGTCACATAAAATGTGGACGTAAAGGCTAAACACTATGCTAACACATTAGAACGTGTGCGTAAAACTTCATATTCTCCCCATGGCCAAGATAAGTAGGCGTAAAAGCTCACGAACTCAAGCAAGCCCCATCTCGGTCAAGTCTCAATGAAATCCAACCATTCTAGAGCCAAACTTGCGTGAAATCGAAATTCCTACTACATGGAACTCTCCATTTCGAAAACAACCAAGTTTTAGAAGATCAAAACCTTGAAGATCAAAAATGCTAAAACTTAGATCTACATGAAATGAGCCATGGAATTCGAAAATGCTAAATACTAAAGTGACTTAGAATCACACGAGGAAGACAATGGAACAACAAAATCTGAGTTCCTCCATGAAGCAAGTTGTACTTGCCTAAGCCTCTCTCTGGTCGATGGAGAGAGTTATTGGAGGAAGGAGAAGAGTAAATGAAAAAGTGAATGAAGAGAGAGAATGGGTTGTTGGGATTAATGAATGATGGAGGGTGGTAGGTAGGGGTTTGTATTCCAACTCAAACCGAACCAACCAAGCCGAGCCCAACCGAACCCGATGCATACCAGAACCATGAAATGCTAGCTAACTCATGCCAATACAGAACCCAAGGCTAGCCAATCAGGACAAGTCTATATACAGGTCCGAGATTACGTATACGTATAACAAAATACGTAATACGAACTACAGGCGTTACAGCGCAACCCGACCTCGTGCAGCTCAGTCTGGCGTAACCTATCCCAGGCACCCTTTTGGCCCTGGCCCTGTCACGCCCTGCTCCCGTAGGAGCGATCGTCCTCATTAAGGCGTGATGCCGCACGAGCCTAGATTGCGCTCGTGCAAAGCGGGTTCCATAACGGCCGATTTCAACGGCTGCGACGGGGTCGTCGCACAGAAGTCCCAAGCAAAGACATTGAATAATAACAACAAAAATTAGAACAAACACAAGTTATTCATAAGAAGCTTTTTATTGATATTGAATCAAAGGTTACAATGGGGCGCAAGACCAAGATTACAAGTCTCTCAAGCTCACTCATCTCATATTACAAGTTCACTCTGCTCTCTCTCATCTCTCGATACAATGCTTGAGCCAGCGGAAGCTTCGGAAGGCGACGTCCATACATTATGTCCCGTATAAGTTTTGACTCCATACAGCCGCACGCTTTGAATCGCCAAGGAACTCCGTGCCTCGACGCATCCAAGCGAGCTCCGCGCCACGAGCTTCTACCTGTGCCTGCACATGAAACTATGTGGGTGTCAGTACTCAACTGTACTGGTGGAATGAGCTTCTCGTCCACCCATACAAAACTAACACGTTTGATTTACTTTGTACAACATAGTCCCTTCTTATCGATTGTCTTTCTACTCTTGCCTTAGGATCAGTTTTAGGATCGATGCCTTAGCCTATTCTATGTCGCTAGACCATCCCGTGCTTGTATTAACAATGTTAACTCATGCCTTGCCTCTAGACCCTTCTCGTGCCAATAACGTTAACTTATCATGTCGTATTTGCCTTACGGCCCAAATCAGAGACGCAACTACGCGATAAGACTCCATTTCCGTGTGACCGTGCTACAAACCCTTGCTGAGGCCGTGCCTCACAACTCAATGAGACTCAATCATATCGCCGCCTCGCGGCTCTTGCCGCCTCGTGGCCCTTCGCTTCAATCACCAACTGACCTAATTAGGACTTGTGAACTAAATGTCACTCGACCGACTTTGCCTTGTGGCATCTCCTGACCTAAACTCAAGACGACTCAATCATAACTATGCAACTTATATGCCGACAACATAAGACTCGACGCCACCTCTCGTGTCGAAGCACGTTGCCTACGTTGTAACCAAATCTTAGGCCCAACATTGTATTCAAACTATACACACGCATTCAACTCGACTTCTTGATATAGTGTACTCAATACTCGACTCAATCTAAAGGCACACTCGCGGATCGCCGCCCGTGCCGACTCATCTATATGAGGTCACTAGCATGACAAGCTATCCTGGACTATAGCTTTTGTTAATCGGGACCCTTGCAGCGCAAGTAGCGAGCCCCGCTGTAAGTCTCCGCTTAATCCGTGCTAACATCCTATCACCCAGCACAGCTATACCGTATTTCCTCCTAGGCCGAATCGGTCCCGTGGCCCCGGGTTGTCGCTCGAGGAAACTCTTCTTGTCGACAAGTTGTCCAATAACCATGCAAGACTCGACACAAACTGACGTCTCACACAGTCATCCTCTTCAAATGTTACCATCTCTTTCAAACCAATATCAAGACTTCTATCCTTGAAATCCCTCGACGACCCACGGTCGCGAGCCTTCTCCCTTGATGCTCTTTGAGATCCCTCAACGACCTACGGCCGCGAGCCTTCTCCCTGTTACCATATTATTTCATTCAACTCAATGCCTATTCGATAGTCCTTCCTCCAAAACTTATTAAATCAACCATGGTTCGTGCCTTAAATACTAAGTTCGTGCATCATGCCTTAAGCCAACAGTGCTCTATGCGACACTCCTGCCCAAGTCGACGGGCCTTGAGATCGTGGGACTACTTAACTTTGACAAACCGTGAAAGAGCGGGAAGGTACTTGTAATATCTTAGGTCGACCGACCTAACTTTGCCCAACTTAACTTCGCAACAACTTAACGAGCAAAGGATGCGTCAAGCTTTACCTTAACGGATCGTGCCGTGCACACATCCAACTTGAACGACCAGGTTCCTCGGGTGCCTAGACTTAGGTCACAAGCCGCTCAACGCAACTTAACTCATGGGCAAGCCAAGGCTATGCCAAGCCTTGGATGACGGGACCGTACATGCTTTATAAAGTATTCATGCGGACGACGCCTATGACTTAGGCTACGATCATAACTTTGCCTACTCAACCAACTTTTCTTCTTCCAAGCCACGGGATGAAGGATCGAGTGTCATTTTCAAAGCACGCCGTGCACCAGCTCTAAGCCGACCGTTGGACCTTTCCATATTCTAACTCAATTCGACCCGTCGAAATTATTCCCTTTAGCTATGTGGATTCGTCTCTTTTATTATCAAGCCTACTTGTGCGAGTTAAAAATATGTGATTTATTATGTGAAGGCAAAGATGAGGCAAGTTCACCGAAACTACCCTACCTGAGTGAGCGATTGCCTCGACCGAGCGATGTCTTCGAGCAGCCGTTGTAAGGCTAAGTCCGAACGCCGTCGGCGTTCCTATTCCTTCGATTGACTAAGCGGGACGGGACACTACATCATACACCACTCAGAAAAAGTTTCGTCCTCGAAACTAACTGAGTACACTTATCGATTATCACTTGTTTCAACATCCTACGTTTGTCGCACATATTTCTCCTATGCATTCCTCAAATCCGAGCCACGCTCGTGCTTTCCACAATCCTTTTCTTCTAAACTCACGATCTCAAAATCCTCGACACTTTCCCTTTCCTTAATTCTCATTTGATTCAACGTATCACTTAGTTGGATCGTGCACATATTCCAGGCGTCCCCAAAATACATGCATTTCAGCCAAGCCTCGTGATAGAGAATCCACCATCACCATTTGAGTCGGATCGTACACATATTCGGGCGTCCCTGATATACATGTATGTCAACCGATACTCGCGAGTGGTGTGAAACCCAGTATTTTGTAGCTAATTATTTAAATAAAGTTTTGGTATTATTAATAAAACGTTTTCAAAATTATTGTTATTATTAATATTATAATTATTATATATTTTTGGATGGAAAGAATTTGGAAATTAATTATGACAACTTGGATTTTTGATTTTGAGCCCAGACCCAGGCCCGAGCCCATTCTTCCTATTTCTTTTTAATCCTGAATTTGACTTGGTTTTAATTAATTAAAAAAAATGAATTTGAGCTGGTCCAATTTGGACCAAAACTCACCCCCTCATTTCCGTAACTCCTCACAATCCCTCGTTTCACATTCTCAACTCCTCCTTAACTCTCTCTCCTCTCTTTGCTCTCCAGCACACACCTAACCCCCCACCTTCTCAAACGTTCAGCACACACCACCCCTTCCCTTTATTACTCCTACGATCCCACTTCCTTCTCTTCATAGAGCACCCATCCCTCTCTCCCACGTATGCTTCTCTCACAACTCACAAACTAAACAACAAAACCTTTCTCTCTCTCACCATTCTCACAGAACCAAATCTCTTCCTCTCTCGAGTTCTTCTCTGGAGAAACCCATCTCCTCCCGAAAACCCAAGCCCTACCCGTTCCCGTCGCCGACCCCGAGGCCGACGACCGCCGACCCCTCCGCGGCTCCCCGCCATTCGCCGGCCATCAGCGCCCCTCTCCGCGCGAGCTCCTTCCCCGACCGCGCGGCTTCCCCGCGCTCTTCCTCGCGCCGAGCGCCGCCCTCCCTGCGCACGGCTCCCCGAGCCCCGCGGCCGACCCTTCCGGCGGAGCTCCCCCTGCCGACCCGCGACCCGAGGTGCTGTTGCCCTCGCGCCACCGTCCGCGCCCCCACCCTTCCGGCGAGGCGTGCCCTAGCCGCAACCGACCGGACTCCTCCCCGTGGCCCTCTCCGCGCTATCCAGCGCGCGAGCCCCCTCTTCCGCGGACCCTCTCCTGCTGTCCAGCGATCCGTGGAGCTCTTCGCTGTCCAGATCTGCGACCCTGTGGTCCGAACGCTGTTTCGATTTTTCTCAAGCTTTTCCCGCGGCTCCCCGCCAACAGAAATTTGGTAAATTCTTGTTAATCACAGTAGTTCGTCCCTCCCGTAGAGTCTGTGATGAGAATCGGTCCCCGGTTTCCCTTTGGGAAATCCGGTTAGCTGCGTAGTATTTTCGGTTAGCTGCGTAGTATTTTCGGTTAGCTGCGTTAGTATATTTTCTGTGATTTTTATCTGCTGGTTGTGTGGTTTGGTTTGATTATGGGATTCCCGAATATTTCGGGAAGTTCTGTGGATTGGGAATTAATTTCTGGTGGCTTGGAAATATTTTGGTGGATATATTTGCGGGATTATTATTGGGTTGGAATAATTGCAGGTTTTCTGTGGCGCATTTCCCAGTTTTGGGTTTGTCCCGAAATAGAGGAAATGCTGCCCAAATTTTTATAAAACTTTATTTAATTTGATTTCAAAATTGGTTTTCGGGATAATAAATTTAAAACTGATTTTTCGGGCGACGACCGTACCGGTCTGTGGGCCCTGGCGAAATGCAAACGCACCGGTCTGACCGGGCGTTGTGGTATTAGCTGGATTTTGATGATGGACCGAGTCTGAGACTCCAACTTTTATTTTAAATTATTTTTATTTAATGTTAAGCTATTTATTATAGTTATTTATTTACTGCATTTTATTTAGCAATTAAATCATTTTTCTCTTATTTGATGTAAAAAAATAATTGTACAGGGCATAAGCCCACTCTAGGATGTTTAGCTGTGCCCTTGTATTGTGTAGCGTAGATTTTTACTTTCTTTCTGGGTGGATGTGATCTTGGGTGGTTTTTTTTAGACGTTGGAATCGTAGTTAGAGCGTAACTTTATAATTAATTAAGAATTAATTATTGGATGAAAAATTAGTAAATAACTAGTTCATGATTTATCACTAAAAGAAAACTATATTTTTATAAATATATTACAAAAACACAAAGTTTTCCAAAGTTAATTGATTCTCGTGTTATTTCCAAATAATCCAATTAATCGGTTTAATCAACGCACGTAGTTGCGACGTAAACGTTAGCTGTAGATTAATACAAATTAAAACCTGACTAGGACTTACTACTAGAGATTGCAACTAGCACACTTAGCCTGGTTATTCAAGGTTCTAAGTCGAGTTCTCAACTGTAGGAACTCGAAGATACACCTGACGTCCTTCCTCGGTACCGACTCGTCTTTCCAGTCAATCTAATACAAGGCAAGTTTCGGATTATGTTTTCTTATAATTTCCTTAGTAAAGTTAAGCTGCATGTTAAACCACACTGCTGACACGGAACTCTACCTTAGGGTTCAACTACTGATTGTTACTGATACTGAATCTGGGACTGGGGGAATAGTGTAGACGTTTATGACCAAAGCCCCTACTGAACTGACTGTGTTAGCTTACCCCTCTCACACACGGGAATAAGCCATATCGTATCGCTAAGATACTACTGATCAACCCAAGCCGGTCATAGACGTTTGCATATTCAAAACACACTGAACTGTTTTAAACTGCTAAAAATATTATTTCAAACTGTTTACCCTGCACTTTCCAATTACTATTTAAATTATGAGATACATATTTCGTTCTTGCTCCCTCCTGACTGGAGACAACATTTTAGGTATCACTGAGGATGAAGAGCTATACTATAATAGCTATTATGACCCGGTCCTCTACCCTGCGAAGGTACCAGAGCCGTCTCTGGAGGACGCTGATCCTGGGATTACAGAACCAGACGCTTAGATAGTTTTTCTTTTCTGCATTTTCTCCTTTATTTGGAGTTTGTAGTTTATTTCAGCATTTCATTTCCAGTTGTACTTCTGAATATTTTATTAAACAAAGTTTCATTTCCGAATAGAACAGTTGTGACAAATGTAATTGTGTTGTTGTGAATACCTGCAATGGAACAGCTTACTGCCGCCGTCTCACCACGGTACAGGCTGGGCATGATCCGATTCGACCCAAGAAATTGGGACCGGGTCGTGACATGTTTTTAGTGGTGGCCCATGCAGGTCTGAACAACAACTTAGGAAAACATACCTAGAAACAATTAGAACACTAGAACATCAATTTGTCACAACATAGGACCGAAATATATTATAAATAAATATTTTTGTTTGATTATAGACTGGTAGGATACCTTGCTTATGTGTGCGTCCTAAACCTTCCAGAGAATGACCGCTGACCAAATCCTGCTGGCGATGAGGTGTCATCTCCGGATCATACCCCATCTCCTCAACCAAGCCCAGGGTCTTTTCCCTCGCGGCTGTTTGACCGTCCTCATAGTGCATCCAGTGGAGTTTTCCCTACACTGGCGAATCCTACCTCATCTCAAACCAAGTTGCATTTCCTTGGTGGAGTATTCATTTTTGTTGCTCCACCGGTACCAGCAATCATCTTCCAAATGGTTGTCCTATTTCAAGAAATCCTGGAGTTCCAGAAAGCTCAAGATGAAGCCCAGCAAGAACAGAAAAATATCACGAGAGAAGACATGAAGAACGTCATGATGTAGCCTTAGTTATCTCCAACCAAGTTAGAGCAGAACTTTTGTCCTAGGAAGGATACCCCTGAATCTAGAAGATATTTGGGTCCCATCAAGTACTCTACTTTCCGGCAGTCTTATCGTAAGAAGCTTTGGGCTTGTAACTATTACAAAAGGCCTGGTCATCAGGCCGTTAGTTGCCGCAAGAGTTTGGGACCATGTTTGGCATGTGGATCTGCTGAACATCGGGTAAAGGACTGCCCCTTATCTTTTCATCAAACCAGAGCTCATAACCCAACAACACCTGTTAGGCCACAACCTAGGGACCCTCTTCCTATCCAGCAGACCCTGCCCTTTACAATAAGGCATGATGCATACTCGGGGTTCATAGAGAAGGAAGCAGTTGGAGACTGCTCATACAAGAGCCAGAACCATGAAGAATAGTACCTAGAACCGCAGAATAGCATCATCTTTTTGGAAGTTGTAACAGGATGTCCTTAGATCAATCATAAGAGTTTTTGCTGGAATTCTCCCCATGAATAGAAGTTTTGTTACACCCTTATGGCAGATGTTTTTCCTGATAGTCTTCCCGGATTATCCCAGATCTAGACATAGTTTTTACCCCTGACCTAGTCCCCGGCTCTTTCCCTAAATTCTAAAGGATGTTACAGAGTCAACCCGAAGGTGGCCAAGAAGATGAAGGACCAGATCAATGAAGGCTCTAGGATTTATTCAGAGTGGAACTTTACTTTAGGGAGTATCTATCTTGTTTTTGCCCAAGAAGGATGGAACAACGGATGTGCATTGATTACCAGACACTAAAGAACAAGTACTTTCTGCCCGGATCGAGGATCTGTTTGATCTGGTTGTGTGGAGTTAGGGTGTTTCAAAGTTTGACTTAAGATTTGACTTCCATCAAATCAAAGTCAGGAAAGAGGACATTTCCAAGACGACGTTTAAACACCAAGTATGGGTAGTTTTCTTTGGTCAGGACGTTAGACTGACAAATGCTCCTGCTGTGTTCATGAATTTCATGAACAGAGATTTTTCATGAGTATATGAATTAGTATATCTTCTTCATAGATAACATTCTGATATATTTAAAGATTGAAGAAGAGCATGAAGAACACCTGAGGAAGTTTTGGAAACTTTGAGGAAATAGAAGTTTTTGGTAAGTTATCTGAACGTGGGTTGTTGATAAGGTAGATTTTTTGTCAAGAGAAGAAATTTTGATGGAAGATAGCTGTTGTTAAAGAGTGATATACCCCAAGTTCAATTCGGAAGATTTTTGAACTTGGCCAGCTACTATCAAAAGTTCGTGAAGGATTTCGTCAAGATTGCTGAGCCAATGACGAAGCTCACTTGAAAGAATGAAGAATTCATCTGAACGAAAAGTTTGCCAGTCGGCATTGAGGAACTGAAGAAGAGACTTACCACTACACCAATCCTTGCGCTACCCGCAGGAACCGGTGGGTTCTCAATTTACAGTAATGCCTCTGGAAAAGGACTGGGTTGCGTTCTTCAACAACATGGAAAAGTAATTGCTTACACATATAGGCAACTACAGACTCATGAGAAGAATTATCCCACACCTAATTTGAATTACTGCAAATTATCTTTACTTTGAAGCTATGGAAGCATGATTTTTATGGAAAGGGAGTGAAAGTATGTACGGGCTACCAAAGTCTGAAATATATTTTCATTCAGGAAGGGCTGAATGTTAGACTAAGAAGGTGGTTGAAGCAGATGAAGGATTACGACATCAACCTGCAGTACCATTCAGGTAAGGCCAATGTGGTCGCTGATGCACTTGGTTGATGCTGATGGCGAAGTTTTTAACCAAGGACTAGCATCTGCTAGAAGACATCGAGAAGGTGGGACTGAAGGTTATACTACCTGGAGATAGAAAGACGGAGTTAGATGCTGATTCAGTATTGATGAAGTTCGAGGCTGAGGGACAAAAATCAATAGAACGTAGTTTCAAAACGAGGCACTTCGCAGGCTTAGAGATCAAGTGTTGGCAGGAACACTTGAGGGTTTCTAAATTAATCAGCATTGGAACACTGAAGAATGGTGCGAGACTTTGCGTATCGGCTGACAAACGGAGGAACGAGTTGAAGGAAGAAATACACCAGTCGCAGTATTCCATATAATTCAGGAGATAATAAGATGTATCGGTATATGCCTCCATTAATTGGTGTTATGGAATAAAGAAGGACAATTCCGGATATGGGATTAGATGTGAATTTGTCAACATGAGGAATTTAGCAAGAGGACAACAAGTTTGTTGGAGCCGTTAGACAATTCGGAGTGGAAGTAGGAGCATATAACAATGAACTTTGAGTAAGGATTGCCTTGTTCCTAAGGAGGGAAGGGCACCAATTGGATTATAGAAAACCGACTGACTAAGTCAGCACACTTTCAAAGTTGGTTATCCACTAAGAAGTTGGCAGCATTGTACGAGAGGCACATTTACCGGATTCATGGAGTACCGCGGGACGAGCAAGCAGAGAGGTCAATCCAGATGCTTAAAGATGTATTGAGATTTTGCGTCTCGGAATTTGGTACATCAGGCCATTTGAAGTTTAAGACGCGTTGGAAGTAGCGTACCAGTTAGCTCTACCAGCTAATCTTGAGAGGTTGCAACGACTTCTACGTCACAGCTCAGACGTTACATTTCGGATCCGAGTCAAATTTTGGATAATTCAGAGATGAAGATTGGACTTAACCTTTCAGTGCCAGAGAAACCAGTTGCAAGCCTAGTCAGAGTTAAGAAGAAGATCAGAATTTGAGCCATCACTTAAACTCCTATTTTCTTATCTTTTCGTTCTAAACTTGACTGATGCTGACGAAGTTAGCCTAGTTTTGCAAGCTATCTCTTTATCAAGCTTGATCATGACAGTATTTTATTGGGTGCACCCACTAATATATTGTCTAATCAGGACCGGTGCATGATGGTCTGATCAACCTCGTGTACTTTGGTTCGCCTTTGTATTTTTCTGCGTGGATAATATCATAAAACTTGTCCCTAAACCGTCTCATCCATGACTGCCTTGGAAATTTTTGTGGTTGGACCTGAGTTACGGGCGCAGTACCCGTACAAGTTTGTCTTTCCTACCTTACTTTAAATTTCGAGGACGAAATTTTCTAAGGAGGGAAGATTGTGAAACCCAGTATTTTGTAGCTAATTATTTAAATAGAGTTTTGGTATTATTAATAAAACGTTTTCAAAATTATTGTTATTATTAATATTATAATTATTATATATTTTTGGATGGAAAGAATTTGGAAATTAATTATGACAACTTGGATTTTTGATTTTGAGCCCAGACCCAGGCCCGAGCCCATTCTTCCTATTTCTTTTTAATCCTGAATTTGACTTGGTTTTAATTAATTAAAAAAAAATGAATTTGAGCTGGTCCAATTTGGACCAAAACTCACCCCCTCATTTCCGTAACTCCTCACAATCCCTCGTTTCACATTCTCAACTCCTCCTTAACTCTCTCTCCTCTCTTTGCTCTCTAGCACACACCTAACCCCCCACCTTCTCAAACGTTCAGCACACACCACCCCTTCCCTTTATTACTCCCACGATCCCACTTTCTTCTCTTCATAGAGCACCCATCCCTCTCTCCCACGTATGCTTCTCTCACAACTCACAAACTAAACAACAAAACCTCTCTCTCTTTCACCATTCTCACAGAACCAAATCTCTTTCTCTCTCGAGTTCTTCTCTGGAGAAACCCATCTCCTCCCGAAAACCCAAGCCCTACCCGTTCCCGTCGCCGACCCCGAGGCCGACGACCGCCGACCCCTCCGTGGCTCTCCGCCATTCGTCGGCCATCAGCGCCCCTCTCCGCGCGAGCTCCTTCCCCCGACCGCGCGGCGTCCCCGCGCTCTTCCTCGCGTCGAGCGCCGCCCTCCCTGCGCGTGGCTCCCCGAGCCCCGCGGCCGACCCTTCCGGCGGAGCTCCCCCTGCCGACCCGCGACCCGAGGCGTGTTGCCCCCCGCGCCACCGTCCGCGCCCCCACCCTTCCGGCGAGGCGTGCCCTAGCCGCAGCCGATCGGCCTCCTCCCCGTGGCCCTCTCCGCGCTGTCCAGCGCGCGAGCCCCCTCTTTCGCGGACCCTCTCCTGCTGTCCAGCGATCCGTGGAGCTCTTCGATGTCCAGATCCGCGACCCTGTGGTCCGAACGCTGTTTCGGTTTTTCCTAAGCTTTTTTCGCGGCTCCCCGCCAACGGAAATTTGGTAAATTCTTGTTAATCACAGTAGTTCGTCCCTCCCGTAGAGTCTGTGATGAGAATCGGTCCCCGGTTTCCCTTTGGGAAATCCGGTTAGCTGCGTAGTATTTTCGGTTAGCTGCGTAGTATTTTTGGTTAGCTGCGTTAGTATATTTTCTGTGATTTTTATCTGCTGGTTGTGTGGTTTGGTTTGATTATGGGATTTCCGGATATTTCGGAAAGTTCTGTGGATTGGGAATTAATTTCTGGTGGCTTGGAAATATTTTGGTGGATATATTTGCGGGATTATTATTGGGTTGGAATAATTGCAGGTTTTCTGTGGCGCATTTCCCAGTTTTGGGTTTGTCCCGAAATAGAGGAAATGCTGCCCAAATTTTTACAAAACTTTATTTAATTTGATTTCAAAATTGGTTTTCGGGATAATGAATTTAAAACTGATTTTTCGGACGACGACCGTACCGGTCTGTGGGCCCTGGCGAAATACAAACGCACCGGTCCGACCGGGCGTTGTGGTATTAGCTAGATTTTGATGATGGACCGAGTCTGAGACTCCAACTTTTATTTTAAATTATTTTTATTTAATGTTAAGCTATTTATTATAGTTATTTATTTACTGTATTTTATTTAGTAATTAAATCATTTTTCTCTTATTTGATGTAAAAAAATAATTGTACAGGGCATAAGCCCACTCTAGGATGTTTAGCTGTGCCCTTGTATTGTGTAGCGTAGATTTTTACTTTCTTTCTGGGTGGATGTGATCTTGGGTGGTTTTTTTTAGACGTTGGAATCGTAGTTAGAGCGTAACTTTATAATTAATTAAGAATTAATTATTGGATGAAAAATTAGTAAATAACTAGTTCATGATTTATCACTAAAAGAAAACTATATTTTTATAAATATATTACAAAAACACAAAGTTTTCCAAAGTTAATTGATTCTCGTGTTATTTCCAAATAATCCAATTAATCGGTTTAATCAACGCACGTAGTTGCGACGTAAACGTTAGCTGTAGATTAATACAAATTAAAACCTGACTAGGACTTACTACTAGAGATTGCAACTAGCACACTTAGCCTGGTTATTCAAGGTTCTAAGTCGAGTTCTCAACTGTAGGAACTCGAAGATACACCTGACGTCCTTCCTCGGTACCGACTCGTCTTTCCAGTCAATCTAATACAAGGCAAGTTTCGGATTATGTTTTCTTGTAATTTCCTTAGTAAAGTTAAGCTGCATGTTAAACCACACTGCTGACACGGAACTCTACCTTAGGGTTCAACTACTGATTGTTACTGATACTGAATCTGGGACTGGGGGAATAGTGTAGACGTTTATGACCAAAGCCCCTACTGAACTGACTGTGTTAGCTTACCCCTCTCATACACGGGGATAAGCCATATCGTATCGCTAAGATACTACTGATCAACCCAAGCCGGTCATAGACGTTTGCATATTCAAAACACACTGAACTGTTTTAAACTGCTAAAAATATTATTTCAAACTGTTTACCCTGCACTTTCCAATTACTATTTAAATTATGAGATGCATATTTCGTTCTTGCTCCCTCCTGACTGGAGACAACATTTTAGGTATCACTGAGGATGAAGAGCTATACTATAATAGCTATTATGACCCGGTCCTCTACCCTGCGAAGGTACCAGAGCCGTCTCTGGAGGACGCTGATCCTGGGATTACAGAACCAGACGCTTAGATAGTTTTTCTTTTCTGCATTTTCTCCTTTATTTGGAGTTTGTAGTTTATTTCAGCATTTCATTTCCAGTTGTACTTCTGAATATTTTATTAAACAAAGTTTCATTTCCGAATAGAACAGTTGTGACAAATGTAATTGTGTTGTTGTAAATACCTGCAATGGAACAGCTTACTGCCGCCGTCTCACCACGGTGCAGGCTGGGCATGATCCGATTTGACCCAAGAAATTGGGACCGGGTCGTGACAAGTGATGCCTCCACAATTCCTATCGCTCCGCACCGAAACGTGTGCCTAACCGCTAGGCTATGTCTTTCCGTCAGTATTGGAATCATAGTTCCCAAACAACAATATCAACACTGACCCCATCCTAAGGTCAAACCAAATTGATAGTACGGGATTTTCTATCCAAGCTTGCATCACTCCAATTTCTAAACTTCGAGCACAGATTTCCTATACACATCCGAACGTTCGTCGCACGGGGTCTGAGTCATTCAACAAAGCCATCCTACGATAACTCACGTTTCAACCAATCTTCGATACATTAATATCATTCGTTCAACAAGCCATTTCACATAGTCTATCTCTTCAAACACGTCCGACATAATCTGCCTATCAATCCTTCCAAGTCAAGCACGCTACGACACAATTCATCGCTAGACCATCATTCACATTTTATACTCCCTAAGTCATTCATCCCAATTCACGTAATCGATCACAAGGTCGTCCGACTTAACAATATATTGTGCCCCGATCTCACGCGAGTCAGATTATCTACGGTGGGCATGAATCACCATGCACGCTCCCGCGAGATAATCATTCTCATCGGGACGTAACTCTTATTTTGTATCTAGACTTAATTCGTTCTCGATGCGCGGATTGGACCTACTCAATCCTCAAGTTTTATTCATTCATCAATCGCAAGTCCTAACATCCTCAAATTCTCCTTCGCATCAAACCGACAAGTCGAGATAATCAACGTTGCCGCGTCCTGATTTTTTGAGTTCGATCATTCCTGTGACATGAATCACCATGTCAGCGCTCACGCGGAATGATCGCCCCAAATCCGACGCAACGCATGTGCGAGACTAGAGTTGCGCTCACACAAGATAAGATTTTCGACGTTGTGGTTATCCGTATAACCATCAAAACACAATCATTTTCACCCAACATTCATCTCAATCAAAATCTTAAGAATAGCATCCAACCGAACAATAACACTTCCACGATCGTCATTCGCCGAGTTAGAGTACCCTCGATTTATCGCATAGCGATCTTTGATACGGCTCAATACCATTGACGATATGCGTAACCTGACGATCTTCCTTTGCAACCAAATTTCGAGTCGTACGAACGATGCTATCGTCCGACTGGACAATCTCCTCGACATTCAAATTCTAGTTCGATTATTATCCTTCGAATCATTCACAACATCAATTTTCCTCAATCGATCGATTGACATCCCTGAGGCTATCGCATACACCACTCAGGGATGAAGTCATTTATCACATCCTCAACTATCATTCGAATCAAAATCCACTTTTTTAAATTTTCTGTTCGAACCATTCCTCAATTTCCAAGCACGCTCACCTATATCACATCGACGTTGTCGTCGCTCGATAGCACCCCTATCGATAGTCATCCTATTTACTCAATCAAGAATAACTCATTCTCGTCCGACACAATTCGAATCCCGCACTCGATTTTTCTAAGGTCGACACAACTTTGGTGTATATGTCCAGCCCGACTTAGCCAACCGTGCTTACGCGAACCATCTTTTTGTTTTGTCAAAAACTTTTCTCCTATGTTTTGCAAAATAGTTAGAATTATTGTATGGACATCCATAGGACATTTGAGAGAGAGCGCACCAACGATATCAACTTTGCGGAAGCAACATTTCAGAGTTTGCGGAAACAACGGAGTTAAAGAATTCAATCGATAGTCCAAAGACGTAAAGCCGTGCTCTGATACCATTATGTCACTCCCCGCTCCCGTAGGAGCGATCGTTCTCGCTAAGGCGTGATGCCGCACGAGCCTAGATTGCGCTCGCGCAAGGCGGGTTCCATAACGGCCGATTTCAACGGCTGCGACAGGGTCGTCGTACAGAAGTCCCAAGCAGAGACATTGAATAATAGCAGCGGAAATTAGAACAAATACAAGTTATTCATAAGAAGCTTTTTATTGATATTGAATCAAGGGTTACAATGTGTAGCTCTCCTTCCCAGAAATTTTTTTTTGAAATATTTATTTATTTATTTATTTGATTTAAATAGGAATTTTAGAATTTTATAAATATTTATTTAGTTAAATATTACGGTAGATGATTTTAGCCATGGTTGAGTTTTGAAGTACTAGACGAATAGGATTTGTGGCACGGGAGATGTAGCAGTGTGCCTTGACTAGTGTACTAGCCATGCCCGGGGAAACCTAGCTATAGGAGTGTCCTAACTAGGAAAACTAGACAAAGTTACGACTTAACCCCTTACCAAAGTTTCTATTTATTATTTAATGATATTATTGAGTTTTAGAGAACCAGGTTGTACCGAACCTGTCCAGATTGAGCCCAAGTCAAATCCAGCCCATGTAGACATGTAGTGGGACCAAATACGACCTTGTAGACATGTTTGGTTAATGCAAATATTTTGTATATATATTTAGGAATTGGCAATTATTTTCTAAATAATTGTTATATGTACATTATATGTATTATTATTAAATAATGTTTTACAAATTTTGTATGATCTACTAAAAACTAGATAAGTAGTGTGCGCATTGTATCCATCAAGAATGACAATCCGCCTATTATTGATTGTCATTAGGATCAATATTTATTATTATTTATTATTATTGGTTTATTGTATATTATTATTATTATTATTATTATTATTATTATTATTATTATTATTATTATTATTATTATTATTATATATATGATATGTATATATATATATATATATATATATATATATATATATATATATATATATATATATATATATATATATGTATACATATTTCTAGGAATAAGACACTATGTTATGAATATACATATATATATAGGTGTACCTGTGTATATATGCATAAATATATAAAGATATGTGTGTACGTGTATATATATAAAAACATATGTGATTGTATACATAAATGTGTATAAATATATAAATGTATATGGTGTATATATATATATAAATATATATATACAAGAATATATACGTGAGAATATGTGTATATATATATTATAGATAAATGTATTTGTGTGTATATATGAATAATTATATAAAAATGTATACGTATATATGTATATATATATATATATATATATATATATATATATATATATATATATATATATATATATATATATATATATAATTAGCCCATACAAGGTTTTCCTTTCCAGCCCAACAGACCAAACCCAGCTGAGCAGCCCGCAGGCCGAGCCCAACTGGACTCAGGCCCATAAACCCAGCCCGTGGATTATCCCCAGCCTGAGCAGGATATCCCCATCCCGAACAGCGTACATATACGTGCGATCAGAGAACAGAGTTCTCAACCAAATCCTAATCCTCTAAGCGACCCTGGCCGCGGCCCCCAGCCCTGGCGACCTACCCGCCGCCGTAAAAATCGCCGCTAGTCGCCGGAGCCGGCCAAACCGATCGCGCACAGGAACCGAGCCGCACAGAGCAACAGCAGCAATGGCAGGCCGAACCAACTTCGACGTAAGATTTCTCACCCCTCGCTTGATGGTTTTTCGAATTTCAAGATTCTACACATCAACAACCTATAGGTCTACGCTTCCCTTTAATTAGTTTTTATTTTTTTAGCACGGATCGATCAAGAAATCGACGCGAACATCGTCCAAAAACTGTTCTTAAACAGGACATATAGGTCAGTCCCAGCCCCAACTTGGAAGGCCAGTCATGGCCAACCTACTGATAGTTTCCAGAAACTAATTGAACACGATTAAAGTTAACATAACCAGGATCAAAATGCAATTTATAGTTCTATTTTTTGATATGTGTGCATGAATTAAATCATTGACGAAATTTATCGAAAAACTGCTTTAAAACTAGAAATTTTTTCGATACGACGTACGTCCCGCCATTCCGGGCGACGTGGTCGCGAATCGAAGGCATCGAAAGCTGCGTAATGGCTTCGTGGTCGTGTGGGCTTTGACGAAAACTTGCAAATTTCTCAATTACTTTGTGCATGCTCGTCAGATCGAGACAAAACTTGTGCCAACAGGACCATATCGTTTTTCTGGTCCTGTATGCCAAGTTTGGTCCGATTCTGAGACAGTTGATAAAATCGTCGTATCGCGGGCCCCCAGTCCGACTCAACGGGTGATTTTGTGCACGGCCCGCCGGAATTCAACTTTGGACATACGGTTGGGTTCGTATCGAAAAACCAGACCTGTTGAAATATAGTTTGACGACTTTAGAGACCATTCACTCTGGCACGCTTTTCGGTGCAAAGCGGGTCCAACGACGGACATCGTTTTTGTCCGAAATTATCGTTTTCCCCCTGTGTCCAGAATTAGACTTAAGGACAGACAATCCTAGCTAATTTGACTATTTTGAGAACATTGGTAATATTTATTTCAGCTTTCGAAGACAGTTGTGATGACTTGGACTGTATGACTTGCCAGTTGACGGTATATTATTGGATCTTCGTGCAACCTCCAAGCAAGTATACCTTGTCTCCCTCTACAGTTTATTTACATGCATATTTCTATTATTATATAGTTTTACTAGTTGGTTATTACTTGTGATTTGTATATCAGACATGCTAGTATAGCTATAGTCCTTGTACATGGTTAGCCGTGTTAGTTCATATTGGATTGGTTCTCTCGTGTATCGTGATTGTGTCGTGTCATGTCTTCATCCGTGTCTTGACTGAGTCGTGTCTGTAATTATGAGTGAGTGAACTGCTATTCCTTTGTCTTTCCCACAACCTGCGAGTCCACACACAGGGCGAGGGTTGCCTTTGCACCTGCGAGTCCACATACGGGGCGAGGGTGACTTATCTTGAAACTGACCTGCGAGTCCACATTCGGGGCGAGGGTTGGTTTTCCATTGATCTACCAGCAGTTCATTTATGAATACTTGATTCCGTGTCCGTGTTCATAGTTACCTGTCAGTAGCCACATACCAGTTTCCTGGCTAGTTCTTGTTTATACCCTGTATATATTATTGCATGATTAAACTGTTAGATAGGCATGTTTTATGTATCTTGCTAGTCCTCTGAGGACCTGATGATCTCTTCAGGTTTAGCGACTGCATGGAGTTAGTTAGCAGAGCAGGATGGTAGAGGATTGCGATGTATGACACATGTATTTGTTTGTGATATTTCTTTATTATCTTCTCGTGCTTTATATTTCATACCATGATATACTCTGCTTATTTATAGACTCATATCATTCTTGGAGTCTAATCGAACAATATGTTAATGGGCTGCAGACCATGACCCATACTTGTTCATTCTTGTTTATTTGATTTTTGTGGATTGAGATACAGTTTAGATTAGACATGATACCCATGACCTTGACAGCTTATACGTACTCGAGCCGGGCTGGAGTCCGTTCGATACGTAGCTGGCTTGCTCACGAGCTCGCGTCCGAAAACCGGTTGCGGATCGTGACACAATGGGGCACAAGGCCAAGATTACAAGTCTCTCAAGCTCACTCATCTCATATTACAAGTTCACTCTGCTCTCTCTCATCTCTCGATACAATTCTTGAGCCAGCGGAAGCTTCGGAAGGCGACGTCCATATATTATGTCCCGTATAAGTCTTGACTCCATGCGACCGCACGTTTCGAATCGCCAAGGAACTCCGTGCCTCGACGCATCCAAGCGAGCTCCGCGCCACGAGCTTCTACCTGTGCTTGTACATAAAACTATGTAGGTGTCAGTACTCAACTATACTGGTGGAATGAGCTCCTCGCCCACCCAAACAAAACCGGCACGTTTAATTTACTTTGTGCAACATAGTCCCTTCTTATCGATTGTCTTTTTACTATTGTCTTAGGATCAGTTTTAGGACCGACGCCTTGGCCTATTCTGTGTCTCTAGACCATCCCGTGCTTACATCAACAATGTTAACTCATGCCTTGTCTCTAGACCCTTTTCGTGCCAACAACGTTAACCTATCAAGTCGTATTTGCCTTACGGCCCAAATCAGAGATGCAACTACGCGATAAGACTCTATTTTCGTGTGACCGTGCTACAAATCCTTGTTGAGGCCGTGCCTCGTAACTCAATGAGACTCAATCATATCGCCGTCTCGCGGCCCTTCGCTTCAATCACCAACTGACCCAATCAGGACTTGTGAACTAAATGTCACTCGACCGACTTTGCCTTGTGGCATCTCCTGACCTAAACTCAAGATGACTCAATCATAACTATGCAACTTATATGCCGACAACATAAGACTCGACGCCACCTCTCGTGCCGAAGCACGTCGCCTACGTTGCAACCAAATCTTAGGCCCAACATTGTATTCAAACTATACACACGCATTCAACTCGACTCCTTGATATAGTGTACTCAATACTCGACTTAATCCAAAGGCACACTCGCGGATCGCCGCCCGTGCCGACTCATCTATATGAGGTCACTAGCATAACAAGCTATCCTGGACTATAGCTTTTGTTAATCGGGACCCTTGCAGCGCAAGTAGCGAGCCCCGCTGTAAGTCCCCGCTTAACCCGTGCTATCATCCTATCACCCAGCACAGTTATACCGTATTTCCTCCTAGGCCGAGTCGGTCCCGTGGCCCCAGGTTGTCGCTCGAGGAAACTCTCTTTGTCGATAAGTTGTCCAATGACCATACAAGACTCGACACAAACTGACGTTTCACACAGTCATCCTCTTCAAATGTTACCATCTCTTTCAAACCAATATCAAGACTTCTATCCTTGAAATCCCTCGACGACCCACGGTCGTGAGCCTTCTCCCTTGATGCTCTTTGAGATCCCTCAACGACCCACTGTCGCGAGCCTTCTCCATGTTACCGTATCATTTCATTCAACTCAATGCCTATTCGATAGTCCTTCCTCCAAAACTCATTAAATCAACCGTGGTTCATGCCTTAAACACTAAGTCCGTACATCGTACCTTAAGCCAACAGTGCTTTACGCGACACTCCTGCCCAAGTCGATGGGCCTTGAGATCGTGGGACTACTTAACTTCGACAAACCGCAAAAGAGCGGGACGGTACTTGTAATATCTTAGGTCGACCGACCTAACATTGCCCAACTTAATGTCGTAACAACTTAACGAACAAAGGCTGCGTCAAGCTTTACCTTAACGGATCGTGCCGTGCACGTATCCAACTTGAACGACCAGGTCCCTCGGGTGCCTAGACTTAGGTCACAAGCCGCTCAATGCAACTTAACTCATGGGCAAGCCAAGGCTATGCCAAGCCTTGGATGACGGGACCGTGCATGCTTTATAAAGCATTCATGCGGGTGACGCCTATGACTTAGGCTACGATCATAACTTTGCCTACTCAACCAACTTTCCTTCTCCCAAGCCACGGGACGAAGGATCGAGTGTCATTTTCAAAGCACGCCGTGCACCAGCTCTAAGCCGATCGTTGGACCTTTCCATATTCTAACTCAATTCGATCCATTGGGATTATTCCCTTTAGCTATGTGGATTCGTCTCTTTTATTATCAAGCCTACTTGTGCGAGTTGAAAACATACGATTTATTATGTGAAGGCAAAGATGAGGCGAGTTCACCGAAACTACCCCACCTGAGCGAGCGGTCGCCTCGACCGAGAGATGTCTTCGAGCAGCCGTTGCAAGGCTAAGTCCGAACGCCATCGGTGTTCCTATTCCTCCGATTGACTGAGCGGGACGGGGCACTATAGGCCCAACCTAGCCCAGGCGCCTTTTTGGCCCTGGCAACCTAGCCCAGCGCCCCCTTGGGCCCTGGCGCAACCTGACTTGGCGCACCCCAGTCAGGCGCAACCTGGCCTGGCGCACCCCAGTCAGGCGCAACCAGACCTGGCGCACCCCAGCCTGGCGCAACCTAACTTAGGCGCTACCTGTCATTTTCCTGGCGCCACTTGACCAGCGCCACTTGTTGCCATGATACTTCTTGCCCTTTGCTCCCATGCATGTTCTCCTAGTTCTAGTTGTATTTGCTTGTGATCTTGTATGTGACTTGTACTTGACCTATCTTGTCACGACCCGGCTCGATAACTTGTTGAGCATAACATGACTTGCCAGTATTGATCATGACATGAATACGATTTGACATGAACACGATATGACAATCTTGATAGTGGCCCGTCGAGGCACACTCCTGATAAGTAATCTTGACAAGTAACAAGTAACCTGACATGACATGATAATCTTGAAAGGCTGTGGCGACAACTACCCTGACTTGCTAAGTAACACTTGTCTTGACACCGTGGTTGATTCTCTTGATTGTGCCTGTACAAACTGTCTGTCTTGTCTTGTATCATGTCTAGGACATGGATTCCTGGTTACCACGGTCAGGGATTCATAATGAATATGACTAGGTTAATGACTAGATTGATCAAGTAGTTCATATAGAGAGATTTTTCCAGTTACAGGCAATCCCGTTATCCCGGCCGCACCTGAGTGGACTTGTAGCCTGCCGACGAGTAGGGCACATTTCCAGCCCACTGTTATGTGGGACACTTCTTAAAATCATAAGTACTATAGCACACTGTCGTGTGTTGTACTTCAAGTCACCTAATGATTCTCTAACTCTTGGTAACTCTAAGCAACCTCGTCTGGATAACCTGGATAGCTGCAGGGCTTGTGACTCGGGAATATCTCAAATGTATCTTGTTAGTAACTAGGCCTGTGATAACCCTAGCTAGCTAATGATAGCAAGCCGCAAGACTTGATTGGTCGTGCCTGAATGCTTGCCTTGTGGTTAACATGGAAATTATATTTCGCCTCTTATTTTTTTAATGTAAGCTCTTGTTTTATTCTAACCCTGTCCTCTTGTTACTTAATCATGTTCACTATTTATACCTTCTGTTTATTAACCTGCTAGTTTTAGTTCCTTAATGAAGCCTCCCTTGTGGCACTTGCTCTTTCTGGGGTTTGACCCAGCTGGTTTTGTATAACCAGATTTTAGAGTAGCACCCGAGGATCTACCTGCCTTCCAGCCAGATGGTGAACACTAGACGCAACCCTGGCAACGGGTAGGTTTCTTATTTTGCTCTCCCACTCTATTGTAAAATTATTCTTTTGAGCCGTTTAGCTGTCGAGCAAGTGTTAGCTCTTGTTGAAACTTATATTATGTCTGCCTAAGGGCTGTAACATGATTGACAAATCCTAGAGTTGATCATGTATAACTTTAACTCTTACTAGTCTTTGTATTTTGTATGACTAGCTTCATGATCATCTGAATATGTAATGTTTGGGATGCCTTACCTTGTATGTCTGATGATCTAATATTTTTTAACATTTACTTGCTTGCTTGAGATTGAGACACTAGGCTTATTCTTGACCATAAGAGACTGCTGGCTTGTAGTTAAACCCTCATGCATCTAGACAGTCGTGACCGTATTGCAAGGTGGATTGCACTTCAATGTACGTAGCTGGCTGTATCTGTCCCCCGCTCTCCAGTATTCTGTTTCTGGGGTGTGACACCAGTGCCCCGTCGAACCTTCCACGCGGTGCTCCCCGCCGTGCCAGCGCCTCCTCGTCGCGCCAGCGCCTCCCGCGCGCCGCCAGCCTTCCGCGTTACAGATCTGTTATATACTCAAAAATACTATTGACTCATTGTAGATTGTATCATTGTAGCTTATGAGATTATTGCATGTTGTCTCTTTTATTATTATCTAAAAAATTATATAATACTTTTAAACTGTCTTGCATCATTTATTATTATTTAGAATGTTAGATGTGGATATATATTCTTGCTTCCCTCATGACTGGAGGCCAATATTTTTAGGTGACTGCGACGACGAAGATCTTGCTTTTAGTTCTTTCTACGAACCTGGTTCGAGTCCTGACGAGGTAGCTGAACCTGACCAGGGAGCCCCAGATTATTAGCTATGCCATCGGTTTAGTTATTTCCTTTCCAGTTGTAATAAGAACCGATGTAATAATCGAATGTTGATTTGCTTGTGTTATTCATTTCAGACTCTTAGTTAATTTCCAGATTCAATAAAATGTTATTTCTTTCCCGCTTTAGATATTGTCTGCTGATGTTCTCACTGCTTGATACAGCTTACCGTCGCCGTCTCACAACGGTGCAGGCTGCGCATGATCCGACTGTGTCACGACCCGTACCCGCATTTTCGGATACGAGACGTGTCCAAGCCAGCCTACGCCGCAGAGTCGGCGGTAGAACGCTGTCAAGCCCGCAAGAAAATAAATGCTCAAAAATAAACTTTATTGCTCATTCACATTTCTAAATTTATTACAACATTTACAATATTTATAGTCAAATTAGCTATGATTGCCCGCAGAGTCGGCGGTAGAACGCTGTCAAGCCCGCAAAAGCCTCCAGATGCTAAAATAAATATTACCAACATTTTTAGAATAGTCAAATTAGCTGGGATTGCCTGTCCTTAAGTCCAATTCTGGACACAGGGGCAAAACGATAATTTCGGGCAAAAACGATGTCCGCCGTTGGACCCGCTTTGCACCTAAAAGCGTGCCAGAGTCAATGGTCTCTAAAGTCATCAAACTATATGTCAACAGGTCCAGTTTTTCGATACGAACCCAACCGTATGTCCAAACTTGGATTTCGGCGGGCCGTGCACAAAATTGCCCGTTGAGTCGGGCCGTGGGGCCCGCAAAACGGCGGTCCAATCAACTGTCTCAGAATAAGACCAAACTTGGCATACAGGACCAGAAAAACGATACGGTCCTGTTGGCGCACGTTTCGTCTCGATCTGACGAGCGTGCACAAAGTAATTGGGGAATTTGCACTGAGGCCGATACGGTAAATTTTGACGGATACGCATCAAATTCGTCGCGCACACACGACCAATTTGAATTCCGTCAAAGCCCACACGTCCACGAAGCTGATACGCACCTTTCGATGCTTTCGGTTCGCGACCACGTCGCCCGGATTGGCAGAACGCACGTCGTATCGAAGGTTTTTATTATTATTAAAACAGGTTTTTTGGGGTGTTTGGAACTGGTTTTATTTACAAACTAATGAACAGAAAATTACGAATAAATATTCGATGTAAAGCCATTTATATTGACTTTAACTCTGTTCTTTTAGATTTCTAAAATTCTCGATATCCTGTCCGTAAATCGACATCCAAAACAGCGTTCCGGGACAGTCTAAAATATCCAGAAATCGAGTTTTTTCCTCGATTTGGAACTCGATTTCTATCGCACATGGTGCGAATAGAAATAAACTAATTGAAGGGATAAAAAGGTGGTAGGTTTGTGATCATACCATAACAAATGGTTTGCGAAAAGATCGGTCGTCGAGGGAGATATGACGCCGCGAACTCGGGCGATCTCCTGCACTTGCTGCTGCGGCTGCCCTGTTCCAGGCCGCGCGCACGCTGTCAGGCGCATCCGACGGCGGCCGACGACGGTCAGGTGGCCGTACGCAGTGGCCCTGGCGGTGCGCGTGGGGATAGAGTCGACGCACAGGGTGAATGGTTAGGGTTTAGGCTTCCTTGATTCCGAACTCCTCTCTCCCTCTCTCTCTCTCGTGTAAATATATATACTTACATATGAACTATGATCGGGTTTGGGGGGAAATTCATGGAGCCCGATTCTGCTGTAGGGAGACTTTGCTTGGGAAGGGCCCACGGCTGGGTTGGTTTTGGGGGTTTAGTAGTTTAAGTGGGCTTTGGAAACCCCAGTTACAATAGAAGTATTTAAATCTAGAAATTACTAACTACTGTAGCTATACATTAGATATTAGAATAACTGTGTGCAACTCTTAAAATAATTTCTTCATACATAGCAGAATTCTTATTAGTTATATAATTATATTATCGGATATATTTTTGTTTTTACATTTGTCTAAACTGAGCACATCCTGAACTTTTCAACCTGGTCGAATTATTTCCGAATGTCGAACTTGTGACTTGGCTTAAATCAATCGCCAGGATGCTGCTTTGGAAAACTTGGGGAGCTCAGGCTGGGCTCGGCCTTTGGGCTGGAAAGTTGTAGCCTGGCCCGAGCTCAGCTGGGCTGGGTTTGGCCTGGCTTTATTTGGGTTTTGCTTTAATTCTTTTTATTCTTATTACTATATGTAAATCAATATTTATCTATATACACACACATTTATTTATATATATACAAACACATTTATACGTTTATGTATTTATATATAAATACACCTACACCTACACCCATATACATATATATTTTTATATAAATACACATACACACATATATTTATTCTTTTGATAAAGAATAAATTAATAATAACTAGTAATAATAAATAGTTTATTTTAATAACCACAATAATAATATTATTAATAATAATAATTTCCCTAGTAATTAAAATACTCCAATAGTAGCTCCTGGATGGGCATATCATATACTCCCATTACTGGGCCCCAGAAAATCGTATAAATATTTTAAAACGCTATTTAATATTAATAATACCTATAATTTACATATAATAAATATTTAGAAAATAATTGCCAATTCCTAAAATATATACAAAATATTTGCAATAACCAAACATGTCTACAAGGCCGTATTTGGTCCCACTACATGACTACATGGGCTTGGATTTGACTTGGGTCCAATCTGGACAGGTTCGGTACAACCGGGTTCCCGAAAACTCAACAATATAATTAAATAATAAATAAAATCTTCGGTAGGGTTAAGTCGCAACTTGGCCTGGTTTTTCTAGTTAGGACACTCCTATGGCTTTGCATCCCCTTACCACGGCTAAACACTAGTCGAAGCACGCAACTGCACTATCCGGCCATGATTCCTAGCCGTCTTGTACTTCAAAACTCTATCATGGCTAAAGTCACCTACCGTAATAATTAACTAATTAATTATTTATAAAATTCGAAAAATCACATTTAAATCAAATAAATAATATATAAAAAATTTAAAAATTTCCGGGAAAGGGAGCTACAAATCTACCCACCTTAAAAATAAATTTGTCCTCGAATTTAAAGACTACCAGGGTATTCAGACTTGTTAGGTTGGTGAGAGGTAAAAGAACTTTATGATAAGGAAATTGATCAAATAAAGAAATGAAATAGGACAAAAAGGTTTGAAGCTCTAAAATGCTCTCATCTTCAATTTTGAAACAAGTTTGCTACAAAAAATAATCATAAACAAAGTATCGACGAAATCTGCCTTCAACCCCGACAAATAAAATATGTGAATAAATAAATGAATAAAATCAATAAAAAATTTGAAACTACGGAAAAGGAAATCTAGGGATTTGACCCAATCATGCCCCAAATCTTTTATAAAATATTGTCCGAAATAATACCTATTACTTTAAATAAGCCAAAATCAATTGTCAACATATTGTTAAGAATAATTCAGATACTTATAGCTGTATATTTTCCACAAATACAGTATCCTCTAAAATAATATAGTAATAATTTGAATTTAGTATAACTCTTGATAAAATAGTAATTAAAATAATCTAGGAATAAATTCTCTTCTAAAACTTTAAATAAATATTGGATTTATCAAATCAAAATCAATCCATAATGATTTAAAATAATTCAAGATTTTATTAGAATGTTAAAAATGCATTTGATCGATTCTAAATATAATGCAATAATGATTTAAACGAATAATATGTTTATCAAAGGACTTGGAAAATATTGTGTATATTACCAAACAGTGCATATCTTTGCTAGCCCAAGACTGAATCAACTAATTAAAATATAACATAATGAATTTAATTGATAATTAATATTAGCAAATAATTTAAACAATATTTTATAAATTCTAACTTAAAAATAGTTTGACAAAATTTTGGTTGTCACCCAAATATATTCTATAGTGGTTACAAATAAAATCTATTTTCTAACCAAAATTTATTAAAATAAAACAAAATAAAACTTTTGAAAGTAGGGATGTGGGTTTACAACTCTACCCACCTTAAAATATTTTGTCTCCAAAATTTCAAAGAGCACGATTTAGGCACGACTATGAATAATCAAGAAACCAAAATATTTAATTGATATGAATAAAACGACGAAGGGTATAATCAAGGGAGTGATATGATTCATGATCTAATTAGTCACGCGTAAAAATGACAAGGGTACTAAACAAAAGGAGAGTGGGATTCGGTCCGATCAGTATTCGGTCAAATGGTCTAGTTGACAAGCAAATGTTTTTAAGAACGATCAAGGGTGAAATAGTTGGGCACTAGCATGATCAAAATAGTCATGACCGTGGTTGGAACGAAGGTATAACCTTAGCTATGATTCAGCCCTGATAAAATGGTTTAAGATCGATCAAAATAAAATCATCTTGGTACGAACAACTAGTTGAACAAAATTATTTAAGCACGAACATGGAATCGAATTCTAGGATGACAGGCGAATTGACACGATCGAAATATAATAGAAGGAGTCCAGTTATGATTGAAGTTTGTTCAAGGATGATTAAAATCAAAATTCATTTCAATATGCTTAAAATATTTATCCATGATTATTTAGGCACGAGTTTAGAATTAAAATCTAGGTAAGTTTAGGAATCTAGTCGAAATTACATTAAAAGGTAACAACCTGATAAATAAAAGGATAAGAAAGGAAGGGAGAATTACCGGTTTATTGAGAAGATTGTGACAAGGAATAAGCACAAATCAATCTGAAAACTTAATAATTATATGCCAATAAGACGTAGTCTCTATGGTTTTTGGAACTCGTAAACATAATCGAAGTCGTTTTACCAAGAATTTATGTCTCGCCAGTGTACAGCTAGCTGCAATAAACTCTTGATTCCACGACTCAAGCAAGGATACGGTAACGAATACCCTATTTAATCTTATTTCAACCTGGACATAACAACTTAAAGACGAAGATAGGACGACCAAGATATAGTTTTGACCACGTTCGATAACTTATACTTACTCGAGATTACTTCAACTTAGGGATCATGTCTCGCCAGTGCGCTGCTGGCTGCAGTGAACCCACAGTCTCCATAAGTCAAATAAGTGGCGACAGTGCACGGCTGTCTGCCATCATAAGTCACCGATCATCCTTTCGATTACATCCTTAAAATCTCAACGGAGGTCACAACTACTCTACAAAAGTGATATTTTTTTTCACCAAAATTTAAATATCCATAATCAAGGCTTTAAACTCGAAATCTAAATAACTTTATATATCATAGATCATATGAGCAAATTTTAAATATTTAAATTTTCCTTCAAAGTCGATTTTATATCTTCCAAAAATATTTCAAACAAATTTTTACCATTATCTCTTCAAGCTCAAAATTAAATACTTATAATTCGTAAATCGTAGAATCAATTTAAAACCTCAAGCTCTCTAATAAACCGTAAATCATAAACCCTTCATATTCTCTAGTCGTTTACAAAATCATAACTTATAATTTAAAATACTTTAATAAATTCGAGATAAATTTTAACATATTCAATCCAAACTTGAACTTAATCGTAAATCATGTGTCACAATTTAAAGATGTTTTCCAAATCGGTTTCATATCCCAATAAATCATAAACTATTTCACAATTTCCAAAAATCATAAATCATAAAAAAAATTTCTCGATCTAGCTATTCTCTTGTGTATACCACCATGTAATAGCAAAATAAAATTCCAACTATCCATTGGAGGCGGTAATACGCTACTACCCAACTTGAAATTAACTAATCCTTAAAATCATATTTCTAGAAAAATAAATGCCTTTATAACTCAAACAAAATTCTCAATGCATATTAATTGTCAATGCAATCTATCTAGTCATGTGTTTAACCTATGGACATATACTAGTGTAGTCATCTTACTAAACACGAAACTAAGAATTTACGGTGGAAGGAGTCAAGCAAGATGCAATTCAAGGAGATCGAACGAGCGTTCGGAATTTGAAGTCAAGAAAGGATGTCAAGTAGGTGGATGAGATTCTAGACTCTAATCCTATATTGTAGGCCCGTTCGGTATAGTCATGTAACCGAAACGACAAACTTGACCTGCATGGGCCACCACAAAAATATGTAACGCCCCAGTCCCAAAATACGTAGGACTAAAACGTAATCATGCCAGCTGTATACATACGAAGTATATGGACCATCGTATGTATACATAAGCTGTAAAATGCAGTAACCAAGGCACTAAATCTCATCCACAAAGATAAATAATGATATAAAAGCAACTTTGAATTTGTCATGTATACAATCGTTGGGCGGAGACAAATCCACTACCAACAAGTAAGGAAAAATACATGGAAAATAAAATGAGTTTGGCGGGCGAAGCGAAGACGATCAAAGCGCAATCATCCTCGAAGAAATAGTGACAATCATGGCCACGGCTAGAACACCTACGAAAGATAAGAACACACACCTGGCGAGATAACCAGGTCCTCAGAGGGACGTAACAAGATACAATAAACATGCTATATAAATACTGAATATAAAATATGCCACAATCAAAGAAAGTGACAAGACTATAAAAAGGTAATCTATCCATACTAAAGTGAACATGCAGTTGAGAAACAATCCTTCGACGCATGAGCCCTGGCTGTAAATGGGATCTGGTATAGTCCCCACTTGGGCACCAGTGACCTAAGCGCATGACGTTCAAAAACGACCTAAGCGTATGACGTTCAAAAATGACAGTGGCCAACCTGAGAGGCTCATCATACCCGTATCTCCAACGGAGCTTCCGGGTTACAAGGGAAGTGCAATCGAAGCCCATACGTCAGGTATTGTTCTCCCCACCCAATGTACCTATCTAGGTCGCCTCCACGACCATGTTTCTCTACTAACTGCTAAGTCTCATAACATACCTCTATTAGCAGTTAGTCCTAATGCATGCACATGGGAGATCAGCCCACACGCGATAACCTCTACATGATACTCATCTCACATATCCTCGTGGAACAACTGTGTCAAGGTATATGCGATACACTACAGACGGTAGTCCCTTAACTCTAGGTTCATGTGCAACCAAAGGATAGTAACAAAGTAAACTAATAATCACTGAACATGTAGTAAATCAAGAACTATAATAACTGAAATTAATGAACAGTGATATGTAATAAAATACAGACTGATTATAAATAGTATAATGGCAAGGTATCTTGTCTGGTGTGTCGCCTGGTGGTGCGGTGTTCTGTCATGTCCCAATAATCCAATAACCACGATCGTTGTGTATAGTCCGAGGTTGCAAGAAAATAGGCAAGCATGATTAGTTATGGGTAATGAGGATAATTGGAAGAATTTGTGGAGTAGACAGTTATACAATTTCTTAGAAAAGTTCTATGTTACTTTAAGAACATATTTACTTGTAAAAAAAATTCATTTATGAAAACACTTGAAAATATTTATATATAATAATTTTCATCTAATTAGTCAAAAATATTCTAAGTTGTAAAATATGATTGAGGTGGAAACTATATTCTGTTAGTCAACAGTATTTCAAGCGGATATATAAAATCTAGAAAATATCTTAGGGCTATTGAGTTTTGTCAAAATAATTTTGAAAAATATTAATTATTAAATTTATTTAAATAACCAGAATAACATACTAATAATTTATATCATAATCGAAGTATTTAAAATAATACTAAGGAAATAATAACAGTACAAATAACAATAATAGTAATATAACAGTAATTAATAATAATAATAATAATAATAATAATAATAATAATAACTATAATAATATGAATTGATGTTCTTAAAAGAGAAAGCACTGATGTTCTTAAAGAGAAAGCAAGGAATAAAAATAATAATAATACAAATATAATACTAATAATAAAAATAACAGTAATCATATAATATATAATACAATGATAATAATAATAATAATAATAATAATAATATAACAATTTCCTAAAAAAAAACCACTACAGCTAATTCCCTCCCCCCCCCCAAATTGTCGTGAGGGAGAGAGAAAGAGAGATGGGAGGAAGAGGGAGAGAGAAGGAGAGGGTTCGGGGGTTTCTTACCGGCGAGTGGCCGTCGGCCGGAGGCGCGGCTTCCTGCAGAGGGGTGTCGCCGAGGGCAGCTCGGTGCGGAGCTCCGACAGCGGATGGGCGCAGCGGAGGCTCAAGAAGGCGGCGGGTTCGGGTGGCATCAGGTAGCCGGAGGCGCGGAGTCGGGCGCCTGGCGCGGAGGCGGTTGCTAAGGAGGGGCGGCGCAGGGTTTTGGTCACTCGCGGCGAAGTGGTACTCGCCGGCGCCGGAGCGGATGGGTGCTGGATCCGGCCGGCTTGGCGGGAGGCTGGGCGTCGAGTACACGGAGAGGGTTTCCAGTGAACAGCACGGGGTTTTGGCGGTCAGAGAGGAGAGAGAGGGTGGCGGTCCGCGGCCGGGGGAGGTGGAGAACGCCGGTGGATCGGCGGGCGTGGGGGTGAGTTCTGGGGAAGTGGAGGGGCGCGGCCGGCGTGACGGATCCGCGGCTGTACTGCGCACGCGGTGGGATGCGCTTCCGTCGGGCGCGGGGACATCAGCGAGGAGCGGATGCCGGCGCGCTGATGGCTCGACAGGAGGGTGCGGAATTCGAAGAGGGCGGAGAAAAGGGCAGGGGCGGCGGAGCGGTCCCGGCTGTACGGCGCGGCGGAGGTGTGCGCACTTTTATTTTCCCCCTTTCTTTCTGTGGTGGTTGCTCGGTGGGTTGGCCGGAGTTTGGGATTTGGTGGCGGGGTCAGATGGTGATCGGGGTGGTGATGGCGTAGGAGTCGGGGTGCTGATGACGGCGAGGGGTTTTGTGGTTGGGACGGTGCCGCTGCGAGGTTGGCCATGGTGGCCAGGCGGGGGTCGGTGATGACGATGGATGTGGGTAGAGTTAGGATTGGGGATTCGATGATGTCGGATTGGATGTGTCGTGTCAGGAGTGCCCGACACGGTTGGGTGGACGTCCGAGATTATCGGACGGGACAAAATCATTGTATTTGTAATGGGGGATGTAGTAGACGGGTGGCACAGACACGATGCACAATCTGTGGATGGAAAATTTCTGGAGGAGTACCTCTCCTTTTATAGGAGGTGGGAATTCCCAGTTGGATAGGGATTGGGAGGATTTTAAATCCCAATTAGATAAATCACCAATTAATTTAAACTGATTTAAAAATAAATCTATCCAAATCAAATCAAATCTAGATAAATTATATCCTCAATTAAACAGAGTCAATAAAATCTTTTCCAATTTAAATTACCATATTTAATCAAATATTAAAATTAACAAAATCGCAAATATCATTTTCGTAATTAAATAAATATAGTAATAATTAATTTCAAAAATCACGATAAATACTTAAATATCAATTATGAACTAGCTTTTATAATAACAAAATATATTAATAAGCAAATTTTACCTTTCACAACCATTTGGAAACATTTCATATACCCAAAATTTTCAAATTACTACTCATCTTTAAACGACGAATAAAATATCCTTTTTAAAAAATATTTTTCTAACATATGTACCTCGACACATATTCGCACTCATCGAGTATTTACGAAACGCAAACCCCACACGTTACGCAAATACAAAAATGGGAACTCGTATGCGACATGCAGATACGAAATACAAATGAATACAAAATTATAAAAAAATCGTAGTAGAAATTTAAGGGGGTTTACGTCCTACCCAACTTAAAAGAATTTCGTCCTCGAAATTTAGAAAAAAATTAGGGTAGGTAGGCTTAAGGGGATAGAAGCGGTTTAATCGATAAGAATTTGATTCATATTGAACAAAAAGGCAATCAATTGTTTGACGAGAAGGAAACGACATTTTAAAGGCAGTAAGTCATTTATTATGACAAGAAAACTCAATAGTTATAATACGATCATGTGTATGACAACCCCTTAGTGTTTATACTCCATCATTCATTATCATTTGTGCAAGCTCCCAAATAGGTAATAGTTTTTCCAATATAAATTTTGATCATTAGACCACTACTCTTGATTCAACATTTCCTTGCGTGTTTTCAATATGGTTAAAATCTCAAATCGTCCTTATCAATTTGTCATTCACTATTGCAATATATATTCCATAACTTTCTTTTCTTCTTTATTTACTTCAATCATTTTTCTCACAAACTTTAAATCCCAAAATGTTTGCAATTATCTAATTCAATATTTCATCGTAAAAAATTTCAACAAGTTCAAAAAATGAATCTCTAATATACTTCTCTATATATCCATTTTCCTCAAAATAGATCTCGTCGATCACAATCTCTTCAAGAGTAGGTTCTAGATAATCCTTCAATATGTTTAATCAAATGTTAAATTAACATTCTTTGTAGGAAATTCGTATTTATCCTCAAAGTACCCAAAATAAGCTATCACCTTCAATATTTGTTGTTCATATCTTCACAACACAATCCTTTATCATTACAATGAAAATCCTTTACCTATTAGCGTCTTCTTCGGGAATTGGAATCCATTGATCTTTTAATTCATGATGATAAAAATGAAACCCGTCTTAAATCATCTTAGGGTCGTATTTCTTAATTCGTCAAAAATGTAAGCAATTTCCTTCTTCAACCATTGGTTATCCTTGAAACCTATTTTCTTTATAACACTATATTTTATCGGAGGCAAGTCCACATTGTCTCTGTCAAGAATTTGCGTTCATTAATTTAATCTAAATTTGGTTCTTAACCACCAAAACTTTAGAAAATTCTTCACTCAACATTTTGTTACCTCGAAACAAATTTTTGAAAATTGTGAAGTCTATTTACCTTTGATTGCTTTATCAACGCAATATAACATTTCTTCCTTCATCTATTGGAATTATCGCACTTTTTCATTTATGTCCAATCTATACCTTGTAATCTCGTAATTATCTTAACAAACTGTAGTATTTATCCATGATGTGGGGTTCTCCAATCTAATCTCTACTAACCAAAGATTGTCATGATCAAATTTTATTTCGCATAAGGGAATCAAACAAGAAACAAGGTTGCATAAACTATCGAGGAATCGTAGTGAAATATAAGTAAGCAATTTAATTGGAAGGAAGGAAAGTAAGTGTTGCTAATATTGCATGAAGAGTAAAAGGTGTTATGGGTCTAAGTAAATCAAGATAATACATGAAAATAAATGACAAGGTTAAGCAGGCAAGATAAACGCAAAGTTAAGCATTTTAATAGATCACCATCACATATTAGGTTGAAAAATTTGAATCGAGGTGGAGTCCATATTGGTACGATGGTAAGGGTTATGGTTGAGTCTGTATGGCCCGAAAGTCGTACCATAAAAATAGAGTACAAGGGGACGTGTTTTAGTGGAACATGATATACCTACATGAAGGTGAGCTCGTCTAAGTCTTGCATGTGAAATTTGTTGGAAGGAGAAGTCTAGTGTTGTGCTCCAAATATCAAAGTCACGATAGGGAATGCCAAATGATCAAAAATAGAAAGTGGGTTTTCATAAGGCACTAATTAATGCACAAAAATGAAGGTTAAAGCACGAATAAAGATAATTAGGAAATCTCGTCGATCAAGTTAAGATAAGTTAGATGCGCAGTTTCTAGAGAGAAAATAGTCTCATAGATAAGGGTATGGTCAAGGGAACGACTCTAATCATTTCTAAGTTTCAAACAATTAGATGGTCACAAATAATGATCTAGATTTGAGGGAAGGTCGAGTAAGTCAAAGATATGTTTATCGGTTTGGTCGATGACTAACTATACTTGTGTGTATGCAATATCATAGTCATAGGTGGCATGGCAATCTAATGTGGGATACTTCTATCTCACTAGGGTGACCTTACTTGCTTCTTGGTCTTCTACCAATATATGATCTAATCTAAAATTTCAAGTTCCTCGAAAGTTTCTCAATAAAATTTTCAAGATACTTCGTCAAAATTTCAATTATCTTTGACTGTCAACTTTAATCATAATTTTCAAATTTCTAGTCAATCTCGAAACAACCCTTGTATATCGCAACTTGAATAATGACCTTTTTTTTTCCAAATCTTAAACTCAACATTTAATAAGTTTATCCATCGAAATTCATACTACAAAAATGGAACGTTTAAATAACTCCCGAATTTTAATTCTCTATCCTTCAAATGTGTATATCTAGCTTCCAATAAGTCACAACTACTCTACAAAAGTGATATTTTTTCACCAAAATTTAAATATCCATAATCAAGGCTTTAAACTCGAAATCTAAATAACTTTATATATCATAGATCATATGAGCAAATTTTAGATATTTAAATTTTCTTTCAAAGTCGATTTCATATCTTCCAAAAATATTTCAAACAAATTTTTACCATTATCTCTTCAAGCTCAAAATTAAATACTTATAATTCGTAAATCGTAGAATCAATTTAAAACCTCGAGCTCTCTAATAAACCGTAAATCATAAACCCTTCATATTCTCTAGTCGTTTACAAAATCATAACTTATAATTTAAAACACTTTAATAAATTCGAGATAAATTTTAACATATTCAATCCAAACTTGAACTTAATCGTAAATCATGTGTCACAATTTAAAGATGTTTTCCAAATCGGTTTCATATCCCAATAAATCATAAACTATTTCACAATTTCCAAAAATCATAAATCATCAATTTGTTTTCTCGATCTAGCTATTCTCTTGTGTATACCACCATGTAATAGCAAAATAAAATTTTAACTATCCTTTGGAGACGGTAATACGCTACTACCCAACTTAAAATTAACTAATCCTTAAAATCATATTTCTAGGAAAATAAATGCCTTTATAACTCAAACAAAATTTTCAATGCATATTAATTGTCAATGCAATCTATCTAGTCATGTGTTTAACCTATGGGCATATACTAGTGTAGTCATCTTACTAAACACGAAACTAAGATTTTACGGTGGAAGGAGTCAAGCAAGATACAATTCAAGGAGATCGAACGAGAGTTCAAAATTTGAAGTCAAGAAAGGATGTCAAGTAGGTGGATGAGATTCTAGACTCTAATCCTATATTGCAGGCCCGTTCGGTATAGTCATGTAACCGAAACAGCAAACTTGACCTGCATGGGCCACCACAAAAACATGTAACACTCCAGTCCCAAATTACGTAGGACTAAAACGTAATCATGCCAGCTGTATACATACGAAGTATATGGACCATCGTATGTATACATAAGCTGTAAAATGCAGTAACCAAGGTACTAAATCTCATCCACAAAGATAAATAATGATATAAAAGCAACTTTGAATTTGTCATGTATACAATCGTTGGGCGGAGACAAATCCACTACCAACAAGTAAGGAAAAATACATGGAAAATAAGATGAGTTTGGCGGACGAAGCGAAGACGATCAAAGCGCAATCATCCTCGAAAAAATAGTGACAATCATGGCCACGGCTAGAACACCTGCGAAAGACAAGAACACATACCTTGCGAGATAACCAGGTCCTCAGAGGGACGTAACAAGATACAATAAACATGCCATATAAATACTGAATATAAAATATGCCACAATTAAAGAAAGTGACAAGACTACAAAAAGGTAATCTAACCATACTAAAGTGAACATGCAGTTGAGAAACAATCCTTCGACGCATGAGCCCTGGCTGTAAATAGGATCTGGTATAGTCCCCACTTGGGCACCAATGACCTAAGCGCATGACGTTCAAAAACGACAGTGGCCAACCTGAGAGGCTCATCATACCCGTATCTCCAGCGGAGCTTCCGGGTTACAAGGGAAGTACAATCGAAGCCCATACGTCAGGAATTGTTCTTCCTACCCAATGTACCTATCTCGGTCGTCTCTACGACCATGTTTCTCTACTAACTGCTAAGTCTCATAACATACCTCTATTAGCTGTTAGTCCTAACGCATGCACATGGGGGATCAGCCCACACGCAAGAACCTCTACATGATACTCATCTCACACATCCTTGTGGAACAACTATGTCAAGGTATATGCGATACACTACAGACGGTAGTCCCTTAACTCTAGGTTCATGTGCAACCAAAGGATAGTAACAGAGTGTAAGCCCCTGTTTTTCAAATATATTTTAATTAGTGTTAATTTAATTTTAATGTCATATTTATAGCCTTAAAATAATTATTAGGAATTTTAGGAATTTTTTTAGAATTTTTAAATGGTTTTTAAATGAGTTTTAAAATACAAAATATTAATTTACAATTTTTTAAAAAGTTTTAATTGACTTTTGTAATTAATTAGATTGTTTAAATATCATTTTGCAAATTCTTAATTGTTATGTACAAATTTTATTTGCACATAAACTGTGCGGGATGGGTTATGCAAATTACTATTTGCATTTAGACACAGTAGGGACTAAATTGTAAATACCTAATTTTCTAGGGACCCTACTGCTAAACTCCCTTTCACCCACCCCCGACTGCCCGACGACTGACCGGCGACTGCCCCCGTCATTTCCGGCCGACTCTGGCCAGCTCACCGACCGCAACCGACTCCCCTTCCCTATAAAAGAAGCCCCAGACCGAAACCCTAACCCTTGAATGACCCTGCCACCCACAACCGTCTCACCGACAGCCCCGAACCCTAATCCTAAACCCTAACTCTGGCGAGCCCCGTTCAGCCCCAAACGACGACCGTCACCCCCGTCCACTACCACCACCCGACGCACCGCGCTGAGACGGACCCAGCGCCACCGGAGCGCCACCGTCCCAACGCCTCCTCCGCCCAGTCGCCGCCCCCAACAGCCCGCTCGACTCGGACACGTACATGTCACTGTGCTATTTCCTTTCCCGACACGACTCATCCTCACATATGCGACTCACCGCGTCCTGGCGAACCTAGTGGTGAGTTTGGACACGACAAAATCGACTCGTGTGTGTCGTGCTAGCCTAGGACACGAGAATCCTATGTCCCTAACTGTCAGGACACAGGATTATTATTATATTTTTTTATGTATAAATAATTCAAAACCTAAAATAAAACTAACCTAAACCCTCCCCCTAACACAACTGTCGGGCTGACCCCCTGGCCAGCCCGACCCGACATAAACCCCCCCTGCACGCATAGTGGGCCGAGTTCGAGCCCCTGTGTTGTTTTCCTTTTTCTTTTCCTTTTTCTTTTTCTTTTTGTTTTGTTTTATATATATAATTATATATATGTATACATATATTTGTATATAAATATATGTATTATTATATATACTATATTATGTATATATATATGCTGTTTTTCTTATATATATATATATATATATATATATATATATATATATATATATATATACTTCATTTTTAGCACTTTATATATATATATATATATATATATATATGTATTGTGTACACATATATATATATTTTTTTATATGTGTACACATATGTACATATATATATATATATATATGTATATATTTTCTTGTGTATATATATATATTATTATATATATATATATACTATTATATGTATATGTATACATTATTTGTATATATATATATTTTATGGTTAAGTATTTTTCTTACACACACACACACACACACATATATATATATATATATATATATATATATATATATATATATATATAAAATATATATATATATATATATATATATATATATATATATATATATATATGTAATATTTTAACATATATATATCGATTATGTAAATATCCATATATTTATGTATATATATATTATTATATATATATACCATTTTACATATGTATTTTACTATACTTAGTATAAGTTATTTTTCTATGTAAATATACTTATCATATTTCTATAATTTTGCCTTATTAAAATATTAATATTTATTTTGCACTTTTTACCAATTTGTATTTTAGTGTATTTAAATTACTGCAACCATTTGGTGTCCAAGTCTAGCATAGGTTTTTGGGCCCAAATGTGTTTTCACACATTCAAGACCTGTACAAGTCATATTGGACTTGATTCATGGCCTTGGGTCCTGTATTTGAACTTTGGTTCAAATTATATACATGGACAAAATACGCAGATAATTAATTATTTAATTTTAATTGTGTGCAATGCTGTTTTTGGATTTCTAAAAATACTTAAAGTACTTCTAAAATTCTGAAAAAATAGTATTTAGATACTATGTTAAGTTAGCTAATTTAGTATAATTTTTATAGTATTTAAATTACTATTTTGCCACTAGTTTGGCATATGAAACCAAAACTTATTTTCTGTATACTTAGGAAAACTGATTTTTATAAAATACTTGTACTGGTTAATAAATTCCAGAAAAATTATAATAAATTTCTATAATTAGCAAGGATCTTATTGGTACTTTACTTTAAGTGAAAACTAAGCTTTTTGTTTATCTCAAAAATTGTTAGAACACAATGATCATTTGATTTATTTATTGATTAATTACGACTTATAGCTTTTTGTGTTATTTTGAGTTTTAGCCGTGTTGAACCCCACCCCTCACTAGTGTAAAGACCCTAGAAAGTTAGTTAAAGTAGTGTGTCACCCCATATTGGTCTCCTATGCTAAAATCATTATTTTGGCTAGGTGCCCAGTCACAAGTCGTGTTTCACAGATTAGTGTCTTAGCGTTTTAGCTTAGTATAAAAAGCTAAGTTTATGTATTTATTTCTACAGTGACGAGTTACCGGACATCCATAGCACTTTTATCGCAGCTTGTTTTGCTTTGCTAGAGGCAAGTACTTTCTATAAACTTTACATATTGTCACATAAATGAACTGCTAATCCAACCATATTAAATGCTGATCCTTGGGGTAGCAAGTTAGATCTCTACATGTTGTACTTCTAGTTACTACCATGCTTAGAACAGTTTTTATATCTCTCACATGATAGAATACGGGTTATGGGGAAACTAGTAGTTGAGTACGTGATCATGCCCCCATTATCGTACCGAGCAAAGTTTCATTCTATATGATACTGCGCCGTAGGCCATTATCCAGCATTTCTGTACGGAGGTACACTTATGCCTGTACACTTGTACGTATGTACATTTCATTTATATGTGCCCCAGCACTTTGTACATCTATTGACCGATCATGTACCTGCTACAGTTTTAAACATTACATATATATCTGTCTCTATAACATATGTGTCCTTGCCATGATAGATTGTGTGATGCCATGTTCCAGTTATTTCCTCCTATGTTCATTTTTATGTTTCATATGCTAGTTTGTTAGATTCAGTACTTGCTTCCGTCATGACAGGATAACGTTGTAGGTGTCCTTACTGAGGAGGAGTTACTCTGCGACACATATTATGGAGATACTGCCGAGGACCCGGCTTTGCCATACGAGGATGTTCCTGCGGGGAGACTCGTCTAGTTTGCTTAGCTGTTTGGGATATTTAGTGTAGTCATGTATTAGACTACATATTTTATAACTGGACATGTATCCAGTTTTATATTTCAGATCACTTATACTTTGGACTTATTTCTATATATGAGACGACTTTTGTGTTTAGAGCATTTATGACTTGTATTCACTTATAGAACTGTTAGCACATTTAGTCTTATCCTGTTGTCTTTAGAACAGCTTACTACGTTTTATCTCAACGTAGGCTGGGCATGACTCGGCCTGGCCCAACAATTTGGATAGCGGGTCGTGACATGTTTTTAGTGGTGGCCCATGCAGGTCCTGACTAAATTGTTTGGTTACGTTATTGTACCAAGCATGCCTGCAATTAGGAACTTAAGGTAATTAGATAACATTTAGAAATGACACTTAGAATACCTAGAGGAATGCTAGGATTGCAACATAGGAAATACATCACATGCTTGCTATTATAATTAGATTTTCTTGTCTATGATTGCTTACTTTAAACAAGTCCTTATAAGTCCTTTTTACTTTTATTAGATGGTGCTTACTCGTTCGTCCCAGTATGTTACACCCGAGAATGGGGCCCTCCATATCCAGTCAGCTGACCAGTTGACTGATGCACCCCCACCTCCACCTACCACATTCTCCCACTCCACATATCCACAAACCCAGATGCCTCTACCACCTTCCACATCCCAGTCCCAGCAGGCCCCGATACTTCCACCACCCTCTATCACTATACCCACCCAGGCTTCCGTCACACTCAACGGGAACCAGCTGCTCACTCTGATTCAGGGGTTCCTAACAACCCATCAGGAGCAGACTACCCTACTCCGCCAGAGCATGGAGCGTTCTGAGGGACGTCCCGTAGTCCCACCACCTGTAGAGCCACGGCAGAGAGCGGGAACGATCAAGGACTTCATGGGTCTGAATCCCAAGGAGTTCTCAGGGACTGAGGGCATAGTAGTAGCAGATGACTGGCTAGATTCGGTAGAGAGAAAGCTTCTGGGAGTTAGGATGCCGGATGACCTCCAGGTCGAGGCAGCAGGATTTCTGCTGATAGACTTAGCAGGAGTCTGGTTCCGGAATGAGCCGTTGTTTGCGAGGGGAGAGCCACTTGGGATCAGTTCAAGACCCAGTTCAAGAAGAAATTTTTCTCGACCACTGCTAGAGTAGCCATGGGGCTACGATTCTAGAACATCCAGTATGGGAACCGTTCTGTTGATGACTATGCGGCAGAGTTTAGTCGCCTGAGCCGTTTTGCTCCTAATCTGGTTGCAGATCCAGAGGAGATGACCCGTAGATTTTGCCATGGTCTAGTTCCAGACATTGGCATTCTTATAGTAGCGAACGGTACGACTGACTACTACCAGATCCTAGAGTTGGCCCGGAGCATCGAGGAGCGTCTTCTGTCTAGCAAGAGGCCGGCTTCTGTTCATCATGAGGGACCGTCCAAGCGTCAGGCTTTCCAGCAGAGAGCACCGACGCCACCCCAGCAGACTTACCGTCCTCCTACGCTACATCATCAGACCCCGCCAGTTAGAGCCCCGGGACTCCGACAGCAGCAGCAGCAGAAGGGAGCTATATGTTCTTTCTGCGGAAGACCAGGTCATGACTTCGCCGTCTGCAGGAAGAGGTTGGGTCAGTGTTTACTTTGTGGGTCTGCCACCCATCAGCTTCGGAACTGCCCAACAGCGAAGCCTAGAGGACCACTTCCGACTCAGCAGAGGTTTGGGCAGCATCTGCAGCAGCAGAAGGGACTTCAGGGGAAGGTTTATAGCCTAGCCCTTGAGCCGGAGCCGGAGCAGGTTTCGGAGCCAGATTACTTAGCTGACGTCATTACAGGTCATGTTTATTTGCATACTTTTCTAGCTCTATGCTTGTTTGATTCTGGTGCATCTCATAGCTTCCTGTCATTAGAGTTTATGCATGAACATCACTTAGTATCTACACCTACTGCGAAGATTAGTAGAGTAATGACGGGAGGGGGACCAGTGCCTATTAGAGCTAGCTATAGATGCTCTATTATGATAGCCGGGAGAGAGTTTGAGGGGCGATTCTTTGTGATGCCACTCCCCGGTTATGATATCATATTAGGGTGGACTGGCTTAGCTATGCCCATGCATCTATAGATTGTCATAAGGGTAGTATTTTGTTCAGTCCCCCGGGCACAGCACCATTCAGTGTCAGGAGGACAGGGCCGGAGATCAGCCTAGAGCCGAACTGTTGTGCGATAGTTGGGGACGCAGCACCGCCACACCCTATCATTAGGGAGTTTATGGATGTATTCCCAGAGGATCTTCCAGGGCTTCCGCCTGACAGAGATGTGGAGTTCACTATAGATTTAGTGTCGGGTTCATCACCAGTATTCCGGGCTTGCTATAGAGTGAATCCCAAGGAGGCCATAGAGTTGAAAGAGCAGATTGATGACCTGTTGAAAAAGGGTTTCATTCGATCCAGTGCTTCTCCATGGAGAGCACCAGTGCTCTTTGTGCCTAAGAATGATGGTACAGTCCGGTTGTGTATTGACTACCGGGCCTTGAATGTCATCACCATCAAGAACAAATATCCTCTGCCCATGATAGATGATTTGTTCGACCAGTTGAGCGGGGCGAAGGTGTTTTCCAGGATAGACTTGAGATTCGGGTACCACCAGGTGAAGGTTAGGCCAGCAGACATCCAGAAGACGGCGTTCAACACGAAGTACGGGTAGTACGAGTTTCTGGTGATGCCATTTGGTCTCACAAATGCGCCAGCTGTCTTTATAAATTTGATGAATAAGACATTTCACCAGTATCTGGATAAGTTTGTCATAGTGTTTGTCGACGACATCCTGATATACTCGAAGACGCCAGAGGAGCATGCAGAGCACTTGCGGATAGTTTTGGGGATTCTGAGGCAGGAGAGATTGTTTGCCAAATTGCCGAAGTGCGAGTTCTTTTTAGACCGAGTGGAGTTTCTCGGCCATGTAGTTACTGGGGATGGAATCTCGATGGATCCCAAGAAGATTGCTGCAGTTGAGACATGGAAGGCTCCGACGTCAGTTTCAGAGATCAGGAGATTTCTGGGTTTAGCAGGCTATTATAGAAAGTTCGTCCAGGACTTTGCTAGGATAGCTGAACCCATGACGAAGCTGACGCGGAAGGACGTAGAGTACATCTGGTCAGAGGACTGCCAGGCAGCATTTGAGGAGTTGAAGAGGAGGCTGACGACCGCTCCAGTTCTGACATTACCTTCAGGTTCTGGAGGTTTCACCATTTACAGTGATGCTTCTGGAAAGGGGCTAGGATGTGTCCTACAGCAGCATGGGAAAGTGATTGCTTATGCATCTAGGCAATTGCGGACTCATGAGAGGAATTATCCTACCCATAACCTAGAGTTAGCTGCGGTGATCTTTGCACTCAAGTTATGGAAACATTACTTATAGGAGAGCGTGTGGAGATCTTTACTGACCACAAAAGCTTGAAGTATGTGTTCACGCAGAAAGAGCTGAACATGAGGCAAAGACGATGGTTGGAGTTGATGATAGACTTCGACATCGATTTACAGTATCACCCCGAGAAGGCAAATATGGTGGCGGATGCGCTGAGCAGGCATCCGATGGCATGGTATCTGATGATAGATCGGCAATTGTGGGAGGATCTGGAGAAGCTCGGTATCGAGCTAGTTCGGCCAGGATCAGTGATACAGATGATGGCACTTGACATTCAGTCAGGTTTGATAGAGCAGATCAGGGAGGCACAGTCTACAGATGAGAGCCTTTGCAGACTTCGACCCCAGGCTTTAGCTGTCACGACCCGTTACCCAAATTGTTGGGCCGGGCCGAGCCATGTCCAGCCTACGCTTAAGATAAAGCGCAGTAAGCTGTTCTAGACAGTCAGGTAATAATGATAAATGTGCTAATAATTAAGATAGTTTAAGAATGATCACAACACAGCTTCTATATAGATGAAAAACCACTAAGTTTGATAATAATACAAACCAAAATGTAAGACTGGAGACAAGGTCCAGTTTAAAGGTACAAAACAGCGTCTGTGATAATAACCCAACACTAAGTCAAACTAAGCAGCTAAGCAGGATTCCCTGCTGGAATATCCTCAACTGGAGCTCCATAGTACGGGTCACAAAGCATTTCTTCCTCGGTCAAAATACCTACAACGTTATCCTGTCAGGACGGGAGCAAGTACAACCTCTACTACTAAAGTACTGAATGTATAATGCAAGAGATGTACAACAGGAACATGGTATGATAAGACAAAAAAATAGACATACTGGAATTCATGGTAAATCATATAAAGCGGGAAATCATGGTATATCTTGATTATCATTTTAAGACACTCTTGTCAATTGTGGCATGTGTACATTATGTATTAAAACTGGAGCAGGTATGAGATCGGTCAATAGATGCTATGCTAGTTTACTGCAATGTACGTATGTACATTCCACAAGTCCAGAAACTACATTGTTAGTTTACTGCAATGTACGTAAGTACATTCCACAAGTCCAGAAACTACATTCTCAGTTTACTGCAATGTACGTATGTACATTCCACAAGTCCAGAAACCGCACTGCTAGTTTACTGCAATGTACGTATGTACATTCCACAAGTCCAGAAACTACACAATTAGAATACTGCAATGTAAGTGAGTACATTCCACGAGTCCAGTAACTATACTATCAACTCTCTCATAACCCAGTAATCATCATGTAAAAGATACGGGAAATAGTGTAAAGCATGGTGGGAACTGGCAATAGTATGAAACATGTTATGATTTGACTTGCTACCCCAAGGATCAGCATTCACATGGGTTGATTAACATTCTTTTTATCAAATAACAGTGTTTTTAACATGTATAATTTATAAAAGACTTACAACTGGATTAATGGTAATTTAACAAGGTTGTCACATGTACTTAACATTAAAAGACAGTAAATGAGTTTGTAGATGTACTTGCCTGGAGCAAAGCAATGCAATGACAATAAAGCTAAGATGTAGAGTGTCCTGGTACTGAAAACATATATATACTCAGATTCTAAGTTACAAGACAATATAAATACACTAGTGATGTGAGAAGGCCAAATTGGACATTGGCTAGGTGAACTTAGCCTAGGGGTTCAAAGTGAAGTGATTTGGCATCTAAACTAACACATGTGTCTCCCATATTAAGGCTGGTTAGCAATCCAAATACTAGAAATACACAAAAATCACAAGTCATGACTTAGTCATAATTATTGGTAAAATAAACATTCTGTGCACTGTGTTCTAACAATTTTAGAAAATACTAGAAATCTCCAATAAATGCAAAATAATATACTGACAGAAACCTTGTTAATTATAGAAATTTATTATAATTTTTCTGGGATTTATTACCCAACAGAAGTATTTTATAAAAATCAGTTTTCATAAATATACAGAAAGTGAGTTCTGGTTTCATATGCCAAACTAGGGGCAAAACAGTAAATTAAATACTACAAAAATTATACTAAATTAGCTAACTTAACATAGTATCTAAAAACTATTTTTTCATAATTTTAGCAACACTCAAAGTATTTTTAGAAAATCAAAAACAGCAAGTTACATAATTCTGAAATTAAATAATTAATACTTTACTTAATTTTGTCAATGTACATATATGAACCATAGTCCAAACACATGACTCAAGACCATGTATCAAGTCCAATATGACTTGTACAAGTCTAAAATGTGAAAACACATTTGGGCCCAAATACCCATGCTAGGCTTGGACACCAAATGGTTGCAGTAATTTAAATACACTAAAAATACAATTTGGTAATAATACAAAATAAATATTATTATTTTAATAAGGCAAAATTATACATAAAAGTATGACAATTTATTTTATAAAGATAATTTACACTAAGTAAAGTAAAACACATATATAAAAGTACATCTACAATATTTATATTTATACATAAATATATAGATATTTTATCAAGGATATATATATATCCATATATTAAAAGTTACATATATATATGTAAGGAAAACACTTAATTTTATAAAGTATATATATATATAATGAAACATTTAATTATAAAGTGTATAATAATGTATATATACATATGAAAACATATATATACATAATTTACTAACTATAAAAATATATACAAGAAAATATATACATATATACATATATGTATATAAATACATATAAATATATATATAAAAGTTTACTAATTATAAAATTATATATACATATAATATACTGTCAAAATACAGTATATAAAATATATATATATATATATACTAATATATATATATATATACACATATATATATATAAATATATATATAGAAAATAGAAAAAGGAAAAAGGAAAAGAAAAAGAAAAACAAAAATAAACAGCAGGGGGCTCGAACTCGGCCAGCCAGAGGGGGGAGGGTTTTAAACACTGCGCGCTGGCCAGTGGGCCAGCGGCCCGCTTTGTTAGGAATAGGGTTTCAGTTAACTATAAGTTAGATTTTAAGTTAATGGGTTTTAACCCGTTAAGCAAAACCAAACCCGTTCTCTAAATAACAGTTCGCTCGTGTCCATACTGTCCAGGACACGAGAAATGAGATCTGACACCGTGTCGACGTGTCCATGCACTGCACGACACGCACGACACGATCTACGCGTGTCCACACTTACCACTAGGTTCGTCTAGGCTGGGCGAGTCTGTGTCCGTGTACACGAGTCGAGATTCGACACGAGGACGAAGCGATACGTACGTGTCCAAGCTCGACTTGCTGTCGAAAGGGCGATCAGACGGAGGAGGCGTCGGCGTCGTGGCGGAGCGGTGGCGCTGAGTTCGCCTCGTCGAGACGAAGGTGATGGTGGTGGTGGATGACGACGACTGTGGCTGTGGAGGCTAGACTGGGGCTCGCCGGAGTTGGGTGGTGGTGGATCTGGGAGTGGGAAATTACGGCGGAGCTGGGGCTGTGGTCAGTCGAGGTGGTGATGGTCTGGTCGGGAAAGGAGTAGAGGTCTTTTTATAGGGGGAGTTGAGGCGGTGGGCGGTGGTTAGGGTTAGGGTTACGGCCGGATTAGGGTTAGGGTTAGGGTTAGGGGAAGGCGGTGGGGGAGATGAGGGGTTTTAGGGTTAGGTCCCTAGAACTTAGGAAATCTTCTATAGGTCCTTCCCATGGTCAAATGCAATTAATAATTTGCAAACTGACCCCCGCGGTTTTAGTTTGCAAAATTAATTTACAAAGGACAATTGGAAAATTACAAACAGTATTTAAAACAATCTGAATAATTGCAAACCTATTTAAAACAACTTTAAATAATTGTAAAATGATATTTTGGTATTTAAAACCCATTTAAAATTATTTAAAAATACAAGAAAAATTCCTAATATTTACTATAAAATATTTTAATACTAAAAATAATCATTAATGGCCAATTATCACTAATTAACAAAAATTTGAAAAAAACAGGGGCTGACAAGTCTTCCCTCCTTGAAAAATTTCGTCCTCGAAATTTACAAGAACTGAAGACACGCGAGGCAACTAACGTTTTAAAATAATTACAGCGATGACTAAGGCTATCTCCTAATGATGGAACGTCTATGAAACAGGTCTACTGGTCAATGGCTTGTCTTATGAGTGCAGCTACTAAATGATGGTTTGGTAAAAGTCTAGTGATAGGTAACTTAATGAGGCACTAGAATCAAACAGTCATATGCAAATAAATCCAACCTGTGGCACCGTCTGTCAAGTATTCTGGCTCTGGCTCTGGGCCCTGCACTGGTACTGCTGCCTGGATGGCTAAAGGGTATGCTCTCCCTGAAGGTCCTCTGGTAAATGGCTTCGCCTTCGGGCACTCCCGAATCATATGGGTGGAAGACCCGCAAGCAAGACACTAGCTCAATTTCTTCCTACAGATAGAGACATCGTGCCCTGGCTTTTTGCAGAATGCACAAGAGACCCACTTCTGCTGCTGTTGCCCCGGATCTCGGGCAAATGATAACTGATGCTGAGGATGAGCTGGTGGAGAATAGGCCTGCTGGTGCTGGGTAGTCGTCCTCTGCTGGAAAGTCTGGCGCTTGGACGGCCCGTCATGATGTGTGGTAGCTGGCCTCTTGCAAGACAAAAGACGCTCCTCGATACCTCGGGCTCTCTCCAGTAGCTGGTAGTAGTCTGTGATCCCGTTGGCCACTAGTAAGATGCTAATGTCCGGGACAAGACCATGGCAGAATCTGCGAGCCATCTCCTCCGGGTCGGCTACTAAGCTCGGGGCAAAACGACTGAGTCTGCTAAACTCACCTGCGTACTCATCGACTGTACGGCTCCCCTGTTGCAGGTTCTGGAATTGCAATCCCATGGCAACTCTAGCGGTGGTGGAGAAGAACTTCCTCTTGAACTGGATCTTGAATTGCTCCCAGTTTCCTCTGCCGCCAATGAACATCGTCTCATTTCTGAACCAGACCCCTGCCAGGTCTGCTAACAAAAATCCTGCTGCCTCGACCCAAAGGTCGTCAGGTAATCTAGCCCCTACGAGCTTCCTCTCTACGGAATCTAACCAGTCATCAGCTACAACTATGCCTTCCGTCCCAAGAAACTCCTTCGGTTTTAGGTTCATAAAACTCTTGATACTACCTAGCCTCAATTGATGTTCTATAGGTTGCGAGACGGGGGTATGCTGAGTATTCAGGAGCCCCTGGATCAAAGCCAGTAATTGGGTTCCGTCAAGGGAAACAACAGTCTGGGGAGGTATGATAGGAGGTGGGGGTGGAGGCATCTGGGTCTGCGGGATAGGAGGTGGTGGAGGTATACCGTCACCTGAGGTGGCGGAATCGGGAGAGTGTGTAGGGTCCATCTATTTTAAAAAAAGACAAAGGAATTATAAGAATAAAGCAAGCAGTCATAAGCAAACAATTTAGTTACACTACCGGTCCTACGCTGTGATGAGTTTTCCTATGTTGCAATTCTAGAAATCCTCTAGGTGTTCTAAATGTCGTTCCTAGTGTTATCTAGTTATCCTTAATTTCTGCAGGCGTGCTTGGTACAGTAACGTAACCAAACAACTTTAGTCAGGACCTGCATGGGCCACCAAAAAAATATGTCACGACCCGTTACCCAAATTGTTGGGCCGGGCCGAGCCATGTCCAGCCTACGCTTAAGATAAAGCGCAGTAAGCTGTTCTAGACAGTCCGGTAATAATGATAAATGTGCTAATAATTAAGATAGTTTAAGAATGATCACAACACAGCTTCTATATAGATGAAAAACCACTAAGTTTGATAATAATACAAACCAAAATGTAAGACTGGAGACAAGGTCCAGTTTAAAGGTACAAAACAGCGTCTGTGATAATAACCCAACACTAAGTCAAACTAAGCAGCTAAGCAGGATTCCCTGCTGGAATATCCTCAACTGGAGCTCCATAGTACGGGTCACAAAGCATTTCTTCCTCGGTCAAAATACCTACAACGTTATCCTGTCAGGACGGAAGCAAGTACAACCTCTACTACTAAAGTACTGAATGTATAATGCAAGAGATGTACAACAGGAACATGGTATGATAAGACAAAAAAATAGACATACTGGAATTCATGGTAAATCATATAAAGCGGGAAATCATGGTATATCTTGATTATCATTTTAAGACACTCTTGTCAATTGTGGCATGTGTACATTATGTATTAAAACTGGAGCAGGTATGAGATCGGTCAATAGGTGCTATGCTAGTTTACTGCAATGTACGTATGTACATTCCACAAGTCCAGAAACTACATTGTTAGTTTACTGCAATGTACGTAAGTACATTCCACAAGTCCAGAAACTACATTCTCAGTTTACTGCAATGTACGTATGTACATTCCACAAGTCCAGAAACCGCACTGCTAGTTTACTGCAATGTACGTATGTACATTCCACAAGTCCAGAAACTACACAATTAGAATACTGCAATGTAAGTGAGTACATTCCACGAGTCCAGTAACTATACTATCAACTCTCTCATAACCCAGTAATCATCATGTAAAAGATACGGGAAATAGTGTAAAGCATGGTGGGAACTGGCAATAGTATGAAACATGTTATGATTTGACTTGCTACCCCAAGGATCAGCATTCACATGGGTTGATTAACATTCTTTTTATCAAATAACAGTGTTTTTAACATGTATAATTTATAAAAGACTTACAACTGGATTAATGGTAATTTAACAAGGTTGTCACATGTACTTAACATTAAAAGACAGTAAATAAGTTTGTAGATGTACTTGCCTGGAGCAAAGCAATGCAATGACAATAAAGCTAAGATGTAGAGTGTCCTGGTACTGAAAACATATATATACTCAGATTCTAAGTTACAAGACAATATAAATACACTAGTGATGTGAGAAGGCCAAATTGGACATTGGCTAGGTGAACTTAGCCTAGGGGTTCAAAGTGAAGTGATTTGGCATCTAAACTAACACATGTGTCTCCCATATTAAGGCTGGTTAGCAATCCAAATACTAGAAATACACAAAAATCACAAGTCATGACTTAGTCATAATTATTGGTAAAATAAACATTCTGTGCACTGTGTTCTAACAATTTTAGAAAATACTAGAAATCTCCAATAAATGCAAAATAATATACTGACAGAAACCTTGTTAATTATAGAAATTTATTATAATTTTTCTGGGATTTATTACCCAACAGAAGTATTTTATAAAAATCAGTTTTCATAAATATACAGAAAGTGAGTTCTGGTTTCATATGCCAAACTAGGGGCAAAACAGTAAATTAAATACTACAAAAATTATACTAAATTAGCTAACTTAACATAGTATCTAAAAACTATTTTTCCATAATTTTAGCAACACTCAAAGTATTTTTAGAAAATCAAAAACAGCAAGTTACATAATTCTGAAATTAAATAATTAATACTTTACTTAATTTTGTCAATGTACATATATGAACCATAGTCCAAATACATGACTCAAGACCATGTATCAAGTCCAATATGACTTGTACAAGTCTAAAATGTGAAAACACATTTGGGCCCAAATACCCATGCTAGGCTTGGACACCAAATGGTTGCAGTAATTTAAATACACTAAAAATACAATTTGGTAATAATACAAAATAAATATTATTATTTTAATAAGGCAAAATTATACATAAAAGTATGACAATTTATTTTATAAAGATAATTTACACTAAGTAAAGTAAAACACATATATAAAAGTACATCTACAATATTTATATTTATACATAAATATATAGATATTTTTATCAAGGATATATATATATATCCATATATTAAAAGTTACATATATATATGTAAGGAAAACACTTAATTTTATAAAGTATATATATATATAATGAAACATTTAATTATAAAGTGTATAATAATGTATATATACATATGAAAACATATATATACATAATTTACTAACTATAAAAATATATACAAGAAAATATATACATATATACATATATGTATATAAATACATATAAATATATATATAAAAGTTTACTAATTATAAAATTATATATACATATAATATACTGTCAAAATACAGTATATAAAATATATATATATACTAATATATATATATATATACACATATATATATATAAATATATATATAGAAAATAGAAAAAGGAAAAAGGAAAAGAAAAAGAAAAACAAAAATAAACAGCAGGGGGCTCGAACTCGGCCAGCCAGAGGGGGGAGGGTTTTAAACACTGCGCGCTGGCCAGTGGGCCAGCGGCCCGCTTTGTTAGGAATAGGGTTTCAGTTAACTATAAGTTAGATTTTAAGTTAATGGGTTTTAACCCGTTAAGCAAAACCAAACCCGTTCTCTAAATAACAGTTCGCTCGTGTCCATACTGTCCAGGACACGAGAAATGAGATCTGACACCGTGTCGACGTGTCCATGCACTGCACGACACGCACGACACGATCTACGCGTGTCCACACTTACCACTAGGTTCGTCTAGGCTGGGCGAGTCTGTGTCCGTGTACACGAGTCGAGATTCGACACGAGGACGAAGCGATACGTACGTGTCCAAGCTCGACTTGCTGTCGAGAGGGCGATCAGGCGGAGGAGGCGTCGGCGTCGTGGCGGAGCGGTGGCGCTGAGTTCGCCTCGTCGAGACGAAGGTGATGGTGGTGGTGGATGACGACGACTGTAGCTGTGGAGGCTAGACTGGGGCTCGCCGAAGTTGGGTGGTGGTGGATCTGGGAGTGGGAAATTACGGCGGAGCTGGGGCTGTGGTCAGTCGAGGTGGTGATGGTCTGGTCGGGGAAGGAGTGGGGGTCTTTTTATAGGGGGAGTTGAGGCGGTGGGCGGTGGTTAGGGTTAGGGTTACGGCCGGATTAGGGTTAGGGTTAGGGTTAGGGGAAGGCGGTGGGGGAGATGAGGGGTTTTAGGGTTAGGTCCCTAGAACTTAGGAAATCTCCTATAGGTCCTTCCCATGGTCAAATGCAATTAATAATTTGCAAACTGACCCCCGCGATTTTAGTTTGCAAAATTAATTTGCAAAGGACAATTGGAAAATTACAAACAGTATTTAAAACAATCTGAATAATTGCAAACCTATTTAAAACAACTTTAAATAATTGCAAAATGATATTTTGGTATTTAAAACCCATTTAAAATTATTTAAAAATACAGGAAAAATTCCTAATATTTACTATAAAATATTTTAATACTAAAAATAATCATTAATGGCCAATTATCACTAATTAACAAAAATTTGAAAAAAACAGGGGCTGACATTAGCTGGATTGCTGGATGACTTCACTATAGCAGAGGATGGATCCTTGAGGAATGGCAGCCGATTGTGCGTGCCAAAGGGAGAGCTGGTAGAGGCAGTCTTGCAGGAGGTGCACCGATCGAGATATTCTATTCACCCTGGTGCTAACAAGATGTACCGTGGCTTGCAGAAATATCTTTGGTGGCACGGGATGAAGAGGGATGTATCGTATTTTATCTCGAGATGCCTAGTTTGCCAGCAGGTTAAGGCGGAGCGCCAGAGGCCAGCTGGTTTGTTGCAACCGTTACCCATTCCCGAGTGGAAGTGGGAACATATTACGATGGACTTCGTCTCAGGGCTTCCTCGTTCCCAAGGAGGGAAGGATGCCATTTGGGTCATCGTGGACAGGCTGACGAAGTGTGCGCACTTCATACCCTTCAAGGTGGGGCTTTCCATCGAGAAGTTGGCAGAGCTATACATGCAGCAGATAGTTTGCCTACACGGAGTGCCGGTGAGCATCGTGTCGGACAGAAACAGCAGATTCACATCCTACTACTGGAGGAGCTTGCATGAGGAGTTGGGCAGTAGGCTCAAGTTCAGTACGGCGTACCACCCGCAGACAGATGGGCAGTCCGAGAGGACGATACAGACACTGGAGGATATGCTGAGGACCTGCGTGCTGGACTTCGGAGGATCATGGGAGAGCCATCTGCACTTGGTAGAGTTTTCATACAACAACAGCTACCAAGCCAGTATCGGTATGTCTCCTTTCGAGGCGCTTTATGGACGACGATGCCGTACACCGCTCTTTTGGGATGATGTTGGAGACAGAGTTATGCTTGGGCCAGAGATGATCACGGATGCAGTAGAAAAAGTCGGGATGATCAGAGACATGCTCCGAGTAGCTCAGGATAGGCAGAAACACTGGGCTGATGCTAGTCGCAGACCGATAGAGTTCGCAGACGGTGATATGGTGCTAGTAAAGATATCACCTACTAGAGGCACGATCCGGTTCGGACGAGGAGAAAAGCTGAGCCCCAGATACATCGGGCCATTCGAGATACTTGGCAGGATTGGAGAGGTAGCTTACAGGGTTGCACTTCCACCCAACCTAGCAGGAGTTCACGATGTCTTTCACGTATCTCAGCTGAGGAGATATGTTCCAGACCCCAGTCATGTGCTAGATCATTCAGAGTTGGAGGTCGGACCGAGCCTTACAGTTTCTGAGCAACCAGTGGAGATATTAGACAGGAGAGAGAAGAGGCTGAGGAACAAGGTTATACCCCTAGTACGAGTAGCTTGGAGCCGTCACTCTCCAGGTGAATCTACTTGGGAGAGGGAGTCGGACATGAGGGAGAGATACCCTTACTTGTTCGATCCAACCGCTACGAGGGAACCACCCGTTCCCGCTTGATACCTTAAAGGTTAGTTTCGATCGCAGCCTTAGTCATTTTGTTACATTGCTTGCTATGTTAGAATATTGTAGGGTCTTCAATCCTTGTGAATTTCGAGGACAAAATTTTTCAAGGAGGGAAGACTTGTAAGCCCCTGTTTTTCAAATTTATTTTAATTAGTGTTAATTTAATTTTAATGTCAAATTTATAGCCTTAAAATAATTATTAGGATTTTTAGGAATTTTTTAGAATTTGTAAATGGTTTTTAAATGAGTTTTAAAATACAAAATATTAATTTGTAATTTTCTAAAAAGTTTTAATTGACTTTTGCAATTAATTAGATTGTTTAAATATCATTTTGTAAATTCTCAATTGTTATGTGCAAATTTTATTTGCACATAAACTGTGCGGGATGGGTTATGCAAATTACTATTTACATTTAGACACAGTAGGGACTAAATTGTAAATACCTAATTTCCTAGGGACCCTACTGCTAAACTCCCTTTCACCCACCCCCGACTGCCCGACGACTGACCGGCGACTGCCCCCGCCATTTTCGGCCGACTCTGGCCAGCTCACCGACCGCAACCGACTCCCCTTTCCTATAAAAGAAGCCCCAGACCGAAACCCTAACCCTAGAACGACCCAGCCACCCACAACCGCCTCACCGACAGCCCCGAACCCTAATCCTAAACCCTAACTCCGGCGAGCCCCGTTCAGCCCCAAACGACGACCGTCACCCCCGTCTACTACCACCACCCGACGCGCCGCGCTGAGACGGACCCAGCGCCACCGGAGCGCCACCGTCCCGACGCCTCCTCCGCCCAGTCGCTGCCCCAACAGCCCGCTCGACTCGGACACGTATGTGTCACTGTGCTATTTCCTTTTCCGACACGACTCGTCCTCACATATGCGACTCGCCGCGTCCTGGCGAACCTAGTGGTGAGTTTGGACACGACGAAATCGACTCGTGCGTGTCGTGCTAGCCAAGGACACGAGAATTCTGTGTCCCTAACTGTCAGGACACAGGATTATTATTATATTTTTTTATGTATAAATAATTCAAAACCTAAAATAAAACTAACCTAAACCCTCCCCCTAACACAACTGTCGGGCTGACCCCCTGGCCAGCCCGACCCGACATAAACCCCCCCTGCACGCATAGTGGGCCGAGTTCGAGCCCCTGCGTTGTTTTCCTTTTTCTTTTCCTTTTCTTTTTCTTTTTGTTTTGTTTTATATATATATAATTATATATATGTATACATATATTTGTATATAAATATATGTATTATTATATATACTATATTATGTATATATATGTTGTTTTTCTTATATATATATATATATATATATATATATATATATATATATATATATATATATATATATATATATATATATATATATACTTCATTTTAGTACTTTATATATATATATATGTATTGTGTACACATATGTACATATATATATATGTATATATTTTCTTGTGTATTTTTTTTATATATATATATATATATATATATACTATTATATGTATATGTATACATTATTTGTATATATATATATATATATATATATATATATATATATATATATATATATTTTATGGTTAAGTATTTTTCTTACACACACACACACACACACACACACATATATATATATATATATATATATATATATATATATATATATATATATATATATATATATATATATATGTAATATTTTAACATATATATATCCATTATGTAAATATCCATATAAAAAAAAATGTATATATATTATTTTATATATATATACCATTTTACATATGTATTACACTATACTTAGTATAAGTTATTTTTCTATGTAAATATACTTATCATATTTTTATAATTTTGCCTTATTAAAATATTAATATTTATTTTGCACTTTTTACCAATTTGTATTTTAGTGTATTTAAATTACTGCAACCATTTGGTGTCCAAGCCTAGCATGGGTTTTTGGGCCCAAATGTGTTTGCACACATTCAAGACCTGTACAAGTCATATTGGACTTGATTCATGGCCTTGGGTCCTGTATTTGAACTTTGGTTCAAATTATATACATGGACAAAATACGCAGATAATTAATTATTTAATTTCAATTGTGTGCAATACTGTTTTTGGATTTCTAAAAATACTTAAAGTACTTCTAAAATTCTGGAAAAATAGTATTTAGATACTATGTTAAGTTAGCTAATTTAGTATAATTTTTATAGTATTTAAATTACTGTTTTGCCACTAGTTTGGCATATGAAACCAAAACTTATTTTCTGTATACTTAGGAAAACTGATTTTTATAAAATACTTGTACTGGTTAATAAATTCCAGAAAAATTATAATAAATTTCTATAATTAGCAAGGATCTTTTTGGTACTTTAGTTTAAGTAAAAACTAAGCTTTTTGTTTATCTCAAAAATTGTTAGAACACAATGATCATTTGATTTATTTATTGATTAATTACGACTTGTAGTTTTTTGTGTTATTTTGAGTTTTAGCCGTGTTGAACCCCACCCCTCACTAGTGTAAAGATCCTAGAAAGTTAGTTAAAGTAGTGTGTCACCCCACATTGGTCTCCTATGCTAAAATTATCATTTTGGCTAGGTGCCCAGTCACAAGTCGTGTTTCACAGATTAGTGTCTTAGCATTTTAGCTTAGTGTAAAAGCTAAGTTTATGTATTTATTTCTACAGTGACGAGTTACCGGACATCCATAGCACTTTTATCGCAGCTTGTTTTGCTTTGCTAGAGGCAAGTACTTTCTACAAACTTTACATATTGTCACATAAATGAACTGCTAATCCAACCATGTTAAATGCTGATCATTGGGGTAGCAAGTTAGATCTCTACATATTGTACTTCCAGTTACTATCATGCTTAGAACAGTTTTTATATCTCTCATATGATAGAATACGGGTTATGGGGAAACTAGTAGTTGAGTACGTGATCATGCCCCCATTATCGTACCGAGCAAAGTTTCATTCTATATGATACTGCGCCGTAGGCCATTATCCAGTATTTCTGTACGGAGGTACACCTATGCCTGTACACTTGTATGTATGTACATTTTATTTACATGTGTCCCAGCACTTTGTACATCTATTGACCGATCACGTACCTGCTACAGTTTTAAACATTACATATACATCTGTCTCTATGACATATGTGTCCTTGCCATGATAGATTGTGTGATGCCATGTTCCAGTTATTTCCTCCTATGTTCATTTTCATATTTCATATGCTAGTTTGTTAGATTCAGTACTTGCTCCCGTCCTGACAGGATAACGTTGTAGGTGTCCTTACTTAGGAGGAGTTACTCTGCGACACATATTATGGAGATACTGTCGAGGACCCGGCTTTGCCATACGAGGATGTTCCTGCGGGAAAACTCGTCTAGTTTGCTTAGTTGTTTGGGATATTTAGTGTAGTCATGTATTAGGCTACATATTTTGTAACTGGACATGTATCCAGTTTTACATTTCAGATCACTTGTACTTTGGACTTATTTCTATATATGAGACGACTTTTGTGTTTGGAGCATTTATGACTTTTATTCACTTATAGAACTGTTAGCACATTTAGTCTTATCCCGTTGTCTTTAGAACAGCTTACTACGTTTTATCTCAACGTAGGCTGGGCATGACTCGGCCTGGCCCAACAATTTGGATAGCGGGTCGTGACACAAAGTAAACTAATAATCACTGAGCATGTAGTAAATCAAGAACTGTAATAACTGAAATTAATGAACAGTGATATGTAATAAAATACAGACTGATTATAAACAGTATAATGACAAGGTATCTTGCCTGGTGTGTCGCCTGGTGGTGCGGTGTTCTGTCATGTCCCAATAATCCAATAACCACGATCGTTGTGTATAGTCCGAGGTTGCGAAAAAATAGGCAAGCATGATTAGTTATGGGTAATGAGGATGATTGGAAGAATTTATGGAGTAGACAGTTATACAATTTCTTAGAAAAGTTCTATGTTACTTTAAGAACATGTTTACTTGTAAAAAAAATTCATTTATGAAAACACTTGAAAAATATTTATATATAATAATTTTCATCTTATTAGTCAAAAATATTCTAAGTTGTAAAATATGATTGAGGTGGAAACTATATTCTGTTAGTCAATAGTATTTCAAGCGGATATATAAAATCTAGAAAATATCTTAGGGCTATTGAGTTTTGTCAAAATAATTTTAAAAAATATTAATTATTAAATTTATTTAAATAACCAGAATAACATACTAATAATTTATAATCATAATCGAAGTATTTAAAATAATACTAAGGAAATAATAACAGTACAAATAACAATAATAGTAATATAACAGTAATTAATACTAATAATAATAATAATAAAAATAATAATAACTATAATAATAAGAATTGTTGTTCTTAAAAGAGAAAGCACTGATGTTCTTAAAGAGAAAGCAAGGAATAAAAATAATAATAATACAAATATAATACTAATAATAAAAATAACAGTAATCATATAATATATAATACAATGATAATAATAATAATAATAATATTATTATTAATAATAATAATAATAATAATAATAATAATAATAATAATAATAATAATAATAATATAACAATTTCCTTAAAAAAAAACCACTACTGCTAATTCCCTCCCCCCTCCAAATTGTCGTGAGGGAGAGAGAAAGAGAGATGGGAGGAAGAGGGAGAGAGAAGGAGAGGGTTCGGGGGTTTCTTACCGGCGAGTGGCCGCCGGCCGGAGGCGCGGCTTCCTGCGGAGGGGTGTCGTCGATGGCAGCTCGGGGCGGAGCTCCGGCAGCAGATGGGCGCAGCGGAGGCTCAAGAAGGCGGCGGGTTCGGGTGGCGTCAGGTAGCCGGAGGCGCGGAGACGGGCGCCTGGCGCGGAGGCGGTTGCTAAGGAGGGGCGGCGCGGGGTTTTGGTCACTCGCGGCGAAGTAGTATTCGCCGGCGCCAGAGCGGATGGGCGCTGGATCCGGTCGGCTTGGCGGGAGGCTGGGCGTCGAGTACACGGAGAGGGTTTCCAGTGGGCGGCGTGGGGTTTTGGCGGTCGAAGAGGAGAGAGAGGGCGGCGGTCCGCGGCCGGGGGAAGCGGAGAACGCCGGTGGATCGGCGGGCGTGGAGGTGAGTTCTGGGGAAGCGGAGGGGGGCGGCCGGCGTGACGGATCCGCGGCTGTACGGCGCACGCGGTGGGATGCGCTCCCGTCGGGCGCAGGGACATTAGCGAGGAGCGGATGCCGGCGCGCTGATGGCTCGATGTAGGCCTTTAAAAATGACAGTCACGCTGAGTTGATCAGGACAAGTCAAAAGTCACGCTCAGTTGATCCAGACAATATTTACAAATCACGCTGAGGAGACAACTCATTATTTGTCAGAGAGTAATTATGACTGACAGCACAACTGTCGAAGAATGTCTCTTCGTATGCCACGTATGCACAGAATTCGAGAGATCACAGCCGTCTATTGCGTGATTTTTGAAATCTTCTTCAGCAAGACTCAACCTTCGTCAAGTTGGCGTACCAAAAGAGCTTCTTGTCATTTAATACGACTGACAAAAGCAATTACTGTCAGAGATTTTGTGTCAGTCGAGGCACGCTGAATCAAGACAGCTGACAGTCTTATCTCAAGTCTGCGTGTATTGTGAGATCTTCATCTCAAGTTTGCGTGGATTCTGAAGTTTTCTTCCTCAAGTCTGCGTGGATTCTGAAGTTTTCTTCACCAAATCTGCGTGGATTCTGAAGCTTCCTGCCCCAAGTTTGCGTGAATTTTGAAGCTTTCTACCCCGAGTCTGCGTGGATTTCGTCTTCAACAAGTCTACGTAGATTTCATCAAATTGGAGTACGTGGCAGCCATGCCATTGATCTCTCGTCTGCGTGTCCTGTAACTTGCACACGACTCATGCATGATCGCCATATGTCCAACCGTTACAGGCCACATCCAGTAACTGCTCACAGTCTTGCGTATGTTAAATCCTGCGTGATTTTTAACTAGGTATAGACTGTGAACTCAGTTATCCTTACAGTTATTTTTGACTCTATAAATAGAGTTCTTTTCTCATTCATTGTACAGATACATAGTTATCTACTGTCAAAATTTTGAGAGCTTTTCTTCTTAGCATAGTCCAAGGGATAAAGTGATCGTCTTCTAGATCAGATTCCCACAGTTATAATTTTCCCAGATACACAATAAATAAAGGAATTTATTTATGGAAAATAAATTGGCGACTCTGCTGGGGAAATCCATCTCCTCTTCTGAGATGGCAACAACTCAATGCGACACTTCGTCAATCGGCTCAACGAAGAAGGTGATGGCGATCCAATTTGATCAACTCGCCTATGAAGAAATGCAGCAGGCTAAGAGTGGTAAGCCCAGTACAGCCTCCATCATCACTGCCAAGTCGAAGGGACACTCTGTCTATGTCCCTAAGAATCAGTTGGCAACCAATGGTGAAGTCTCTGCCATAGTGTCTACTCCTAACACTGGCAAGAACTCTACTGCAAGCACGCACACTCTTGTGCGCTCGAAGATGACAGCAATCAAAGGTCACGCTGACAGTACTGGCTCTTTAGCCAAATCTGTTCCAGTGTGCAATCTCACATCCAAAAATCACGCTGACAGTACTGGCTCTTTAGCCAAATCTGTTCCAGTGTGTGTCTCCAAAATTAAAAGTCACGCTGACAGTACTGGCTCCTTAGCCAAATCTGTTCCAGCGTACAATTTCAAACCCAAAAGTCACGCTGACAGCACTGGTTCCTTAGCCAAGTCTGTTCCAGTGTGTAATTCTAAAATCAACAATCACGCTGGCAGTACTGGCTCCTTAGCCAAGTCTGTTCCAGCGTGTACTTCCAAAGTCAAAAGTCACGCTAACAGTATTGGTTCTTTAACTAAGCCTGTTTCAGCGTGTATTTCATCTAAGAAGAATAGCTCTTTAGCTATCTCTTCTTCTTTGCCAAGTTTTACTAGAACTGGGGGTGGTCTTCCATATAAAGTCCCTTCGAAAAGGAATAACTCTTTAGTTGTTTCTTCTGTTCCTGTAGTTTTTACTTCAGGAACAGCTTTGACTGACAATTTTGTTAGTCAAAGAAAAGAAGATGGTCTTTTGACTACTCTTCCTTCTGGATATTCTATGTCTCAAAACTTGAATGAGTCTAAGAAGAAACATTCCTTAGTGTCTTCTTCTATGACTTCTTCGAATTGGGCACAGAATCTGTCCATAAAAGAGGGTTTGTTACCAACTCCTAATCAAGGGGGTGGTTCAACTTTTCCTTCTCTGCAAATATCTAGGTCAATGGAAGGAAAACTCCATGTTTCCAAAACCAATGTGTTACCTCCAACTGATCTAAGAACAAAACTTAACACTTCTGGTGTTAAGAAACCATACCAGTTGGAAACAAGGATAAAAGATCCAGATGCAGAGTATGCAAGAAACTATGTGGCTCATATTAATCATTCTCTATATAATCAAGAGCCATCAAGAACCAAGAACAGGAAATATACTCCTCAATCTTCACAAACAGATTTACGAGAATATCTTCAACAGAAGAGAAGGAGTAATTCTGTGTCAAAGGACCATGCTGAATGTGACTTCTATCCAAGAGTCATAATTCAATGCAGATGTCAATCAATGGCTTATGACCATGTTGATCATGAATGTGACTTCCAGCCAAGAGTCACAATGCAATACAGATGTCAAACAAAAGGACAATCTGTCTTCAATCGGATTCAGTGTGAACCTATGCCTGATGAAGATGAGCCTTTGTTTGCTTCTGTCAACATGACCTCTCGGGATGCTGGGGGTAGAGCTGATAGTCCAGATGTAGTATATAGAAACACCAGAGCAAGAGTCTTAGCTTCTAGTCAAAGAAATTTGATCTCTGAAGATGATTCTGAATTTCTAGGAGAATCTAACTTCCCACCTCTTCCTACTGGGGGTAGTTCTCCTTTAAATGACTTTGATGCACGAAGCAGTGATTCAGAACAAACAACATCCACCAGTTTATCAATAATCCCTCGTACAGTCACAACGTATATGGTGGATGGGAATAATGAATTGAACAATGAACCTTCCTCTTCCTTGACTCCTCAGGACCAAAGAATTGCTTCTTTGGAACAGCAAATGAAGTCTATGGCTGATACTATGAAATTAATGTATGAACTCATGATAGCTCAGTTGCAGAATCGACAGACTGTATCAGATGCCATACCAACTGACACTGATATAAGTCCAGTACAAGTTCCTCCAGCAGTACAATCCAATACTCCTGGACCAGCTCAACCAAATCCTAGTCTCTCTGGAGCTGGGGGTAGTGCTTACAATGCTGTTCCTCCTCCTAACTATTCTCTACAAGTTACAACTCCACAATCTTTTGGAGTTGTTAATGAAGAATTGAGGAATCTCAAAACTCAATTCGAGGCATTCAAACAGAAAGATGGTTTACAAATGTTAGGCATCAAGCAACCTTATCCGATAGAATGGAAGCAAGTATCATATCCTCCTAAATACAAGCCTCATACTATCTCATTCTATGATGGAACCACTTCTCCAAGTCAATTTATTAATTACTTTGAAGTGATGACTGATCAATTGCAACCAAGTGACGCCCTCCTTACTCGGGTGTTTATTGGATGTCTTAAGGGAACTGCTTATGAATGGTATAGAAGTCTCCCAGATGGGTGCATTACCTCATTTGCCAGTTTCAAACAGATGTTTCTTGAACGGTTCTATGAAGGGCTCAATGACATGACTATGTCTGCTCTTATTAGAATCAAGCAGAAAAATAATGAAACTACAGAGGATTACATTGAACGGTTTCGAAGAGAAGCTCTGAAGATGCCTCTTGGAACTCCTGATCCTGTCACCATCGACACATGCAAATCAAACTTGTTACCAATCATCAGCATGTGGACAGGATCCACCCAATTCCAAGATTGGCCTTCTTTCATAGTCAATGCCAAGGCCGCAGAAATTAGTGCTAAAACCTTCAAAGGTTTAGGAGTACAGATGACTCCCAAAGAAACAGGTCAAGGTACTAACAATAAAAACAATGCTCGCAAAGGAAAAGAAACTCTTGAAGTTAATTTTCAGAGCAAAGATGCATCAACTGTTCAAACTCCTGCCTCTACAACTCAACAACCAAGAACACCTCGCCCCAAGGAAGAATACTCTTTCGATGATGACGACGTCCTTGGTATCTTTGAATGTCTGCTGAAAGGTAATAAAATACAATTACCTGAAATCAAGAAACCTGATGAAGCTGGGAAGACAGATCATCCTAAATACTGTCCATACCACAGAATGTTGGGTCACACAATTCGTACATATTATGTACTAAAAGGAAAGATCCAAGAAATGATTAAATCTGGAGCTATCTCCCTTACTCCGAAAGAGAAGACCGTCACCTCCAACGTCGTCTCTATGCAATTCGGAGATTTCCCTCCTCAACTCCTTGAAAGTGGGATCATTCCTATTCCCAAAGCAACTCTTGAGATAGTGAATATTCCTCCTCCACAATCTGAAGGATTAGTGCCAATCACTTTGGAAACTGGAGAAATTATGTGGATTCATCCTGATCTAGTGGCAGATTTTACATCTCCTCCTCTTCAAAAGACTACTTCTCGAAAGTCCAAGAAGGCTGAAAAGATTAAGTCATGTCATATGACGTCTCTTAGATCTACCTCCGACACAGAGCCAAAAGAGAAGGAAGAAGCACTTGCTACTCGAACGGGGAAACCTTATCTAAAGGATTATTCCAAGAATCCTGAGGATACTCCTGATATCCCTCAAGCTGATAAAGATACTCCTAATGTTCCTCCTGAAGAAGAATCATCCACTGCACCTGTTCCTTCAACTACACCGGTTGAACCTGTTTCTTCCAAGCCTACGGCTCTTGAGAAAGGCAAACAACAGGCTCGGTTTGATAAACCAATCAAGAAGTCTCCTCTTCTTGGGCTTCAGAAGCCTTACAACTTCGACATTCTAGCTCAACTTGCTAATACTCCAGCTAGAATGTCCCTCTTTGAACTTTTACGTCTTTCTAAAGAGACTCGGGAGACGTTAAGTGAAGCACTTCTTCAAGCAGACTCTTATCTTGTACAATTGAAGAAGCCAGATGCAGAACCTGCCACTTGCTTACATTACAACAGTGTATTAGAGATTATCCCAAATATTACCTTTACACAAGACGACATGCTACTGGAGGATAATCGACATGATCGGCCTCTCTATTACACCGGTTATATCGATACAATGAAGATAGATCGTATCCTCATTGATCCAGGGTCTGCTATAAGCATAATGCCAAAGAGTCTGTTGGATGAACTAAAAATTTCTCTTCACAAGCTCTCTAAGACGGTTACTACTATCTTGGGATTCAATCAAAGCCGAAGCGAGCCTTTGGGAAAGATTCATCTGAAGCTTCAAAAAGGTGATTTCAGATCCAAAGTCACTTTCTATGTGATCGAGATCGTGGGATCCTACAATCTTCTTCTTGGGAGGCCCTTTCTTCATGAAAATAATGTGGTGCCTTCTACTCTTCATCAGTGTTTTAAGTACATTGATAGCAATGGAAGAGTACAAAAAGAAGTTGCTGATATAAATCCCTTCCATGGGGTTGAAGTTATTTCAATAATTCTTGAATGTACAAAGAAGAGTATACAAGGGTCATACAAGCTATGGAGAAAGAGGATTCACAAAGTGAGACTTTAATAATCCCTGTTAAAGGTCGAGCTACTCAGCAACAATCTCCCAAACCCTCTGGAGAAGGTTCTTTCATCATTCCAGTGAGTGGACGGATCTCTCCGTTGCCTCAGTCGTCTGCTCAAGTTACAATGATCATTCCTGTTAGTGGGCGTACTACAGTTCCTGTATTTTTACAGGATACTCTGCTAATTCCAGTTGGAGGGCGGATTACTCTTCCATCTCAAGCTTCAAGGGAGCTCACCTCTTCTGAGCCATTTGTTATCGATCTTAATCGAAACAAAGCTTCTTCTCATTCTTCTTCTTCCCCTTTAGTCATTGACTTGGCTAAAATCTCTAAGGCTCAGCCTTCTCCCAATGTAAATATTGCTGCTTTTACATTTAATGAAAAGTCTCCATCTTGGCAGTATGCTGATGTGTGTAATTATGTTTATAGTTATTTATATTTGTTAGATGACTTGAGCACAATAACCACAGGAGTTGTACAGACTGTTCATACAGATGTATCTCTAGAATCTGTACAATCTTCATACTTTCTAGTTCCCAGCAGAAAGCCAGGAGACATTCCAATACTCTTTTACAAAGGGTCCCAAAGTCCTTCTGATTTAGAAGATGATGACAAAAATGATGATACTGGAAGATTACAACTACGTCGCTATAGTCAGCAATCTAAAGACATCATCAAAAATATGGACTATGACTTCAGGACTGGCCTCAATAGTGGAAAAGGAAGAAAAATGCCTGTTCGTATTCCTCCTCTGAAATATGAAAGGACGAAATGCGGATTGGGTTATACTGCTCCTATTCCTTTTATCAATATTGTTCATGAAGATCCCGAATCTGACGAAGATAAGAGATCCGATTCTTCTAGTACTACCTCTTGGGATTCCGATACAAGTATCGGTGACTTCTACTGCAACCTTCTGTCTTCTAATATGGTTTCCATTGACCATTCTGAAGAAAGTGATGAAGACGAAAAAGAGTTTGAAATCTTACCTGAATCAAAACAATGGGCCCAAAGATTAGATAATCAATGGAAGTTCCGTTTCGAGCAAAAAGAACCTCCGACTGAAGACAAACTTGTTCAAATAGATGTTGGTGAAGAGGGATCCCCCAAACCAATATTCATCAGTGAAAGTCTTTCAGAAACTGATAAGCAAGACATGATCAAACTCATTCGTGATTACATCGATGTCTTCGCTTGGAGTTATAAAGATATGCCAGGACTTGATCCACAAATTGCAACTCACAAGCTCAAATATCTTGCCGAATGTTAAACCGGTCAAACAACAACAGCGACGATTTCGTCCAGACATTATGGATGCAATTGAAGCTGAAGTCAATAAACTCATGACCTCCGAATTTATTAGAGAGGAACAACATCCCGATTGGGTGGCTAACATAGTTCCTGTCCTTAAAAAGACTGGCAAGATCAGAGTTTGCATAGACTTCCGCAATCTCAATACGGCATGTCCTAAAGACGAATTCCCTCTACCAATCACTGATGTCATGATTGATAATACGTGTGGATTTGAACGGATGTCATTCATGGACGGGTATTCTGGGTACAATCAGATTAAAATGTTTCCAGACGACGAGAAGCACACTTCTTTCAGAACGCCGATCGGTATATACTGTTATACAGTTATGCCATTAGGTCTCAAGAATGCAGGAGCAACTTATCAACGAGCCATGAGCACTATATTCCGTGAACATCTGCGAAAAATAGTCGAATGCTACGTTGATAATATTACAGTCAAAAGTCGACAAAAGGAGGATCATATCCAAGATTTGAAGACTATATTTGTCTAATGCGTAAGCATCAATTAAAGATGAACCCTACTAAGTCCTTCTTAGGCGTCTCTAGTGGTAAATATCTCGGCTTCGTCATTACCTCTAAAGGTATACACATGGATCCCGAGAAGATCAAAGCCATCTAAGAGATACGTCCTCCACGCACCTTAAAAGAGCTACGAGGATTTCAAGGAAGAATCGCTTATATCAGGAGATTCATCTCTAATTTATCAGGACGCTGCAGACCATTCAACAAACTTATGAAGAAAGGTGTCTCTTTTGTCTGGAATGATGAATGGAAAGCATTCGATGATATAAAATAATATCTGATGAGCCCTCCAGTATTGGTACCTCCCGTCTCAGGAATTCCATTCCTCCTATATACCCGAGCAATGAGTCATTCATTGGGTGCATTGCTCGCACAAAAGAATAAAAATGGTCATGAACAAGCCATTTACTATCTCAGTCGAACTATGACCGGAGCTGAACCTCGATATTCACCGGTCGAAAAAGAATGTCTAGCCTTGATGTTCGTTGTTCAAAAGACACGACATTATATCATTGGCCAGACTATTCATGTCATCTCCAGGATCAATCCTATACGGATCATGATGAAGAAACCCAGTGTTTTGAATTCTCAATTAGCTAACTGGGGAATCCTACTTGCTCAGTATGACATGCATTATATTCCTCAGAAGTCAGTCAAAGGACAAGCTTTAGCTGATTTTCTAGCTGCTTATTCAATTCCAGAAGATTCAAAACTCTATGATAAAATTCCAGATGAAGTCCTAGATTCAAACCAAATTGCTGAAGAAGATCCTACTTGGCGTCTATTATTTGATGAGCTTCAAGGATAAGTCCTAATGGTGATATTGTCGTTGGAGTTGGAATCGTTCTTGTATCGCCAGAAGGTCTTGTTATCCAAAGAGCTTATTCTCTCGATCAGCCGTGTTCAAACAACGTAGCTGAGTACAATGCATTACTCATTGGTCTTCAACTTGCTAAACATCTAAATATTCGACATTTGGAGGCGTACGGAGACTCTAAACTCATTATCAATCAGATAAGGGGTACTTATGGAGTTCGCCATCAAGATCTGGTTCCTTATCATAGATCAGCTATATCTATGGCTTCTTCGTTTGAAGAATTCTTCATTGAACATGTTAGGCGAGCATGTAACACAGAAGCTGATGCTCTAGCTAATCTTGCAGCGGTGTTGGCTATCCCGATTAGACGACAACAAATGATTATTGTTCGCAATCGAGAATTATTTCATCTTGAAAATAACCTGACCCTAGGACTTCCAGTTGATATTGAAGAATCAACATCTCATGACGTCAACACAACAAGAGGATTTGGATTTAGTCGTAAATCTTTATCATCTTCATTTGATTCCAGCATAGAATTCATCTTCAGTAACTCAGCCGAGAATCAAAATACGGATACGGATTGGAGACTTTCTTTCTTAGATTTCGTATTATATGATATTCTTCCGGATGATCTGAGTGAGGCAGCATCTATCAGACGACGATCACTCCGATTCTATTATAATCATATAACAAAGACCTTATATCGTCGAGCTTATGATGGTTTACTTCTTCGATGTGTTGCCGGTGATGAGGCTCAACAAATTATTCGTGAAGCACATGATGGAATTTGTGGAGCACATCAGCCTGGACCAAAACTTCAAGACCGTATTCGACGTATGGGTTATTATTGGCCCACTATGGTATCAGACGCCATCGAATATGCAAAGAAGTGTAAAGCTTGTCAAATCCATACGGATTTTATTCATCAACCCTCGGAATTTCTACATCCGACGGCAGCATCATGGCCCTTCGAAGCTTGGGGCATGGACATTATCGGCCCGATCAATCCGCCGTCATCCAAGGGTCATCGGTTTATTCTCGCAATAACCGATTACTTCTCCAAATGGACCGAAGCCATTCCTTTGTCTGAAGTTAAGACGTCCAATGTCATCAGCTTTATTAAGCACCACGTCATCTACAGATTTGGTGTTCCTCGACGCATTATTCATGATAACGGACCACAGTTCGTTAGTCAGAAGTTTACTCGATTCTGTGACGATCATTGGATCAACAATGTGGCTTCTACCGTATATAATCCGGCAGCTAACGGATTAGCAGAAGCTTTCAACAAGACCATCATCAAACTCCTAAAGAAGTTTGTCTCTACTAACAAACGTAATTGGAGTGAGAAGCTCGGTGAATGTTTGTGGGCTTATCGCACTACAGTTCGTAATGCTACTAAATGTACACCCTTCTCTCTGGTGTATGGTTGCGAAGCTGTTCTTCCATTAGAGATTCAAATTCCTTCTTTAAGGATAGCAATCGCTAATGAACTCACTGCAGAAAATAATGATCGTCTTCGACTTCAAGAATTAGAAGCTCTGGATGAAAAGCGATTATCTGCTCAACAGAATATTGAATTCTATCAAGCTAGAATCTCAAGAGCTTTTAATAAGAAAGTCAGAGTTCGATCGTATCAAAAGGGAGAACTTGTTCTAACAGTCAGACGTCCTATGACTATGACTCATATGAGCAAGGGCAAATTTGACGCAAAGTGGGAAGGACCCTATATTGTGAGCAAAGTTTTCTCAAATGGAGCTTATCAACTCTCAGAATTGGATGGTCGAAAAGTTTTGATACCTATTAATGGCAAATTCCTTAAGAAGTACTATGTATAAATATAAATGCTTGTAATCATCAGACAGTTTCATGTTTAGAAATAAAATTTTTATTTTATTTTAATCATGAATGATGATACATGATATTAAGGAAGATCACTATCATCATTTTCTACATTTGGACGTGGGCCACTGCCGTCCTTCTCGAAGACGCGATCAGCAAAAGAACTGAGAACCTCTTTGCTGGAACCCACGAGGAACTTACAAGCGGCCATTCTTATGGCTTCTTCTTCTTCAGTCTTTCTTGGTTCGAGCAGGAAGTCCAGAATATCCCTTAGTGGCTTGGGTACAGACGAACCTTCGCCTGCTACCGCCTTCTTCAATTGAATTGGATCAGCAGGGCGTTCTCCAGTGCCTTTCTGAATCTTCATGGCAATTCCAACTTTCTTGGATGCTTCTTCAGACGACATTTTTTATGTTTGAAAGAAGGAGTGTTCGTTCTTGTCAGATTTCTGCTATATTTATAGCCAGACGTTCCTCAAATAATGAAGCGTCACATTCATCTGACAATTCACACGTTCATTAATACTTGACGGTTCATCCGTTCATTTATTACATTCATTCGACGGTTCATCCGTTCATCATTTTCTAAACGGTTCGTCCGTTCATAATCTTCTATCAATTTATTAAGTGGGGATTCATTATTGATCACGTTTTCATAACCTCTGAATCAATTCCGAATCTACTTGCTTATTTGTCATTTTTGACCTCTGCATAGAAATCAATCTATTTTCTTTTGAGTTCCTACATATTATCACGTCCATAATACCTCTGATAATATCATATACTCTAAAACAGAAAAGAAGATTTCATTATCTATCATGTCCACGATTCATCCACAAATATAAATCTTTGAGCATAGAAGAATTATCATTTCCATTCTCATTTCACCACAAAAAGTCTATTACATTTTCTTAGACTTTCTTACAAATCATAATGGAAATCTATTACAAATCTTGGATTTTCATTCTACACCACAACAATAACCTAATAGAGATATATCTTCTTCTTTGGATCTTCTCCGTCGGACCTTCTCCGTCAGGTTCGTTGTTGGTGGCAGTTCCTGACTGTCTGGGTCCCAGTCACGACCAGATCAGCAGGAATCAAACTCTGGTCTTCTCTCTCAGACGAGAGGAGAACCACAGAGTATGGCAGCCCGAAGTCGTGGTGCTGCCAATACAACTGATGGATTAGGAGCGGCCTTTCAGAGGAGACAGGAATGTATCCAAACCTTGGGATACAATTCCTAGTTCTGCCGTGAAAGAAACTCTACTACCCGATTTCTCGGGGTAGAGTTGACTCCACCATCCAACTCTCGTGTATAAAGGCTCTTCCTACCATCTGAGGAAGACCCTTCTATCCCACGAAGAGTTCTGAGTTGTCTGATGTACGCGTCAAAAGCGTATGAGCTCCCTGATGTTGGTGTCAGCAGGATATTCTCAACAGCATCCACATCACCAATGCCAGTTCTAAAGAAAGTTTTCAGCCGAATTCCTGCAGAAAGCATCAAGGAAGAAGAAATTAAATCAACAGAAATGTCATTTGGCACGCACTGGCGAGTCAAGCGTGCATTATTCAGTCAGAAACAAAAAGCCCATTTTCAACAGCGACAACATAGTATGCGTACTATACTGGACTTACCTTCAAGTTTGGTGCTAAGGATTGGCAAACCCATGTTTGATACAGTGTGCAGAAATCGAACATTAGAAAATATTGCTTTCCTGTTTGAGAATGAAATCTTCCAAAAATTTCATGCTCAGAGAAGAAGAAGAAGAATGGGAGATGAATATATATGAAACTCATCTATCTATTTAAAGGACAAAGTACAAGTCTATTCTTGGAAAAGATCCACGTAAATAGCGCTCATAAATTATGGAATGAGTGTCACGTGTGCTTTGGAAGACAGCGCAGCATTGGAAACAGTCAAAGAATGCCACTTAATATTCTTCATTAATGCACGCTGTTCAAACACAAAAGTTGTACTACATTCTTCAAGACAGGCACTGATGGCCTTACAAAAGACAAAACAAAAAGAGTGCAACATTTTCAAAAGCATAAAAGACACGCTCTATTTAGTAGAGCGGCTGAGCTTGGCGCCCAGTTCTTCTACGCTCTTGACCCCCACACGGTGTAACAGAGCCTTTAACATTTCACGCTGCTCTGCAAGGCTGCGTTCATTGGAAGAGGACGATCCGTCCAGACCAAAATAGCTCAAGAAATTCTTGGCTAATTGCATGGGATCGTCTTTGAACTCGAAAACCAGAGGCTCCGGTTCTTTACCCTCAAAAGTGGGATCACCATGGGAACAAAAGCCCAACTTGCGTGCTTCTTCCTCAGCTTTCTCCTTTGGTGTCATGTTGACGTAAGATGAAGATTAAAAATGAATCCTCTCCCTGTTTATATAACAGAGCTCGCCGGCGGTTCATATTCCACCATAAACTGGATGCAATCAGTCTCGAAAAATGAAGAGTCATCATGACATTTAATAAGTTCATTTGGATGTTTTCAAAGAACTTCGAAGTCTTTCCGACTTTCAAAAAATTTGAAGTCATCTCAGCGTGACTAAGTTCATTTTTATCTTATTTTCAAAGTATTTCGAAAATTTTGAAGTCTTTTCAATTTTCGAAAACTTTGAAGGGGGTTTTGTAGGCCTTTAAAAATGACAGTCACGCTGAGTTGATCAGGACAAGTCAAAAGTCACGCTCAGTTGATCCAGACAATATTTACAAATCACGCTGAGGAGACAACTCATCATTTGTCAGAGAGTAATTATGACTGACAGCACAACAGTCGAAGAATGTCTCTTCGTATGCCACGTATGCACAGAATTCGAGAGATCACAGCCGTCTATTGCGTGATTTTCAAAATCTTCTTCAGCAAGACTCAACCTTCGTCAAGTTGGCGTACCAAAAGAGCTTCTTGTCATTTAATGCGACTGACAAAAGCAATCACTGTCAGAGATTTTGTGTCAGTCGAGGCACGCTGAATCAAGACAGCTGGTAGTCTTATCTCAAGTCTGCGTGTATTGTGAGATCTTCATCTCAAGTTTGCGTGGATTATGAAGTTTTCTTTCTCAAGTCTGCGTGGATTCTGAAGTTTTCTTCACCAAATCTGCGTGGATTCTGAAGCTTCCTGTCCCAAGTTTGCGTGGATTTTGAAGCTTTCTACCCCGAGTCTGCGTGGATTTCGTCTTCAACAAGTCTGCATGGATTTCATCAAATTGGAGTACGTGGCAGCCATGCCACTGATCTCTCGCCTGCGTGTCCTGTAACTTGCACACGACTCATGCATGATCGCCATGTGTCCAACAGTTACAGGCCACGTCCAGTAACTGCTCACAGTCTTGCGTATGTTAAATCCTGCGTGATTTTTAACTAGGTATAGACTGTGAAGTCAGTTATCCTTACAGTTATTTTTGACTCTATAAATAGAGTTCTTTTCTCATTCATTGTACAGATACATAGTTATCTACTGTCAAAATTTTGAGAGCTTTTCTTCTTCGCATAGTCCAAGGGATAAAGTGATCGTCTTCTAGATCAGATTCCCACAGTTGTAATTTTCCCAGATACACAATAAATAAAGGAATTTATTTATGGAAAACACTCGACAGGAGGGTGCGAAATCCGAAGAGGGCGGAGAAAAGGGCAGGGGCGACGGAGCGGTCCCGGCTGTACGGTGCGGCGGAGGTGAGCGCACTTTTATTTTTCCCCCTTTCTTTCTTTGGTGGTTGCTCGGTGGGTTGGCCGGAGTTTGGGATTTGGTGGCGGGGTCAGATGGTGATCGGGGTGGTGATGGCGTAGGAGTCGGGGTGCTGATGACGGCGAGGGGTTTTGTGGTTGGGACGGTATCGCTGCGAGGTTGGCCATGGTGGCCAGGCGGGGGTCGGTGATGGCGATGGATGTGGGTAGAGTTAGGATTGGGGATTCGATGATGTCGGGTTGGATGTGTCGTGTCGGGAGTGCCCGACACGGTTGGGTGGACGTCCGGGATTGTCGGACGGGACAGAATCATTGTATTTGTAATGGAGGATGTAGTAGACGGGTGGCACAGACACGATGCACAATCTATGGATGGAAAATTTCTGAAGGAGTATCTCTCCTTTTATAGGAGATGGAAATTCCCAGTTGGATAGGGATTGGGAGGATATTAAATCCCAATTAGATAAATCACCAATTAATTTAAACTGATTTAAAAATAAATCTATCCAAATCAAATCAAATCTAGATAAATTATATCCTTAATTTAAACTATTTTTAAACAAAGTCAATAAAATATTTTCCAATTAAATTACCATATTTAATCAAATATTAAAATTAACAAAATCCCAAATATCATTTTCGTAATTAAATAAATATAGTAATAATTAATTTCAAAAATCATGATAAATACTTAAATATTAATTATGAACTAGCTTTTATAATAACAAAATATATTAATAAACAAATTTCACCTTTCGCAACCATTTGGAAACATTTCATATACCCAAAATTTTCAAATTACTACTTATCTTTAAACGACGAATAAAATATCCTTTTTAAAAAATATTTTTCTAACATATGTACCTCGACACATATTCGTACTCGTCGAGTATTTACGAAACGCAAACCCCGCACGTTACGCAAATACAACAATGAGAAGTCGTATGCGACGTGCAGATACGAAATACAAATGAATACAAAATTATAAAAAAAAATCGTAGTAGAAATTTAAGGGGGTTTACAATACATCTATGACTCGGCCTTCTCTACCATGGCTAGAACACTAGTCAAGGCACTCGACCACACTTTTAGTGCCAAAATTCTTGGTTATCCTGCACTCCAAAACTTAACCGTGACTAAGGCCTTCTATACTAAATATTTATAAAATTCTAAAAATCACATTTTAATTCAAACAATTAGATAAGAGAACATTTCCAAACCTTCAGAAAGAGGGGTTACGAATCTACTCACTTCAGAAGCACCGATTCAGAATACAATAATGCATCCTTCTTTGAAAATCATCTAACAGGATTTAGAATTCAATGAGGCCTATGTAGCAACCTTAACTACCCAAATGTCAATTTAAATTAGGGATTCCTAGTCCTAACCATTCTCTTAAAATTGATTTACTCCTAGTTGTGAATGAGCATTTCCTAATCGCAGGCTCGTAGTAGTACGACTAATATGGTACCACCACGAGTTCGCACAATTTGCAAAAACTGACCTGCATGGGCCACCACAAAAACTTGTCATGACATGCACCCGCCTATTCGGATACGAGACGTGTCCAAGCCAGTCTACGCCGCAGAGTCGGCGGTAGAACGCTGTCAAGCCCGCAAGAAAATAAATGCTCAAAAATAAACTTTATTGCTCATTCACATTTCTAAATTTATTACAACATTTATAATATTTACATCTGAAAAAAATACAATGTTCTCACAAGATAGAAAAGACAGCTAGTTCCACTATCTAAGTCGACCTCAGCATACCCATGCCTTCCTAGTGCTAGAGTGATCGCAGCTAAACCTGAAAAATATTGGTTTCCAGTCAGGAATGAAACAAGCACACAAACCGACGGCAATACGAAAACACAATAGAATTAACAAGACATGAAAATAACATATGAGAGATAAAACTAGAAGGTAACAGATGACATGGCACAGTGGAGAAGAAAAAAAAGGAAATAAATAAAAGACAATTACCTATATGGTGTGAAATATCTGTTTCGACATGTGAACGGCTAGGGGGAAAATCTGGCACCCTGCACGTGTCGTGTGCAGCTGCTATTCTCCACGAAAGACACGGAAGATAGTTCTGGGTAGTCCACATGTCTACTAAGATATTTCCCCTCCCGACTACTCCGTGTGACGAGCATGTCAACAAGCAGCAAGACATATGTATAAACATAAAATGGAAAGACTACTATGAATCGGAAAGCAATCAGAAAGTGTACTTGCCTGAGGTCCTTAGCTGGTGAAACCAATAATACTATACCACTCAATGAGCCACAATCAGTCAACACATGCAAAAGTCTCCAGATGCTAAAATAAATATTACCAATGTTTTTATAATAGTCAAATTAGCTAGGATTGCCTGTCCTTAAGTCCAATTCTGGACACAGGAGCAAAACAGTAATTTCGGGCAAAAACGATGTCCGCCGTTGGACCCACTTTGCATCGAAAAGTGTGCCAGAGTCAATGGCATCTAAAGTCGTCAAACTATTTGTCAACAGGTCTAGTTTTTCGATACGAATCCAACCGTATGTCCAAAGTTGGATTTCGGCGGGCCGTGCACAAAATCGTCCGTTGAGTCGGGCCGTGGGGCCCGCAAAATGGCGGTCCAATCAACTATCTTAGAATGGGACCAAACTTGGCATACAGGACCAGAAAAATGATACGGTCCTGTTGGCACAAGTTTCGTCTTGATCTGACGAGCGTGCACAAAGTAATTGGAGAATTTGCACTGAGATCGATACGGTAAATTTCGACGGATATGCATCAAATTCGTCGTGCACACGCGACCAATTTGAATTCCGTCAAAGCCCACACGTTCACGAAGCTGATACGCGTCTTTCGATGCTTTCGGTTCGCGACCACGTCGCCCGGATTGGCGGGACGCACGTCGTATCGAAGGTTTTTATTATTATTAAAACAGGTTTTTCGGGGTGTTTGGAACTGGTTTTATTTACAAACTAATGAATAGAAAATTACGAATAAATATTCGATGTAAAGCCGTTTATATTGACTTCAACTCTGTTCTTTTAGATTTCTAAAATTCTCGATATCCTGTCCGTAAATCGTCTTCCAAAACAGCGTTCCGGGACAGTCTAAAATATCCAGAAATCGAGTTTTTTCCTCGATTTGGAACTCGATTTCTATCACACATGGTGCGAATCGAAATAAACTAATTGAAGGGATAAAAAGGTGGTAGGTTTGTGATCATACCATACAAATGGTTCGCGAAAAGATCGGTCGTCGAGGGAGATATGACACCGCAAACTCGGGCGATCTCCTGCACTTGCTGCTGCGGCTGCCCTGTTCCAGGCCGCACGCATGCTGTCCGGCGCATCCGTCGGCGGTCGACGGCGGTCAGGTGGCCGTGCACGGTGGCCCTGGCGGTGCGCGCGGGGATAGAGTCGACGCACAGGGTGAATGGTTAGGGTTTAGGCTTCCTTGATTCCGAACTCCTCTCTCCCTCTCTCTCGTGTAAATATATATACTTACATATGAACTATGATCGGGTTTGGGGGAAAATTCGTAGAGCCCGGTTCTGCTGTGGGGAGACTTTGCTTGGGAAGGGCCTACGGCTGGGTTGGTTTTGGGGGTTTAGTAGTTTAAGTGGGCTTTGGAAAACCCCAATTACAATAGAAGTATTTAAATCTAGAAATTACTAACTACTGTAGCTATACATTAGATATTAGAATAACTGTGTGCAACTCTTAAAATAATTTCTTCATACATAGCAGAATTCTTATTAGTCATATAATTATATTATCGGATATATTTTTGTTTTTACATTTGTCTAAACTGAGCACATCCTGAACTTTTCAACCTGGTCGAATTATTCCCGAATGTCGAACTTGTGACTTGGCTTAAATCAATTGGCAGGATGCTGCTTTGGAAAACTTGGGGAGCTCAGGCTGGGCTCGGCCTTTAGGCTGGAAAGTTGTAGCCTGGCCCGAGCTCAGCTGGGCTGGGTTTGGCCTGGCTTTATTTGGGTTTTGCTTTAATTCTTTTTATTCTTATTACTATATGTAAATCAATATTTATCTATATACACACACATTTATTTATATATATACAAACACATTTATACGTTTATGTATTATATATAAATACACCTACACCCATATACATATATATTTTTATATAAATACACATACACACATATATTTATTCTTTTGATAAAGAGTAAATTAATAATAACTAATAATAATAAATATTTTTTTTAATAACCACAATAATATTATTATTAATAATAATAATTTCACTAGTAATTAAAATACTCCAATAGTAGCTCCTGGATGGGCATATCATATACTCCCATTACTGGGCCCCAGAAAATCGTATAAATATTCTAAAATGCTATTTAATATTAATAATACCTATAATTTACATATAATAAATATTTAGAAAATAATTGCCAATTCCTAAAATATATACAAAATATTTGCATTAACCAAACATGTCTACAAGGCCGTATTTGGTCCCACTACATGACTACATGGGCTTGGATTTGACTTGGGTCCAATTTGGACAGGTTCGGTACAACCGGGTTTCCGAAAACTCAATAATATAATTAAATAATAAATAAAATCTTCGGTAGGGTTAAGTCGCAACTTGGCCTGGTTTTCCTAGTTAGGACACTCCTATGGCTTTGCATCCCCTTACCATGGCTAAACACTAGTCGAAGCACGCTACTGCACTATCCGGCCATGATTCCTAGCCGTCTTATACTTCAAAACTCCATTATGGCTAAAGTCACCTACCGTAATAATTAACTAATTAATTATTTATAAAATTCCAAAAATCACATTTAAATCAAATAAATAATATATAAATATTTTAAAAAAATTCGGAAAAAGGGAGCTACAGACTGGACCCAGTATATTGGGATCAGATCGTGACTACATATATATATATATATATATATATATATATATATATATATATATATATATATATATATATATATATATATATATATATATATATATATATATATATATAATCGGTCGATTAAATAAAAATAATCACCATCCATAGACCCACATGATTATTTAGCTTAATCATGAACACAAAGGATAAATCTTTCAAAAATGTTGATTTTCAAGTATATTCAAATTATGTCATGCAAAACAATTCCAACCAATGCATAGTTTTATCCTGCCTGGCGTTACGCACATGACTTGTGGAACCATTCATTTTGATTGAAATGGAAGTTTCAACAATTGTTAAGGGATCTTCTACTTTTGTTGCATAACACATTTTACATCAATTCTAAAAGTGTAATAGTTTTATTATTGTAGTCGTCACTGTAACAAATACTACTTGAACTTAGTTGTTTGGCATAAGAATTTAGCATTCACCTCCCTATTCTCACTATGTTTGCCTCACTTCGATATTTCTCGCCTTATCGGGCACTTCAGTATCAGTAATAGGCTCACCTTCTTTTGGTCTATGGTTCGAGGAGACATAATGCTTTGATAAGAGAGGAACTCGTTAACAGCCCTTAAGCCATTATTAGCCCACTCAAATGTAGCAGAAAGGAACGTTAAAGTCCGTCATGTTATCATATAGGCCAAGAAAGGTAAGGAAGCTGTTGATGAGAAGAAAGAATTCCGATAATAAAAGTGCATTCTTGCTATGACATGCCATTTTAGGCTTTGTTCTAATCGAAGCTATTGATGCAAGTCGAACTTTGAATCTGAAAGTCAGCATCGAATCTAATCGGGCCTTCCTGAAAATAGGTGAATGGGAAAGGCTCTCTCCTTCTTCAGCTTGAGTTTGGATAGACTGGACCGATCCCATATAAGATGCCACCTTGAATTGCAACAGAAGTCGAAGACCCGGATGGGAATAGTGAAAGAAAGAGAAGGGGAAGAAGCGAGATACAAGAATTGGTCAACTCATCAGGCTCATGACTGGAATCTAAGAATACCTTTCATTAGTACCATTCTAATGTAACAAGCAACAAGAGTAGACAAGGAACCGTGAGGATATTCAAAATTCTTACATACGTGACATAGTTTCAGTCTATGTGATCTTATATTCTTTGCATGCCCTTTCTTTGCAGTTTACTAGTTTGTAGGCCGCAATTTTATCAATAGGACTTGGGGCTAATTTAGGTTGCATTTACTCAAACATCAATTTCGGGAACGTTCGAATGGACTAGCATTTGAGAATGCCCATATAAGTTTCGAAATGTACTGTAACCTTGAAAAAAATCCATACGAGATTAAAAGCGTTTGGTGTGCACCTTGCGTTATGCATCAGATGAGTTTCCAGATAAAATTTCAATGCAATCCAAACTAATCATTAGAATCTTGTTTTCAATGGTTGAAGAAAAAGGTTGAAGAAGATGGGCAAAACCATTTTTTTTCATGTTGTCGTTAAAACAACGTCATGGTAGCAAACTTAAATTTTTTTGTTTATAATAACAATTTTAAAAAATTGAAGGTTGATGGTATTTAAGTGCAAATTATCCTTTGTATATTTGGTTTCTTTTGTTATAATCAATGTAAAAATTCATTATAAAATAAATACTAGGATACATTTCATAGTATTGCAATGTACTAATTATCATTTAGATCTTGAATTTTATATTAGTTTAGGGTTTAAGCCCTGATATGTCCAATTGAAAATTTTGGATTTTGATTTTTTTTTCTATTATACCCCCTCTCATATATGACAATAAATTTTTTCTATATAGACTCGGGAGGGGATAATGGTAAAAATAAAATCAAAAATTAAAATAAGGTGTATAAATTTTACAATTGGACATGTCATGTCATGTCATAAATTAGAAGCCGGTATAAATTTCATGGCCTAAATAATAGCCCTATTGCAATGTCAAATACAGTCCATGCCCTGTTTGATAAACACTCCCCGGCCCAGGAGAGAAACGAACGGGTTTACTTTCCGTTCTCTTCCGCTAGTATGCAAAATTTCAAAAACTAAAAACCCTAACCCCCAAAATTAGGGTTCTAGAAGGAAGGAAGAAAAGAAGCAAAAGGAGGAGGAAATGGCGAGCGACAGCGACATGAGCGGATGGACGGACCTCCTCCAGTCTTCCACCAAGCTCCTTGAGCAGGCCTCCGGCCCCTCCTCCGCTCAGTTCCCGCCACTCCAGGTCCCACTCTTATTCTTTCCGCTTGTTGTTGTTGTTGTTCTTCTTCTTCTTATCGAATCTCACAATTAGGGTTTTCTTCTTTGGTTTGTTCCAGAGGAATTTGGACCAGTTGGAGGCTCTCTCGAAGAAGCTGAAGGCGAAGACCATCAGGACCGACACCCCCTCCCAATCCTCCATAGCTGCCACTAGGTATCGGCTTCGTCTCGACAATTTCTTTAGGGGTTTGGTTTCGGTATGGATTCCTACTAGTAAATTTTGTTTCTTTCCTTCCTTCTTCTTATGTGGATCGTAGGCTCTTGGCGCGCGAGGGAATCAACGCGGAACAGCTCGCTCGCGATCTCAAGTCTTTCGAGCTCAAGGTCAGTTGGCTTCTTGAAGTGCGGTTATTATCGGAGATTTGTAGGCATAGAAACCGAGCGATTGGTGATTTTAGTAAGCTAATTTTCTGTTTGGCGCAGACAACTTTCGAAGATGTTTTCCCTTCCGAGGCTACGACGGTCGAGGAATACTTACAGCAGGTAAATTTTGATCGTTTCGTAGGATTGCAGTAGCTTTTCCTTGTAACACTTACAATTCATTCACGTCCACTCTAAGCATGAGTTGAATGAGAGAAAAATTGCTCTATCTTAAGATTTGCTCTATAGAATGAGGGTTACTGGGAAGAGTTGAGTCACTGGACAGCGAAGGAACGAGAGCAAGATACTCTGGACTAGATCAAGCTTTGCTTGCCTTACTGAAATGTAATGTTCATCAGAGTTCATTGCTAGCGATGGACATGATGGTGGATGAGTTTCTGCTAGTTACTGACATTGCTGACAGTGGAGGATAGGCTGTGGATGGGCTGTAATACTTGTACGGCACTCGAGCCCAAACGGGCTATGAGAAGCGAAGGTTTACTTTGTAGATTTCCGTTATCTACTGGCGGTTCATGGTTGTACAGTGAGCTCAAATTACAGAACTGACAAGGGCCCCTAGAACATTGCCTGCTTACGAAGATGCCTTGGGGAAGAACTCTGGTGCTAGGCATCAACTATATCAGTGTAGAATGCCTCTTTTAGAAAGCATATGAACATTCTAGAGATGCCCGATAGCACATGGATAATTGAGCTCTCCAGTGGACACCAGGTTTCTAATAGTTAACAATGCTATGGGCCATTCTTGGGAGGAAGCTCTCCAGTGTGCGCAATATTCTTTACAAGCGTAGATGCACAACGGATTTGACACTGCAGCAAAAGCCTGAAATCAGCATTGTGCGTAGATAAATAGAACCAGCTTCCATCGGGTGAATAATATATATATTTTTGTCAGGTGGGATGGTTCTGATTCAGTTACCTGGTTGGTATTCCATATTAAAATACATTAGAGAATTTAGAGTGCAGATATTCAGCTTCACATTCTATAACTAACTTATACTAGCGAAGACTATGGTATTGACACCTGTGTAGGCGTGCCTCAGGTGCGCCTTGCTCCTAGGCGCAGGGGTAGCGCCTCAGGGCACTCAAGGCAAGGCGCAGTTCTTAAGGCGCGCCTTTTCCGAGCGCCTTGGAACAGCTAAGACGCGCCTTGACCTCAGGGCACTCCAGGCGGAGGATTTTGACTGTTTTTTAAGCTCCTATTTTTTTGAACTGTTGTTTGTTATTTTTTTTTTACTTTTTTTCTCTAGGTTTTTTTTAAAAACTTTTTTTTTTTACTTTGAATACTGTTTTTAAACCTGTTTAGTCTGTATACTTTTTTTTACTTCATTTTTTGTTAGTCTCTAGAATACTTTTTTTTGTTCAGACTCCATAATATTATTTTTTTAACTTCATTTAATATGTTTGTTTTATTACTTACGTTAGTAATTTTGGGTTTATATATATATATATATATATATATATATATATATATATATATATATATATATATATATATTCCATCTTTTGATAAAATCAAGTCATGTTAATTTGAATTTCCCTTGCAAAGCACTTGAAGAATATCTTAAAAATTTAATTCAAAGTGATTGCATGTTAACCTACACAAGGGAGGAATTGGAAGTACACATGTTTATCAATGCAGAAATCTAATGTGAATTATATATATATATATATATATATATATATATATATATATATATATATATATATATAGCGTCTCGCTTTGCTCGGGAGCACCAAACACACATGTTTATCAATGTAGAAATCTGATGTGAATTATATATATGAAAAAATGGCTCTGACGCACGCGATTAGGGCTCTGACGCACGCGAACATGCCGCCTCCTCCCCGGCCGCCGGACCAACTCGCGGAGGGGAGGAGGAAGCCGGTGAGGAAGGTTGGGGGCGGGCGGCCCCCCCCGGCAGGTGGTGGTGGCGGCCCCCCGGGTGGGGGGGGGGCTGGCGGCGGAGACAGGGGGTCCTGCGGACCCCCACACAGGCAGCAGGATCAGCGGGAGGGGCCGACGACGGCAAGGGGGGGCGGCCGACCCCTCCCAGGCGGTGGCGGCGGACAGGACGGCGGCGGCGGCGGCCCGGGGACATAAGTCCCCGGCGGGTGGCGGTTCCGGTTCGGATTCTCCGATTTTCGAATTCGGATCGGGATCCGGGTCTAGGGATGGTCGGATTGATGATGATGGTTGTACGACGGTGGTGAGACGACGTCCGAGAGGGGGAAGAGAGGCTCAAACTCAGGGTATGAGTCGGACGGGCCCTGGAAGGAGCGGGGGTAGGTCTACCATCGGCCTAGGTATCACACGTCGACAGGGAGGAGGTCCGGGACGCACTGCGGCTGGATGGCGGCCAAAGGCGACTGCGGCGGAGAAAGGAAAGAGTATTGCTGGAGAGGCTGGGAGTCAGAGGCCTCTGTCTGCTACTCCCCCGGACGGGCACAGACGGACCTCGTCCCAAATCCTGGAAGGATGTGTGTATGTCGGGTGGGAACAAGAGTTCGGTGTCGATGGAGTATGTGCCACCGATGCAGGTTGGAGGAGGACTTCGTGCATATTTTTCGGCGGAAGAGATAGCGGAGGTCACGGACTTCTGGAAGAACACGCTGGTGATGTACGTGTTGGGGAGGTAAACCGTTCTATGGACAGATACGGGGTTATGCAGAGAGGGTGTGGCGGCCCAAGGGGAGTATGGAGTTATTCTCACGAGAGAATGGGTTTTACTATGTGAAATTCGGCTTGGAGGAAGATGTGTCCAGGATTATTCAAGGAGGGCCCTGGTCCTTTGACGGGCGGCTTATTATCCTGAAGGAGTGGACACCGGAGCTGAGATGTGAGAAGGAAGTGTTGAACGCGATTTCCGTCTGGATTCGCTTCCCTGAGTTCCCGGTGAAATACTGGAGCATCCCTTTGCTTATGCGATTAGCTAGCTTGGTCGGTAAGCCGATCAAGACGGATGAGGGCTACGACTTTTCGTACCAGACTGATGTACGCCAGAGTATTTGTGGAGATAAAGGCCGGGACGGAGCTTTCGAGTATTCTCGAGTATCAGGTGGCATCCGGGGAGGTGTTGACTCAGGCTGTGGAGTATGATTGGGTCCCCCCAATGTGTTCCTTCTGTGAGTGTTTTGGTCACTCTTCTAGTGCTTGCCGGACTAGAGGGACGGAGACAGCTAGGGTCTCGGTAGCGCGGATGGAGGTGGTGGTGCCAGAGGTGGCACCCAGTCCCAACGCAGAAGTGGCAGAGACAGTCAGGCCGATGGAGGAGGTCTCCCTGATGGAGGGGGCTAGAAGGTCCATTACTGACACCCCGCAGAGACAGGAGGGTTCTCAGGGCGCGATAGTCCCGTTTAGGCCCCAGAGGAGTATGGTGACCGGGGGTATGAGTTCCCTGGATAGCAGACAGGATGGGATGGAGACCTCCATGGTGGCAAAGGTCTATAGCAGGAAAATGCATGCCCCGTCCCCACGGGAAGAGGAGCACCAGCCGGGGGGCTTGATGATCAGAATGTGGCCAACCCAGATTGGACCTTGACTCTCTCCAGGATTCAAGTCCATCTTGCACATTCCTCGTGGACGGGGATGGGGGAGGATATAGATCGGACGGACGGGACACTTCCCTCGGGTGTCAGTCCAGATGGAATCCAGGGGGTCCTCACATTAAGTAATTAATGTCGGTCCTTGCCTGGAACATTCGTGGTGGGTATTCCATTGGGAGATGGAGGGAGATTAGTGGAGTTCTGAAGAGGGAGAAGAGTGACATTACTATTCTTCTCGAGACGAAAATTAGAGGAGAGACTGTTATCTCGCAGGACGCCTGCGAACTGGGCTCATATCCACAACCTGGATCTTTGTGATATGGCTAGGATCTGGGTTTGATGGAACAGAGATAGTTGGGAGGGAGAACATGTTATGATGATAAAGCAGCTTATTGGCATCTCTTTTGTCAACAAGGGAGGATTCCGCTTCATTCTTGGCGCATTTTATGGGCATAATGATAGGCGGCTTAGGGAGACCTTGTGGGCGGACATCGTGCGAGTAGGTCGTATGGCGGAGCACCTGCATCTTCCCTGCTGCTTATGGGAGACTTCAATGCCATGCTGCATCGCCAAAAGAAGGTAGGAGGTCGTCCAGTGCCGGATTCGATCTTATACGACTTCCAAAGGTGTCTCCTCTTGTCTAGGCTGAGGGAACTGGAGAGAGCCGGACACATCTGGACCTGGCACAATAAGGCGGTCCATAACAGGATTGTCTGTCAGCTGGATCGGACTTTGGGAAATAGCGAATGGTTTGCTTCTTCTCGAATTCCATGCGGAAGGGCTAGCGGCAGGGACCATCGATCACTCCACTATCCGGGTGGGTCTCTCTGAGAGGCCACTTGGAAGGCTCGGCCATTCAGGTACAACAATGGCTGGTACCTTTCTGCGGGATATGAGAAGGCTGTTTTGGGAGGGCTGCGGTATACTCGGGAGGGCACGACTCAGTTTCGTATGGCTCACAAACTCAAACAGGTCAAGAGAGCTATTCGGGATTGGGTGAAGAAGATGCCGCGGTCTTCCCTGGAGGACAAGGAGGCTGAGTTTCGTGAGGTTCAGGAAGCTTTGCAGGCTGACATCCTGAGCGGTGAGTTGGCGGCTAGGGAGCGGGACCTGATTGCGGAGGTCAACATCATGAGGCTACAGCAGGAGATTAGTGCGGCCCAGAGGGCCCAAGTGTTCATGGCTCAAGGATGGGGATCGATGCACCAAGTTCTTCTATGATGTGATCCGTGCCAGACAACACCGGAACAGCATCCCCAGGCTGCTTAATGGCGAGGGCAGGCTTGTTGGCGATCCGGTGGAGATTCAGGAGGAGGCAGTCAGGTTCTATTCTGACTTATATCAGCAAACTGATTATTCCACCACGTTTTTCGGTCTTGTCACAAAGAGGCTGGTGACGTACCATGGAAATAGCTTGCTGTTGGCCTCTGTGAGATTGGAGGAGGTGGAGGATATTGTGTTGAAAGCTGATCCTAATAAGGTTCCGGGGCCAGATGGCTTCTCTTGTGGGTTCTTTAGACGTCATTGGGGTGTGCTAAAGTTTCCAGTGCTGGAGGCGGTGCAGGAGTTTTTCTTGGAAGGGAAGTTGTTGAAGGAGCCGAATCACACTTTCTTGACTTTGGTCCCGAAGAAGGAGGGTGCTACCTCCCTCGTCGACTTCAGGCCTATTGCGTGCTGTAATTATCTATACAAGATAATTACTCACCTCATGTGTCGGCGTATGGAGGGGATTATGCAGGACTTGGTGTCTCGGAATCAAGCGGCTTTCATCAAGGGGCTCGATTGCTGAGCACAGTCTTCTTGTACATGAGATGGTGAGGGATTTCAACAAGCCGGGGGGATGAAGGCTTGTGTAAAGCTGGATTTGCGGAAGGCCTATGACACGGTCAACAGGGACTTCCTCTGCCACCTTATGCTTGCTATGGGGTTTGATGAGAGATGGGTGGCGAGGGTGAGGGAGTGCATATGCTCCCCACATTTTCGGTCCTCATTCAGGGTACTCCATATGGATGCTTCTCGAGCAACAGGGACTGCGGCAGGGGGACCCTCTCTCTCCGTACCTGTTCACTCTGGTGATGGAGTACTTCACTTGTATGATGGACCTGGCGGTGCATAGTAGGAAGATTGCTCCTCTTTTCAGGCAGGTCAAGCCGGTGGTGTCTCACTTGATATATGCTGACGACTCTTGGTATTCCTGCATCCATCTATGAGGGGGTTGAGGGCGCTTTCAGATATTATGGAGGAGTTTGGGCGGTTGTCCGGCCTGCAGCTGAATAGGGAGAAGAGTAGGGTCTATTTCAGCTCTCTGTGCACACTCAAGGAGGAACGGGCCCTTCTCTAGGAGTGGAGAAAGGAGAGTTACCGGTGAAATATCTGGGGGTCCCGTTGACGGTCAATTATGCCAGGGATCAGGATTGTCTCAGCCTGGTGGATTTTGCCCAAAGGAGAGTGGAAGGCTGGCACTGCTGGTCTGTCCTTTGGTGGCCGTATTGAGCTGATGAGGTCTGTTATCTCTGGCATCGCTATGTTCTGGTTGCAGTCGATTCAATTCCAGTAGCTACCATAAGGAAGGTGGAGTCCATTTGTGCTAATTTCATCTGGAGGGGAGGTATGCATGCGATCGCTTGGGAGCAACTCTGCCGGACCCGGGAGGAAGGAGGAGTGGGGTTGCGACCTCTTCGGCGGTTAGGGAGGCATCTGGGGTGCGGATGGCGTGGCAGTTCATCAAGGGAGGTTCCCTTTGGGCAGAGTGGCTGGCTAGCAGATATGTGCGGCAGATGAATTTCTGGTCTTGTAGGATTGATAACAATTTTTCGGTCTCATTTAAGGCTATCCTTAGGTGCAGACCGATCCTTCAGTCCGCTATATGCAGGATTATGAGAGATGGGACGAATACTGATCTCTGGCTGGACCCGTGGATGGAAAATGGCTCCCTTCTGGAGATCTTGGGGGCTCAGATGGACAGAGAGGCGAGCAGGGGAGTGAAATGTAGTCGGATTATCAGGGACGGGAGCTGGAGGCCTGAGGAGTATCCATACACGGCTCAGTTTGGGGAGAGATTCGTCGGATACTATCGATACTAGCCTGACTGAGGACTCCTGGAGTTGGGTTGATCCTGGTTCGGGTGGAGGGTCTGGGATATTCAGTTTTAAAAGTTGCTATAATTGGTTCGGACCCCACATGCAGGATTGCGGGAGTATGACTTTATCTGGGCGAAGGGGATTGCTCGCAAAATGCAGCTTTGTTCATACAGATTCCTTCTTGGCAGGTTGATGACTCGGGACAGACTTATTAGGTTTGGGATGCAGATTCCAGACCCGAAGTGTGTTCTCTGCACGGGTGACGCGGAGTCTATGGGCCACCTATTCTTTGAGTGTTCGTGGACTTGGCACATCTGGGAGGAGCAGTGCATGCGAGTGTTGGGTGGAGTTGGCAGTGCCAGAGATATCCGGGGGAGGGATCCTCAGCTGGATCAGAGACCGCCGAGGTATGGATCATGGTTGGGCCAAGATGGCTAGAGTTAGACTTGCAGCATCAGTTTGGCATGTCTGGAGGGAGCGCAACAGGCGTATCTTTGAAGGACTGGCTACCCCGCCAGTAGGAATTCTACATAATATAGAATTCCGACGTATCTGTAATGACCCCTTAACTGGGGAGGGAGATGTTAGAATAGTGTATTGTAATACCGATACCGTGATTTGCGTGGAATAAAATTTACCCTATTCCAATATATATATATATATATATATATATAATTTGCGCCTCGCTTCGCTCGGGCGCGCGCTTAAGTGCGCCTTCTGCCTCGGGCGATATAGACCCTTTGCGTCTCAAGTGCGCCTTGCGTCTTTGACTACCTTGACACTAATGAATTTAGAGGAATTATTCCCCCTATACCGAGCTATATTTGCTTCCACGAAGTGTGCTTCGTAAATCACTCTTGGTTTTCATGGCACATCCTTTGAACAGGTAATGATTATGACTCAAGTTTAAGTTCGCCTAAAAGGCATCAGATTTGTGTACAGGAGCACTATTTTAGGCTTATCCTGAGAGTCAGTAGCCTACCTCTCAGTTGCTCTCCAGAGTAACAAGGACAACGGGTTTCATGATTAACTTGATTAAAGTCCATGACTCCATTGATTTATTGCTTAATCTAACTGATTTAATGCTGTAAGTGATGTATTACCACTTGCCATTATGTTAGTGCATCTTAGGAGCAAGAAATATTCCAATCCTATTTCTCATAATTTATTTTATTATTATTTTCTTGTTTGCCTGTAACCCTCCTTTTTACCTTTTATTGCTTTACTGTGTTCCTCCAAATATATTTGGGCTTAATATATACTTTATTTTTCCCTCCGTATACCCACATATATTTTTAGATGATGATGTATTGCGTAATAAGAAGGTTGCATTAACTCTAGTTATGGATTGAATGATACAGGTTCATGAAATGGCAATGGTCTCATCCATCCAAGAAGCCCAAAAGGACAATTTACGGAGTTTTAATGAATATATGATGCAAGTTTTAGAGGTTAGCATGCTTTTATGGGTTCCCATTTCTTGAACAACTTAGTATGTATGTGGCAAAAATCTTCAGAGGATATGATGAATGCCTATTTTGCTAAGATGTATGCCTATGTTGAATTTAATGTTTTTTTTTACCGTCAAGGTTATAGGAGTTTCATTGTAATGTACGAGCCTATCAATATTTCTGTTTGATTTTTTTTTTTTGACTGTCAATGTTATAGAAGTTTCACTGTAAGTGACAAGTCTATCATATCTGTCCGTAGTAATTTTTTTTTCATATCTAACGTTAAAATCCTGTGAAATTATGCAGTACAGCAGTGTACTTGTCTAATATTATATTTTCAAAAAGTTTTATGTATATAACATGAATTTTAAGTTCATGATATCAGTTGATATTACCACATATAACGGAAAAGTGCCCAATGGCTTAAGGAACAACATTTCAGCATTAGCTTAGTGTGAAGAATGATACATGACCTTTCCCTTGTAGATGAATGAATTGTTATGGAGGAACAATAAACATATCTTCATTTCTTATACAACAACAGTCTCAATATGATACCTTGATTAATTTTTGCAATGAGAAAAATCTAAATAGCGAAGAGTATTGCATCATTATGACAATCTGCTCATGCAACCTCTAGTTATCCAGTTGTATTTAAAATTTTAAATCTCTCTTGAAGTGTCAATTTTGACATCTAAATGCATCAGAACATGCAGAGTCCAACCAGATTCTGTGATATAGGACACCATGTCATAGTCCGGGTGCAAGTGCTAGGTGACTGCTTACGTTGTGTAGTATACTTGTTAGCTGATGGTTCATTCTCAGAGATAATTATGCTTGGACTAGTTTTTCATAGAATTGAGGAAAATCCACTTGCATAGCAAGAATACTTCGCAATCAAACGTCCAGGTTGATGAATATTGGAGGTGATCCTTTGTGGATAGTTCTCGGAGATAAATGAACATTTCTTTAACTTGCCATTGGATTTGATACATTGTTCTTTCTGGGCACTTCTTTGGCACTTTGGCCTTAAGTTAGCATCTTTGCTGAATTCTATGATACACAATAAAGATTCACCACAGCTGTGTACCACAGTGTAATGCAGCCATTCTACACACATGGTTCATGTGAGAAAGTACTGCTTACAGGAGCTTCCAACGATAAACCGTGTACTGTAAAGACGATGTATGATGATGAGTTGGGGTGCTCTGGATACTAATAGAACACAAATGAACAAAAAAATCGATGTGTACGGCAGTTGGACAAAAGTAAGCTTGAAGGCAAGATGTAAAGTGCATGAATTGTGAGGATCATCTAAAGTGCCTTCAAATGAAGTTGCATGTCATAGACTGTCATTCTAACATAATTACTGCTGAATGGAAAGCAGTAAATGGCATTTCTCAGGCACTGTACCAATGGCGGGTACATTTTTTTTTCCTTCTAGGAGCGAAAGTACATAACTTAAAATTTTATTTAAAAAATAATGATAAATCTTAAAAAGTCTCAATATCCAAGATAACAATAAAACTGCTTACATTACCAAGGTTAAAAACTCGGATTCGATAACGGTTTCAAAACCTTCCTAAGAGTATCAGTTTCAGTAGTTATGAGGACTTTTTGTGGTTATGGAATGGTTGGTTTTGATAGTTTCGACTGTTTCAGGAAACCAATGCTTCAACTGTTTTAAATGTATGTGCTTCCTAGATTGCTATCACTCAAAGTCGTATGTCAGTTTTTAAAGTTGTAAATGATAACTACGTGGGAGTGGGCCCTACATTAGTTGATAGAGATTAATTTCATAAAGGTAAAGGGGAAAGATGATTATTAGAGAAAAGAATTTTATCCACAAATTTATAGTGGGAGCATAATGTATACTTTATACACAAATAAAATAATAAGTGTAATCCACCCAATTTTGGCTCTTAAACTCTAAGCTTCCATTTACAAGCTAGCCACTTTACCACCTTTACTATGCTCTGGTGGTTGAATTTATAAATAAATAATGAAAAATAACAAGACCAACAAAGACTATAGAAGGAAATAAAAAACACAGGGAGAACGGCCACCTACCCCGGCCATAGGTGGGACCACCCCTTCCATGTACCTGTTTGACAACAAACTCTCAAGTTTCTGGAGTTTTCGTTACGTACTTTCTTCATTTTTTCTATTACAGATAGATGCAAATGTGAGTTGGATTAACACTTGTATTTGGATATACATGGGGTGGGATCTAATCATTTACATACTTTTGTGTTGTGACATAGTTTGTGGGACTTAGACAGCATGTGCATGCGGGCATTCCGTAATCAAGATTAAAAACATGGGGCCAAGAATATATGGAGCATTTGTATGAGGAGCTGTTAGTTCAGTGTCTTCAGTCATTCTTCATTATTCTCATCTTTTATACATTTTTATAATGGATAATGGAAAATGGAAATGGAGAGGTGAAGAAGTCTTCAAAATGAAAAATAATGCTTGCAGTCTAGTTTTATACTTCCAGGTTAAACTTAGATATGATTGATGTTTTATCCTAACATTATGGATCATCAAGACATTGGTTCTCGCTTGCAACACTCATTTAATACATGACGACGTTCCTATCAAAACCTGAAAATGTTCTCTTTTAGCCTTTAGTTGTCTTCAATTAGTTAAGCACTTGGAGGCGTTAAATTTTGTTTTTTAACATTTACCATCTGCTTCTTGCATCCTCATACTTCTATAGTTTGCTACAGGATGACTGGCAAAAGGAAAAGAGGGATTTCCTGCAGAGCTTAAGCCGGCTTTCTTCCTTACCGAGGACAAACAATAGCCTTTTGAGCAGCGGGATCAGCCGTGCAGGTCAGGTGTCATCACTACCATCCAGTTCTCAGATATCTGGCGGTCCATCAGGCATGGAGCTTATGACCAACAAGTCTATTATTGAAAATAAGGCTTCAGTTTATGCCGAGGTTGTGCGTAATCTCAATGAAGCAAGGTCACGTGGACTTTCATTTAAAGTAAGTCGCAACCTCCATCTTCGAATGCAACTTCATGTATACAACTGGTTGTTGCTGATTTACATGTCTTTCTACTTGTTTGGCAACCGTCGGACAGGTACCAACACAATTCTCCTGATGTTTGCTGTCTTCTTCTACGTGCAGTGCACTAGTTAAAAGATCTTTATTAATTAAAAAAATTCAACCTAAAAAATACTGTATCTGTTTAATTTGTTTCTCAGAAGACTAAGACTAATTATCCAAACGTATGAAAGAAATATCATACATAAGAATTACTGTTAGTCTTAAACAAACAGAATAGATGTCTTGATTTTGAAATAATAGAGGAAGGATACTACATTAATTTTGATTAACCGATGCTACCACTTGAAATAAGATCGCAAAGAACTCTTATATTTTAAATACAAACAGGCAGTTGGATAATGGAATTAGTCAAGGAGGGAGAAAATGCAATTTATCCATATAAATTTGAGTAGTTGTTTGATTAAACCCACCCAAATAAATATCTTGATGGCGACATGGAATTTGTTGATAGACAATCGAAAATTTTTAAAAACCTTCAATGTGGGCAACAGAGTGACAACGTGGCTATGATCAAGATTTTTTTTTTCTACCGAAACTATGCCTTCAATTACTTGACGTATGTTAAGTTTTGAGAGCATTGAATATTTCATTTACATATTTAAAGGCATTCTTATCTAATAGATGGAAAAGATCCGTGTGAGTGATTATTTACAATATTTAGGATCAATCAATCGTCGTCGTGGAGAGATTGAGAAAGTTGTCATGCATAGAATTAAAACATTATGGTTGAAATAGTGTGCTTCTGGAGTTCTTTGTGATCAGTGTTTTAAAATCCGTGAGACACACTCCAGGCGTTGGGGTTCTCGGGGCCTAGGTGCGAGGGGACGGCAGACATGAGCTTCAACAACTAAACGAGACATATAACTTTAGCCTTTTTAAATAATATAGTTTGAATGAATAAATAATATCATATGCAATCAACTCATAACATCATTAAAATATTAAAAAAATGGAGTCTAATCAATTCATAGCACCCATACAAAATCAACAACTAATAGTTATTCATCATCAAAACTCAAAAGAAACTATCACATTTCAGATAATAGAAATGGGCAAAACCCTAAAGTTTATTATCATCCATATTATTATCTTCATCACGAACACTACCAAAGGTTTTGTATTCTTTATCATCGTCATTATCAAATGCGAAACCTGGGACAATATTTTTAACAAGGTTGTCTTGATTGACTACTTAGCATCATATCTCAAGGTAGTGAAGTTATTAATTACAATAGAAAGATTAGCTAAACTATTATTAGAATACTAACACAAGGATAAACTACTCGGTTTCATTCCCCGCTCGGTCCAAGACCTTGGAATGAGTAATCAGTTTACTCGATAAAACTATTATTTTTAAATAGAAGATCAAATATATATGTCAAGTAATACTAATTAATAATAACAATTATGAGACAATAATCACAAACATAGTTCAAAATATTAAAACCAATGACTAGCATGAGTAAGTACAAAGAGAATAACATTGATAACAAATCATTGCTACTAAAAAGAAATAAGTCTCTTATTTAGTTTTACACTTTGTTGAGCAAACCATTAAGGCAAAAGTAGTCCATACAATTAACAAAAAAGTGCTACAAAGATAAAACTATAAATGACATGTCAAACGCCACTTCATGATTTTAGGTTTTTTCCTCCTCTTCGTAGCCCCCCTAGTCGAAAGGGGAAGAGAGAGAGAGAAAATCAATGAGCTGGTCGGGTTTTGGTTTCAACTTTCACCCAAAATTCATTTTTCAATAATGCAATAAACGGTTAATCTGGTCAGATAATAAAAGTTGGCCCGATAACTTGTTTTCAACAGATTAATCTGGCTAGCCAATTAATTGGAGCGATTAATACATATCCAATGCGGACTTGGTCTGAGTTTGATTTATCGGGTGAGTAATTCGATTTTTCTTTTTTTGCAACACTGCTAACACATATGTACTCCAAAAAACAGAACAAAATAAAAAGATGAGAGAAGACCGTCTTACATGATTTGGACACATGCAACACATACCAATGGATGGTCCCGTAAGGAGTGATAATATAGTAGTTAATGGGCCCGCTATGACTATAGTTAGGCGTAGACGGACATGGTTGAACTTTGAAGTGTGAAAGAAGGGTAAAGTTTTTGTTAGCATTAGAGAGGACATTGCCCTTAAAAGAGTCAAATGAATGACGAGGATTCAAACATCCGACCCCAAAATTTGGGATGAAGGTTTTGTTGTTATATCGTGTGAATCATACGTTATGTATTTGAATAAATGCGCGCTTAGCCTTCATGAGCCTCGCTCCTTCGCCTTTTAGACCCTTTTTGCCTTAGTGCACCTTGCGCCTTTAATAACTCTCCCTTAAATGAATACAAGATTTTTAAAAATAATTTGGTAGAGGACATATATTACCTAGCTTCTAGGGTACTAGAAGAGTAAAAAAAAAGAGTTTCCATATTAGGGAAACTAGTAAGAAGAGGGTGCTGATTAGACTCAACGTTTCAAAAGGCGAGAGACAGTCATGGCACTTTTGTCTTCTAGAGCCTAGGTGCGAGATGCACAAAATAACAACACATTTGTAGATTTTTTTTAATAATATAGTTTCTAATAAACAAATTCATATTATGTCTAATTAATTCATAACACCATTAAAACAATAAAAAAATTGAAGTACATAAAATCATAAAGATAGCAACTAATAGTTAATCATCATCAAAACTCAAAACAATCACAAGTTCATAATAACAAGAAATTAACAATCCTAAAAAGATCATGGTCCATATTATAATCTTTTTCACCAAGAGTACCAATGTATTTATATCCTTCATCATCATCAACAACCTCCAATCAAATTTATTAATTACACTAGAAAGATAAGTTGATATTTGATAGTGTTCTATTCTTAGGATCCGGTTGTTGACAATGTTTTCAACCATGATCTTTTCTTGATTGACTTGATAACACTAAAAGCCATGGTAGAAATCTATTAATTATATAGAAAGATTAGTTAAATTATTATATAAACACCAAATAGTAATTTTTTTAATCTATTACATAAAAGAAAGAACAAAGTAAAAAGAAATGGAAAAAAAAATACAAAGTTAATAAGCCTCGTGTTTCATATGCACATTAAATGTAGGCATGAGGCGTGACGCATGAGCCTAGGTGAATGAGCCTTGATTCATAGAAATGAGGCACATGGGTGAGCCTCGAGCCTCAGGCAGCGGGCGCACCTAGGCATGAGCCTCACGTGCTTTTTAAAACACTATTGGACTATTAGTAACAGAAGGACTTCTATTTAAGTGAAGTGGGAGAGAGAGTAGATACATCAACATGCTTTTAAAACATTACACACAAAGGTAATGATTGAAAATATTGAACAAGCTCTTGATTGAGGGAGAAGGGTGACACAGATAAATTGACTTAGCTATTTGGGGCTGACGAAGATTAAATAACACTTAAAAATAATAATATTGTTGCATTCTCATCATGCTTACAGCTCAATTACTATGGATATATGTGTCTGCCTTATCTGCAGTTAGCAGTTTGTGTCTCTTAAATAAATCACTCTATATTCTTGTGACAAGTAGGTGGCTACATTTGTTAATGTAAATTGTTCTTGCACCAGCATTGATTATTTATCTTCTGGTTTAGCCTGCTGTAGCTTTCAGGGGTGCTTATGAAGGTTTGGGTCTGGGCATATCTAGTGGAAAATCAGTCTCTATGCAGAAAATCTGGCACTTGATTCAGGTATATAGCTTTAGTGCTTTACTCATACTATGCCTAATTTCAGGTCAAATAGTTTTCATATGCAACAGAAATGCAATTAAAACATTTTGAATCTGCCTTGGAGATTTAGTTTTATCTTCTAACTGCATGATCCAGACATTGGTTGGTGAGGAGTCTACTGTTCGGCCAAATATTTCAAGAAAAATGTCATTGGTGATAGGGGCAAGGCGTCACCTAGAATGGGGACATGAAAAGCACATCTGGGATACCATTCAAAGCCATCCTGCACAGGTAACATGTCTAATTTAATCAATAACGAATATGGATGTCATGTACCTTACCTTAAATTTACACTTAATGGGTGGTCGTCAAACTGGTATTATTCTTCTACTACAATGAGTTTATCTACTTGCATTGATGTGTATCTGTAAGTATTCATTACTTGCAGCTGCATGAATGCTGCTAGTGATTTTAATAATTGGGCTGTAGAGGCACCAGAAATATCTTTTTGCTACTAATAATTTTTCAAATTTCGCTTGAGAACTTTATTTGGGATCATCTAGTACTCCAAAGTATTCCAGTCCAGAGTTTGATTTATCTTCATCACTTTCCATTTCACTTTTTATTTCATGCACATGATAAACTCCATTTTGGTGCTTTAGTTCTATTTGTGGAATAGTGTGTTGAAACAAAAATGTGCACTGCAGATTGTATATGGTTCACTTGCCGCTAGCAGCATGCCATCACCCATTGGCATATATTTTAAGTCTGCTAAATTGCATATCAAGCAATTGCCTTTGGTTGGATGTTTTACTATGCTTACCATGGCTTGCTTGTCACTAGTGGCAGTTTTGTCTACATAATAGTTCAGCTTTTCTTCCTAACTTGCACTTGAATATGAATAGTGCTTCTTAGGCTGTGATGCTAAACTACATAATGTCTTGATTTTACTTCATGTTTTCGTAACTCACAAGTGGCAATTACTTTTTTTCTTTTTTGTATCAGCACATAACTGTATAAAGATCTTTTCCATGTCTTGCATACACATTTTTTACCTTTCATTTTTTGTTACTCGTCCGCTCATTGATATTTTTACTTGGGCGTATTTATAATAAAAACTCACGACAACAGTTAGTTGGTTTTCTATCAGCACATAGTCATATAATAGGTATTTCTCTGTCTTGCATAAACAACCCTTTACCCATACTTTGCAATATTGGCTGATACCAATCCGATACCCGCCGATACTGATATGGTTTGGCATGTCCCGATCCGATACCGACCGCTACCGATACTGACCGATACCGACGTTCAGGGTCTCTTTCCCAGTCAATTCGGTAAAGACAATTGAATGAAAATGACCAATCAACAAGGTTGTAAAAGCATAGTAAGGTTGTAAAAGCTTATAAATGAAGAAAATTTGTTTATCGCAAGTAAACCTATCAGTAAGAGTGACTATTATTTTCATTCAATTTCAAAACTATTAAGAAACAACACAAAAGATACTTAAAATTATACCTAGATGTATAACATTTTTTTTCTTCTAAATTTTAATAATTTTATTAATAATATTTGCTTTCTGGTACCAAAAAATACGATGCTCCGATCCAATACTGCCAATCCTGATACTCGTAGGAAGGGTTCGATAGCTATTCCGATACCAATATTGCAAACCTTGCTTTTACCTATTTCCTTTTCTGTTATTTATCCGTTCCTTGATAATTTTTTTCTTCGACACTTCATAATAAATCTTACTCCAAGTTGTCTTTTTACTTGATCTTGGGCATTGGTGTCTTGGTGTACCTTATACATTTACTTTAGGTCTGCTGAATATATGTAGCCATTTTCTCTCATTTGACATTTTTATTTCTTCATTTTCCTTAGGCTGCTCTAGGTGGAGCTGTTGGCAATTTGCAAAAAGTTCAAGCATTCCTCAGGGTAGTTTGTTTGTAAATTCATTTTGTGATTTTGGTCATGTTGATTTATTGTTGGTTTCTTTATTTTAGTTTCAACAATTTTTTTACTAACAGGTACGATTAAGGGATCATGGTGTCCTAGATTTTGATGCAGGTGATGGACGTAGACAGCCGCCCATTGATACCACTTGGCAACAGGTTCAACCCGTGCCATTTACATCCCACTTCCAGTTTGCAGCTATGTTAATTTAATTGTCCGTCATATTAAGTTCTTTTCTCATTGTTACTAGTAAAAATAAGGTCTTATGAATTAATCTTTTAATTAAGGATTGGAATATGGAAGAGATATTTCTAGATGCCCTAAATCAGGTTGCATGTTTGAATAAGAGTATCTATCGCTGGCTAATCAGGATATGGAATTTACTTTTCTGAATCAGTTTAGAAAAAGAAATGAGAAGAATCTGAAGAAGTTTGTAAAGGTTTTAGGCTATGTTGTACTGGGCGCTAGGCGAGGCGAGGCGAGACCATGCCCGCCTCCTAGGCGCCCGCCCAGAATTTCTGGGTTTTGTAAATATTCTGGGTTTTGTAAGTATGTGTAAACATTGTAGAAGGCAGTAGCTGCAGCAGAAGGCAGTAGCATAAGGCACTAGCAGAAGGCAGCAGTAGCAGTAGCAAATATTGTGTAAAAGAAAATTATTGGTAAAAAGCCCATAGCCCATCTGAGATACCACCGCCTAGGTGGCCGCATTGCCTCCCCTGGTCGAACCAAGGCACCCGCCTAGGCGGCCCTCGCCTTCCACTGCAAAAAAACTCCCCTGGTCGAGGCGGCCAGTTCAAAAATGGCACGCCTAGGAGCTCATAGGCGTCGCCCGTAACAACATAGGTTTTAGGGATATATTTCGATCAATTTTCTATCTTGAATAAGAGTAGTTATAAATCAGGAGACTCAAATTATAAATTGTACATAGCTGTCTATTCTTATATTCTGAATAAGTTCTGTCACATTGGAAAGTAAACCACAGGTTGTTTAGAAAATTATATAAGAAAGGCTACAGCTTTCAGAAATAGCAAGTAGAGCTGCGAAAGTGCTATATATTACATCAAGTATGCACATTCTAGTAAGTGCGAAGCTTGCATATAGTATAGACACTACAAATGTACATGGACAGTTCTAGGGCGTTTTCTGCTGTCTTATGTCCTTCAAAAACTTCCTTTGTCCATTTATTGCACATTCTAGTAAGTGCGAAGCTTGCATATAGTATAGACACTACAAATGTACATGGACAGTTCTAGGGCGTTTTCTGCTATGTTTGCCTATTTAACTGGTACACAATAAACCCTTCCCTATGTCCTTCAAAAACTTCCTTTGTCCATTTATTTCACAGTTAGTTAATTTGAAAGCATTTCACTTTGTATTTCTGGGAACTTTAATGTCTGATCACAATAAACATTGCAAATTTTCAATTTGGACGACCTTTCGTGCAATTTGAGTTTTGCACCCTATACTTCTAAAGGAGATCAAGAATCTTGCAGTCTCTATGGCATAAAACGCACATCCCTGCATAATTGCTTACAGTACCTTGTTATAACCGTTTCTCTTTGTTCACGTGCAGATCTATTTTTGCCTGAGAACAGGATATTATGATGAAGCAAGAAGTGTTGCTCAATCATCTCGTGTAGCACACCAATTTGCCCCTCAGGTGAAACAGTACTTCTGTTCTGATAGTTGAAAAATCTATTAGATATCCTGACATGATGTTGTGCAGCTTGCGGAATGGATTGCTAGTGGAGGAATGGTCTCTCCAGAGACTGCTGCTTCTGCTTCTGAAGAATGTGAAAAAATATTGAGACTAGGTGATCGAGCAGGTAGACCTGGGTATGACAGGAAGAAGTTATTACTTTATGCTATCATTTCTGGATGCCGTCGTCAGATTGACAGGCTGATTAAAGACCTACCAACACTTTTCAATACCATAGAGGATTTTCTTTGGTTCAAACTGTCTTCTGTACGAGACTGTCCAAGTGGATCCTCCTCTGTTGTTCTGAGTGAGGGTTTAGTTCCGTATAGTCTGGATGATCTTCAAGCTTACCTTAACAGATTCCAGCCAATGCACTACACAAAAAATGGGAAGGACCCTTTGGTCTATCCATATGTTTTGCTTCTGAGCATTCAGTTACTTCCGGCAGTCCAGTACTTATCTAAGGAAATGGGAGAGGAAGGATACAATATTGATGCTGTTCATATCGCAGTTGTTTTAGCAGATCATGGGGTTCTTTCTGAAGGTGCAGGAACTAATCATAAGTGGGTGCTATGGATGCATGCGCTGAAGTTGCCAGTATTATACGTCATACGGTTCAACCTACTTGCGTCATGGCAATCTTCCACTAGCATTGGAATATTATGCACAAGCAGCTGCTGCAATGGGTGGAGGAGAGCTATCGTGGATTGGCCAGGCCAACAGTGATCAGCAAAGACAGAGAGGCATGATGTTAAGGCAACTGCTCACAGAAATTTTGCTAAGGGAGGGTGGTATCTTACTTTTGCTTGGCCCAAGAGGTATCGGAGAAGAAGGTGAACTGAGAAAGTATTTGATGGATTGGAAATCTCAACACCAATTTCTACTCGAAGCTGCTCATCAGTGTCAAGAGGCTGGGCTCTTTGAGAAAGTAGGTCCTTGTTTATATCCTGTGGTTCCAGTTCTGGGTTTCTTGTACTGATGCAAAACTTGGAATCCAGCTTTAGATAAATGAGTTTGAATGAACTCATCTTTCTTTATTGTTGCTATTTATGATTAAAGTGTACTTTGCATTTACCAAACTTGATTACATTTTCCTCCTTTGCATTAATGTTTGTAGAGCATCACTGATATATTAGTTGACAAATATTGGTGCTTAGCTTTCTTCTTGTTGTCATCGTCGGGATATTTTTCTTGACAGTCTTAACAGCAAGTTTGTTTTGTTACCTATTGCAGTCTGTAGAAATTCACAAGAGAGTTGGAGCCTTTGCAATGGCATTAGAAACAATTAATAAATGCCTCTCAGATGCAATATGTGCAATGTCACGTGGTAGATTAGATGGTGACAGCAGAGCTGCTGGTCTTCTTCATTCTGGCAACGATATCTTGGAAACTTCCAAATATTCAGCTGAAGTCAGGTAGCCAAATATTATTCTGAATTCATGTCAACCTTGCACTTTGACTGTAGTAATTGGTTTCATTTTCTTGACGTTTTTGATAAAATTGATTGTGATCTTTTTTATCCAGACGAATATCCTATGTTTTATGACCATTTTCAGTATGTTCTTTACCTACTGAAATGTTTATTTGTTGAATACTTGTTCCCTTTTTTATGAGCATGGACAAGATGACTTACACATGACTATCCTACGTATATATTCAACAATGTAAAGTCTAGTCATTCTGAAAACTCCTTTTATAAGATTCTATATTTGTTAATTCCGGCGAGCCTAGCAATCTAAATGAGCACTGTGAAACTTGTGTCAAACTCCTAGACTGTGGGTCATTGGAGTAAAAAAGACGTATATATTTCCTTTTTTTAAAAACCTTTCGAAGGTTATTTTGACCAATCTTTCCCATCCATAAAGTGATTTATATCTTACTACACTTTATTCTTGCTTTCATTGTTATACATACCCTAGCATGCGAACTCATATGTGGTGGTACTGTGGTAGAATAGCAGACAATACTCTGATATTATGGTGTAAGGTTTAGCTGCAGCCGTGTAAGGTTAGTTGTGGTATTGTTTGGTAATGCAAATCTCTGATATAGTGGTGATATGGAATCTATAACTATCTCCTTTCTTAGGTCGTTCTTCCTAACTCAATTAGTGCCTTCCTTGAGCCCATCATACGAGTTATCCCCTTTCTGATATTAAGAACGATCTCCCATATTATTCACTTGAAATCTCCAGAGTTACTCGTTAATGTGTTCTACAGAAACTGATATAGCGTTATTATCTAGGTTGTATAGACACGGACACGGATACTGATTCAGATACATACACGATACAGATAGGCAATCAGCATTTTTGGGGATACGGGTACGGCATGGATACAATTATATATACACATGGAGATATCTATACATATTTCATATATTACATCTTAATAATATCTATATTTATGCATATTTTGGTAGTAACTAGGTGATTCAATGAAAAGAGAGAGTACTTTCACATATCTCAATTATGTCTGGCATGATTGCAAATATGTCAAAATTACCTTCAACTTGTTTTGGGTCTCTTAGGGGCCTAGATGTGGGTGAGCCTTATCCATCAAGTGTGTCAAATAAGTATGTTGTCCAATGCGTTCCGGATATGGATACGGGTATGCATATGGTTCTTTCGAGGAGTATCCGTGCAACATAGGTTATCATTTTGCTGATCACTTTCTATAATAGATCTCATCAGTGTGTAATTAAAAATACTGTGACCTTCTTATGGACAAATTTAACTTTGGTATGAATGCGACCTAATCCATTTTGATTTAGTTTTGCTCTACGCTAATTTATTTTCACTATTTAGCAATGCGAGCTGTCGAAATCTGATTATTCTTTCCAATGTGTTGGAAGTGTTATGATGAGTTAACATGGATACTGAAATCATTATGCCACATAGCCTCTAAAAGTAAAGATCATTAGAGTTTAGATTTTAGAAAGGTGCCATGACCAAGCACCACCCGTGGCGATAACCAATCAAACTATGAGATCTCCTACCACATAACCTGATTCTTGCATTAATTTAAGTGAGAAAAGTTGGCCTTGACCACCTACATATGATAATTGTGCTATCTTATACCGCATTTGGTTCCTTAAAAGGCTTAAATTCTTGCTCATAAAAGTTCAACCAGTTGAAATAGATAGAAGCCACTGAACTTGTTCTGGATAGAGTTCGAAGTTCGAATCAATAAACGGTATGACAACTTGAGCAGTAAACACTGGATCTGATACTCCATGTACCCTTTTCCTTTCCACCTTGAGAGGAGAACCACATTCACCATAAATTACAGGAGGCAATCTTGGACAATTTTCTCCAGGCTTATTTCTTCAAGCTGGATGCTGCAGAAAAGGTTATGGAGCTTAGTTAGATTCACATAATTTATCTGGTGGATAATGGACAACTAATGCTGGATTAAAATATTAAGTTTAGGACATCATGCCAAGATGTCCTGATGCCTGTAGATGTAACATGTCAGAAGTTTTCCAGACTACTATCATATAGAACGTTACAAATTAGTTGAACTACAGGATTCAACGAGTTATTTTTGTACTGACCATGCACCATTTCTTTCTAATTACTTAAGCTACTGATACAGCCTAGAGAAGGAGCTTATTTCTGAACAGCAAACAGTCCTGAGGCAGCTCGAGGCAATTCTATTTGTCCATAAGTTAGCCCGAGCAGGCCAGCATGTAGATGCTCTAAGGGAGGTTACTAAGCTCTCTTTCCTTCCACTAAATCCTCGAGCTCCAGATGTTTCCATGGACATATTCCGCAACTTGTCTCCTCATGTTCAAGCATGTGTACCTGATCTCCTCAAGGTTGCTCTTAGCTGTGCGGACAACGTTACTGATACTGATGGCACACTCCGTGCATTGAAGTCTAAGGTACTTTTCTGTCCGTTCTATTTTCTATTGCACAAATCTTTATACTAAGTGTAAAACATGCAGATATAAAAAAGTTTGAACATAGTAACTGAAACATGGTGCATGGATGTAAGTCACATACAGAATAGATATATGTGGATTTCCAGCCTATGCCTGAAGTATGCACCTTCTGTTTGATGTATGATTGATCCATTTTGGATAAGAAGTTTTTGAAACATTCGACAATTGCTCCATTTGCATTTTAAGAGATGTAAACCATAAGGGCTGACCATTCATTCAGGTGTGCTAGGGTGGGTTGCCTTTTGTCTCAAAGAAAAAGATGTAGAATTGTGAACTAAATCGCTCTATCGCTACATCCATAAGCACTGGGTGGAATATCATTTTTATCAGCATAAATCATAAAGGAATCTTGAAAGTTTTTTTTTTCCTTTCTAAAACTGCCATGGCTATGACTCATCAATATCATGCTTGAACTCGGTGTTCCTTAGTGCCTTGTAACCGCAGCAAAATAGTAATAAGCAAGGAGGGAAAGCCATCAGTCTTGTAAATGGATCTGAGTTTGGATATGTTGTTATGGGCCTCTCCACCAAGTATCCCTCCCTCTATTTCCGTGTGAGAGTTCCATTTAAGTCATTAACATGTGTGTGTGAGAGAGAGAGAGAGCTCCATTTAAGTCATTAATGTCATAACCAACATTAAAATGAAACAAAAGTCCTAGAGGAACTCGTGAGTTCTTAGTTTTAAATACTCGGCCATTAATAGCCGTTGGATTACATGCATCTCATCCCTTGATCTTTTTCAAGGACCTAAACAGAAAAAGACAAGGGCCTAACTGCAAAATTAATGCCACGTTTCATGACTATATTGTAAGTTGCTATTTGAGTTCTTGTAGTCGAACTCAAAATGAAAATCTTTGCAGCACATGATCATAAATATGATAATAATGGCTGCTTGTAAATTTTGTGATTCTCATGTGTGCTATCATCTTGCAGATTGCAAACATCGTAGCTAATAACATGAGCAGGAATTGGCCGCGGGATCTGTATGAGAAGGTTGCCCGAAGCATATAACTCTGTTGCTTGCAATCAAAGTACGCTAGCTAGTCTCTGCCACTCACCCTGAAGGACCATTTGAAACAGCGAAAACCAGAAGCTAGTTGTATCTTGCAAGCTCTAGAGCGAAAGCGGCCTTGTTATGAGCCGAAAGTTTTAGTGTTTCTGTTCTCTACCTACATTTGATTTGTACCTGTAACTAGTTTGGCTTATATACAGGCAATTGAACTGGTCACTGTAAAAGATGGAAATTCATGGTTGAATGTTGCGGTTTTATCGATTGTAATGCTGGGAGTGGTCTATCTAGTTCCAAGTTCTCTAAGAGAATATTATGACCGCAGTGGCTTTAGTTCTCAGGATGTTATGTTTCCTGGTCATGTTCAAATGATATCTTGCTTATGTTTTCTTTTATGCACTTGGAGAGACCATCCGGATGGTACTTTCAGGATAGTTGCTGCATTTTTTTTTCATCAATGTTTTTCCGGATATGACAAATTTGGATCTTCATGTTCGGAATGCTAAATCTAATTAGAATAACTGATCATAGACAGAAAACTTTTACATAATGTCTCCTATCAAGCTTAGTTCACTCTCGTCTGTGTTTTGCTTAGCTATATATTCTTTTCTCCTCTCTCAGAAAACAAAACTTATTAGTCTCTAGCTACAAGCCCGAAAGATGACGATTACTTGTGTGACGTCCCTGGTGGTCCTTGTATGCTCGGCGGCTGCTTTAGCGAAGGGCGAAGAGGGGCAGGGAGCCTCTTCCGTATTCGGGACTCCTTAGTACAGAGATGTTGGGGCAGCCAAACTATGGTCCGCCATTCCTGTCTCTGGCCGGGAGGGATCATGAAGGGAACTGGCAGAATTTTCGTATCATCCTTAATTTCCTTCAACTACATGCATCTAGTACTAACTACTTGTACATTTCTGCCTCCTCCAACTCCTCCTCCGCCTCATCCTCCTATGCCTCCTCGCCTCCTCCGCCGCCGCCGCCTCCTCCTCCTCCTCCGCATTGTCACCATATCTCCCTGATCACCCGTTCTTGTCCGTCCGCCTCGCATCCATCTCCCCGATCACCTGTTCTTGTCCGTTCGTCTCGCGTCCATCTCCCCGATCTTCGGCGGCATCCGCTCCCCAGCGCCCCCTTGCCCCCGCCGCCACGCGCAACGGCGCCCAGCGTCGACCGCGCCCCCGCGTCCAGCAACAGCAGCGGCAGCAACGCCCCGCGTCGACTGCGCCCCCGCGCCCACGCCGGTGTCCGCTCCCCCGCGCCCCCTTGCCCCTGCCGGCCACGTGTAGCGGCGCCCCGCGTCGGCCGCGCCCAACAACAACAACAGCGGCAGCGGCGCCCCGTGTCGACCGCGCCCCCGCGCCCAGCAACAGCAGCGACAACGGCGCCCCGCGTCGACCAATGCCGGCGTCCGCTCCCCCTTGCCCCCGCCGGCGTCCGCCTCTAGAAACCCTAATTCTTTGGGGGTGGGCTAGCCCCAAGTAAAATTCAGACTGTCCCCAGTAAAAGTTCCACTATACTGGACTATCCCCTAGTAAGGATTAGCCCATAGCAAATGTTGGGGTGTCCTTAGAATTAAACAAACATTTGCATAAGTGTTATGTCTTTCATACAAAGGATTGGTTGTTACCCAATCTATATTATTGCAAATACCTCAAATGTATGTTTCAAATATACAATAATATGCTATATAGTTACGCTTGGGTTCACAGTCATTCATTTCATATGGTTGAATGCCAAAGGGTGTTTGGAAAGAAAAATGGTTCCCGAAGAAAGAAAAAAAATATCCCCACCCAAAGATTCACTTTTCCTCCCAATTTTCTTCATTTATTACAAAAAATTATGACTAAACTATCCATGCTCAAAGATATATTCTGGCTATATTTCTGATCTTTCTAAACATCAGAAAAAAAAATAGAAATTATAATTTTTATGTCCATGAAAAAAGAAAGAATTAATTTCCTTGTCCTTTCCTTTCCGCAAATTAACCAGCCCTAAGGTATTCTCAATATCAAGTAGCATACTCCAATTATGCACGGTTGTCATTACATCAGTCAACCATTAAGAATCTCTTTCAATGTGTACTTTAATTTAAAAAAAGAGCAACAATGATTGTAACAACTATAATATAAAACAATCGTAGTAGTTTGCTTACCTGTGGTCTTCAGGAACTTTTAGGCACAAGAACATGATAGAAGGAACATTGAGCAATGAACATGGAGGCTTATGAACAATAAGTTTACAAATTGACAAATAATTTATTACATCTTATTTGACTCAGACCTCCTCACAAACAATCAACTCTATTTTTCATATGGTGAGAAAAAAAAACAAAGGGAAAAACTCCAACCAACCAAAATAAGAAGGAAAGAAAGCAATATACGTGGTATAAAGGTTCCGGGAAAGCATGGGAACTTTAGATGTGTAGGTAAAGAGAGTAAAATTGTACTCCCTGACACAATGAACATGTTTCTTGCCTATTGTCCTGGAAATCGCATACAATTCTCTAAATCCTTCCATCTTCCCGAACCTCCACTTTGTGGTTTTGACGAGTCAAGTGGCGCATGGCCACCTCTGACATTTGATTTCTTCCTCTTTGGGTAAATAACGGAAGCAGTGTCCACCAAGGGCCCTGACCATGTTGATACGCTCCCCTTCTGGTAGGGGAACACCGACCATGGTGAGCGAAGAATGATCTGGGACCTCAAAGGAAGGATCCATGTGATTTAGTGAGCCCATAGGAAAGCCGAGAGCACCATCTTCATGAGGTGGAGGGAACTTCTCACTCTTGCACTTGGCGTTGGCACGTGTTATTAACCGTCTTCTCTGTTGTTACAACACCAATTCAATCAATATATATATAGCTTTTGACCTAGAAATTAGGCTAGATATCGTGATAATTCCATCCATCACTTCCTTTATAATAAGTAGCAACAAACTAATGGTATGGGTGAGAATTACTATCACAAATTGTGAGGTGAAATGAAATAAATAGGTTCCTGGCAAATTGAGATATTAAAGATATAATTATGATGTTCTAGGAGATACGACAATATAATAGATCAAGAAATCAAGGTAAAAGTCACGGATTTAGCCCAAACGTGAATATGTTGAAAGCCTATGGTCGACTGTGCCAGGCCTTCACCCAAGAAACGATGGAGAGAGAAGGCTATGCTACTAAGCGGATTACATCCAAATGTCCAATCCTTACAATCTCCATTAAGGTGGATGAATCATCTTTTGCCTCCTGAGCTCCATCAAATGGCATTAAGACAAGACCAACCTGTGTCATCAATATCTTCACAAGGTGGCCAATATACTGCAGCTCATAATTAATAGTTTTCATAAACACCAGTAATTGGCTCGATATTTCAATGACAGAGAACATATATTACACATCTTACGTCTGTAGATTGCCACCAGGCGGCCAGCGTTGGTGCTGGTAAGGGTTATTGGGAGGTCCTCGGTTCATGCCAATGCCTCAAAATGAAAAATGAAAAGAAATCTTATGTTTGTAGATTACACAGTCTTTATTAGTGCAACTCAAAAATCTAAAGACCACCATTAATGACCACCTTTGGGACAGAAGTCTAGAACAAATGGAAACATGGACTGTCTAACAATTGCAGTGTACATCAGCCTTTTAGAACCGTTTGCATGTGAATCAACAGCTGAAGAATTCAGCAATTTTAGCTCCAAATAAAGGGGTGGCAACACATGCACTTTTATTAGCAGGACGTTGGACCTTAGCTAAGGCCTGGTTTGGGATTGCTGCTGCTTTTCAATAAGTGGCACCTGAAGCAGCTTTTGGCAGCTGCCTCCAAATTGCTTTCAAAAGCTGTCCCAAAATTGAATTGACTTTCCCAAAGTTTTTTTTTTTTTTTTGATAGGCAGCCGTTACCAAACATATTTTGGAACTGCCTTCCACAGAAAAAGCGTGAGCAGTTACAGGATCCATAGTTTGAGAGAAGTGAAAGTTGCGTGAAATCTTGTGGTGGAGGAGCCAAAAGGTAAATGCATTATGCTCATTTAGAGCAAAACAAAATGGCTCTTGTTATTATCTTCGACCACAACATTCAAGACCTGGAATATTTACAGTGGAAACCACAGCGCCTCATGGACAGTAGAGTTTGGGTTAGTAAAGTTGCTTCATGTGCAGCACTATTGGTGCAAATGTAACAACAGCTACTTTCATGTGTACAAAACATTAGAGGCTCCAGAGGCTAAGCCTCATTATCAGGTCAATAAAAACTAGATGTACTAACGAGTTGTTTATGTCATGTGATATAACTGATATTTAAACATCATTTAGCATGTCGGAATTGAAAGCAGTAATAAAAGGTTTTCTGAAAAATCAATAATTATATAGGAGTGTTACTATAGTAGAAATAAAAAGATCCAGGAAACTGTATATAGGTGGAGAAGCAAATAAATGAGGGCCAGCTAGAGAAGTCATTTACTCACAAGCTAAAAGTTAATAGGAAATTACTAATTCTAAATTAACAAACATCTGGTACTTCTAAAATGTCTTTTTACTACTATTACACTTCAAAACCATCATCCAATACTAGTCCAAAGAGTTGCAACTTTAAGTACTGTACTCTAAGAAACTTTGTAAGGATGCTGGTTTCTTTTAAAGAAAGGAGGAATAGGTTCTGTGCCTGCTATGGTTTCAACAAAAGGAAAAAAAATAGTTCATCAAAACCATTTCTAGATAATTCTGATTGTAAGATAACAACACTGTGAAGGAACAGACAGGTAACAGAAGCTTATCTGGCAATACATCAATTGCTCAAAGTTTGGCAGTAGCCTCAGCAGCAGGCATTGCCCTGAGAGCTCGATCTCGTCTTTGAGGCTTCTTTCCTTTGTTTCCATTAGCTCTTCCACTAGCAGCTCTCAACCTACAGGTATTGATTCTAATATAAGTATTGTAAAAGAAAGTTACTCTTGTGTTGTGTTTCTTCTTCATTGTATGGCCTAAGTGCGTATTTGTATTTTACTTTTCCTTTTAGTCCCACATTGGATAGGCTCAAGGAGGGGTGTGTCACCCTTGCCTATAAGTATGTATTCTGTATTCCTAATGAAACTAAGTTAATTAAGTTGAACCAACTTCTCAACAAGTATAATACATATAAGTCAATTCACCACAAAAGAAAGCATATTTCTTGGTTTGGACGAACTTAATCAATAACATTATTCCACGTACAGAAGTTTGAAATATGATCCAAAGAAGATGCACTGATACATTGTACTAACCTGGTTATTTAAAATAGCTCGTGCAGCAAGGTATTTTTAAACAATACAAAAGAAAAAGATAGATAATTCGATGCAGATTTTGACATGCTACCAGTAACATAATCTATTCTTCTATACTATTATATAATGTGAAAAGTAGGCTTCACCGTGAAAATTTTCTTTCCCAAAATACCTTCAATATATAGAATAACTAAAAAAATAGATGCAATAAATTCCATTGACAACCATTTCAAAGATGCATGCTGGAGGAATTAATGTATTACGAAAATCGAATGGTTCATGCTACTTGCTATGTCTTCTAAGTTGTTATCACGGAATTCGAATGGTTGAACCCATAACTTATATAATTAAAAGCAGCAGAGTTAAACCAACTCATCAACATCATCCATTTCAAGTGTCTTTTAATCTTTCTAATTATAATATATGAATAATGGATTTTGTTAATGTGTGCCCTAAGGGCACATGTTAAGGATAATTAATGCACAATTTTTTACTTTGAAAACTGTGTTCCACATAATAAGTATTAAGAAAGTAATTTTTTGCATTGGAAAATGTTATCAAGACCCAATAAAATAATTTTTCAATGCACAAAGTTTTTTGCATTGTATATTGACTACATTTTCCAATGCAAAAACTACGTTTTTAATGTTTATTGAGTTTTGAACACAATTTTCAAAGTAGAAAGCTATATATTAATTATCCTAAACATGTGTCATTAGGACACATGTTAACAAAACCCATGAATAATAAATACGTGCAACACACGTGCATAGATACTAGTGTAACATAATATAATATTTTAGACTTTTAGTTGATGTAATCTAGAATGCTGACACAGCAAGGAAGAAGCTATAGGATTCAATGCCGGTATATTTAGCCTGGATTTCACTGGAAAATTCCCAAGGAGTATTTGTAATAGAGTAAGGTCTACGGATGAAGGTATAGATAAGCTGATGGGTTTTAATTAAGAGATGATATATGTTATATTTATTAGGTGTTTCTCTGAGCTGAGATTTGCGTGTAGTTCATACAAGAAGCAGAAAATTTTCAAAAAGATAACGAAATATAATTAAATAATAAATAAGATAATAAGTTTGTAAAAATTCAGAAAAGATAACAAGTCGCTAATGCTTCAGGCTACAATGGCGATGTGAATGATTTTTTTTTTTGCAAGAACAACATTTTGTTATGTAAGCATTAAAAATAATAATCACAATGGTTCCAACATTTGTTTGCTAACATGCAACTTTTGCTAGGTAAGTTTTTTGTGTTCCAATGCTTGTTTGCTAACATGAGCTAACTTTGTTGTGTTCCAATGTTTGTTTGCTAACATGAGCTAACACAAAGATGAGCTAATTCTATTGTGTTCCGATGTTTGTTTGCTAACATGAGCTAACATAAAGATGAGCTAATTTTATTCCAATGTTTGTTTGCTAATATTAGCTAACTTTGTTGTGTTCAAATGTTTGTTTGCCAACATGAGCCGATGAGGTGAAGAGCTATAGCAAAAAACTTTGTTGTGTTCCAATGGTTCCAATTTTATTTTAATTACACTGAGATCGCCATTGTGTTTGGCGCCATGGATGCAAAGTGTGCCCAAGTCGTCAGTATGTTTGGTGATAATGATATGGCTGCTTTAAAAGAAACATCATCACTAAAAGCTCGAGTTATGGCGAAAAAATCAAAAGAAAGAAGTTATGCATTCGTGTCGCCAATGCTACTGGCGACATGAGTGCCAGATGCATTGACGACTTGTTATCTTTTTGAATTTTTACAAACTTATTATCTTATTTATTATTTAATTATATTTCGTTATCTTTTTGAAAATTTTCTGATACAAGAAGTATCACCACAAATGATCTGGCATTTTGGATAAACTTTGTTATTATGCCAAGTCTAACATTCAAGCAAGAATGATCAAAGGCAGCAAGTTTGCCAAGAACCGCATCATTTTTCAATTTTGGTATTCCAGCAATGGGTATACACATAACTGAAAATCCTGAAATTATTTTTTTAGGTATGCTAAGATCAGCCAATGCTTAAAGAGGACAAATGTCATGCACAATTTTTTTAATTTTTTGCTCCATCGAGACTGCCCTGCAAAACCCTCTCCAGACTTGGGTTTAGTGGAAGGCTCTAGAATTCTTCATAGCATGGTGGGAGTCCTCTTGAATTCTCACGAGGCTTTTCTAAATTTCTAGAAGTTCTAGACTCTTCTTATCAGGCATAGAAGCTTCCAACCATTAGATGTTGGACAAGTGGCACAATCATGGCCACTCTTGTAAGTCCCTTGGGCCTATAAGAGCATCTCCAACCCTATTGTCTTGTTAAGTGTTGTGAGTCTTAGGTGGCTCCTATGTGGCATGAGCCACAAGATAATTTCTTGTTTATGTGGCAAAACTATATCTCAAAAGACAATGAGATAGAAAAACTCTCTCCAATGCAAAAGTATTGTGGAGACAATAAAAAGTATTTTTTCTAACTTCCAAGGCAACTCCTCCACTTCTTCAACTTTTTTATAAATATTTCTATTCATAATTGATGATGTGGAGACAAAGTCATTGTGAAGTGCATTGTCTAGATCTAGACAACCAACTTCACATTCTCCTTGCCATGTCATTGACATGTCAACTTCATGTTTTATTCTACATTTGCATTGGAGAAGAATTTTTGGAATGAAAGTTTGTCGTTCCTATGTGGCAACCATTTTTTCTAAACTCACAATAGGGTTGGAGATGCTCTAAATAGGGTGTGAGTCTCATTTGCTCATCACCACAAAACACTTCTAAGTTTTTTTTTTCCATATAGTGAAGTTCTTTCAAGTTCCACTTTTCTCTTATTATATTAGCACGCTAGCTAAGTTTGTTGAGACTTGCACGGGCCTTCGAGGAGAAAGTTTGTATGCCGCACGAAGCAAGGTGTAAGTAAAACCACTAAGTCGGTGACAAGTGGTATCGGAGTGAAGGTTGATTGTCATCATTGTCGTCATCCGACATCATCCAGGAGCGTCCCAGATCGTCCAAGGAGAGAACCAAGAACACCAAGAGGGACATGAACAAGGAGATGTCATTGGAGCATGTCCTTGGCAAGTTGAAGTCTCTAGCTCTTGGAGAAGGACGTAGCGGACATAGAGTTACAAGTGGAGTAAATCATGCGACTTATGAAGAGTTCTCTCGTGGATTGGAAAGTGGTATTTTCAATGCCATTATGCTATTAAGAAAGCAACTTCGTGAGTATTGGGCCAAGTTCAAAGAGGAACACAAGACGGTTCGTACGGAGATTGATGAACTTTGCGGGTATCGCGAGGTGGCTCCTGCAGAGATTGCGGAATTATGCGAGAAACTCAAAACTAAGACAGTGATTCTCGAAAAGGCCATTGCTAGTAGTGAGACTTCGAGTAGGGAGGCACCAAAGACGAAGTATTCCGAGCCAAAATTCTTGAGCGATGTTTGAGATGCGAAGAAAGTGCATAATTTCCTATGGAACATAGAGCGGTACCTTAAGGCGCCTCACATCGAAGATGAGGCCAAGAAGATAAATAGTACTTCACTCAATGTATGATGCTATGTTGTGAGGCGTCGCAGGTGCATGGAAAGTAAGAAGGGCTCAATTGAACTTAGGGGAATCTCAAGAAGGATCAAGACTAAGTTCTACACTGAAAATGTCGAGTTCATTGCAAGGAGGACTTTGCGACAACTCAAGCACTGTCACCCCCAGTTTTCAGGAACAGGGGTATTTTTGTCATTTTATATTTTTGAATATTTTTGAAATTTATTTTATTATTTATGATATTGTTTTGGGGTTATTTGAGTCAGGTTCGAATTTCAGCTCATTCCGACTTGTATCGGGGACCCGGGGTAGCTTAGACTCTGATCGGGACCCAACTGGAACCGACCAACTTGTCATGACCAAACCCAGATATTTATATTTGACTAATCCCATTTGATTTTAGTGGGATTAGGGATTAGAATTAGATTTAGAACTTGAAATTTGGAGTTTTCAAGTTACCATTTTGACCCCAACTCAAAATCACTCATTTCTTTGACTTGGAGGGCATTTTGGTAAATTGTCAAATGCCCCCAACCCTCTAAAATGTGGCTGGTCAGCAGCAACACTCCCTCTCTTCTTCCCATTTTAAGAAAAACTCTCTCTTCTCCTTTCTCTCATTCTACAAAGACCCCTTTCTTTTCCCTTTGAATTTTAAGCTCCAAAGTAAGTCAAATCTCTTCTAATTCTCTTCCATACTCTAGATCTCTCTCTAATCTTGGTGCTAACCCTTGTTTATCGCTTATTTGTGATTTTTATCTAGGTAGAACCTAGCATGGAGGGGTTGGAAGCTTAGATTTGGCTCTTGACCCAAAAAGAACCAAATTTAGGACTTTTCCTTGGAATTCCAACTCCCAAGAGGTAAACCCTAACTCTAACTCTTGTAATTGCTCCTAATTAATGTTATTTGTATATTAGAGGATACCCGAGACGTAGGACAACGCATTAGAAGAGGTTTGGAACCCATTGGACTCAATTCGGGACTTTCGGGCTAGGTTTAGTGCCAATTTTGGGAAAAACCCTAAATTGACATGTTTGGGTGTTACTCCTAGCCTAATTAGACCTAATTAGGTTAGTTTGGGTGAGATGAGGCTAGGTACGTGTCCATATTTGGATACGTGGGGTCGTTTTGCAAGAAATCATAAAAATATGTTTTTTCGGGGTTTTCGGATTCCAACACACGGATGACTTTTTGCATCGACACTAGAATTGACAAGTTAGTACTTAGAATATGTTCTAATCATTATTTAGAACTTGTGGGTAGAGTTTGGGTCGAATTCGGATAGGTTTGGTGTCCGTATCACGCGGTATCGCGAATCGGACACCCCGGAGTCGCCAGAATGGCCATTTGGCCATTCGGGCCTCGTTTCTCGTTTCCGCTCGCGTGCGCGAGTTAGATTTCTTGTGTGGGGCACGTGTCTAGGCCCTAGAGTGTAGAATTGCACGATTTGGGTATTCGGATAAGGTTTTGGGTCGTTTAGGAATATATATGTGTATGTATCCATGTGTGTGTGTGTGTGTGTGTGTGTCTATATATGTAGATATATATATATGTGTGTGTGAGTGCGACATATATATATAGAGAGAGATGGATATAGAGAGTGGTGGTAGAGTTGGCTTTTGGATTGTGTGTGTGTTGTATAGAGAGAAATTGAGAGTGATTAGAGAGTTAGAGAGAGTGAGATAGGTGAAGGAAGGGAAGGGGGAGCTGCTGCCCCTTGGCAGCAGCTAGCATGTATCAGTCCCCACAAGGGGGACTGATTTCAGGGGCATTGACAGCCCCTAGTAGCAGCAGCTAGGTGCTGCTGATTGCAGCCGTGTGTAGGGGAATTAGCCCTTAGAAAACAGCCCCTAGACCATCCCATTCCAGCCCCCTCTTGACACACAATTCAGCCCATTATTAACCCCCAATATCAGCCCCTTAACACCCCATGGACAGCCCTATACTTGACCCCCATTGACAGCCCAATTCACTCACAAACCAGTCCCAAATTCAGCCACCATTAGCAGTCCTAAACCAGCCTATTGCTGTCCTGAAAACAGCCCCTATATCACCATATTTCAGCCACATATAAGCCCATATTTGCACATATATTCAGCCCATGAACAGCCCTACAAATCAACTCCAAATCAGCCTATAAGCAGCCCTTACATTCAGCCATATATCACCCCATATTCACCTACAAATCAGCCAATGGACAGCCCCAATTCAGTCCAAATCAGTCCACTTAAATAGCCTATAAGCAACTCCAAATCAGTCCACATATTGACACATTTGACAGCCCTATTTTAGCCCATAGGACAGCCCTATAGGACCCCCAAAATCAGTCCATTAGACAGCCCCAATATCAGCCCACATTAGCCTTTAGTATCATCTATTCACTCACCTTTCCATTCATACATTCATGCATTCCATTTCATTCATTTGTCTTCCATTCATTCACTCTTTCATCCATTCATTTTCCATTCAATACATATACCATTTGAACCCCATGTTGCCCCACAAATAGATCCCTTAGATGACCTATATAAACCCTTAGTTAGTGCCTAGTTGAGTGGTGTCTAGTGTGGGTTGAGTATCTAGTTGGAGGGGTTAGTGAGTGTTTGTGTTAGTGTTAGTAGTGAGTTGGTTAAGTTAGTGTCCTAACTAAGTTAGTATCATAGTAGACTAGTTAGAGGACTAACCTAGACACTAGGAGAGTGTGGGAGAGTGAACTAGGAAGGTTGGATAGAAGATAGAGTGTGGTATCTCAAGATACCATAGCGTATCATGACGATACCCTAAGGTAATGTTGGGATGACCAACATGGAAGATAAGACGGATTAGATGCCCAAGAATCCTAGATTTTTTGGTTGGTAAACCCTAGATAGGATAGTATCTAGCTACCCTAAGAAGTCTAGGCTAGTATCCTGAGATCTAGAGGGGTTTTCTTTGTAATGGACAAGGTATCGGGAATACCTTGTAAGGGTAAACTATGGGGTATAGGATAATGTAAGGTATTGGGTTTCTGATTGCTAGATGGGCTTAGAAATAGGTTGTCTTGGTAGGTAATGACTAGATGAGAGTAGTTTAGACTAGTCTTGACCCCCGTTGACCAAGAGTTGACTTTTTGACCGAAAGTCAACTTCAAGTCAACACTTGACTTATAATTGACCGAAACCAAACCAGAGTTGACCAGTTGACTGAAAATCAACTGTTAGTCAACATTTGACTTGTTTGACCTAGGGTTGACTCAGTGTTGACCAGAGTTGACCAGAGTTGACTTTTTAACCAAAAGTCAATTGTAAGTCAACCTTTGACCCAGATTGACCTAGTTTGACTTGGATTGACTTTCTGTGACCTTGGTTGACCTAGTGTGACCTAGTTTAGCTTGGTGTGACTTAGTTTGACCTAGTTTTGACTTAAACTTGCATATCATGACTCGATTAGCTTTCCTTTCATTATTAAACCATGTTTTGACTTGTAGTATCTCATCTTTAGGTCTGTGATTACTCTGAGCGTCTGTTCACCTTATCAGCTCAGGACCACATGCAGTACATTCTCTGATAATATTTCTATTTTATGATATCGTATTTGTTTCTAGTATTTAGTGTAGATATCCTTGTTCTCTTGACACATGGTGCACACAGATTGATATTGTCTGGATCCCGTCATAAGATGTTATTCCTCTTATATATGGTATACACTGGGCAAGTCTTCATTATTTATTGTTCATTGTATAGATACGATTCCTGCGTAGGCTCGCGACCTCCTCAGAGAATACATGTCTTGACGTGTCATGACTGGATCCACTATATTAGTCAGGGATGGGGGTGTTAGCGTAGATATGTGATCAATACCTCATAGTATTATATTGTATCATCATTGTATCACTATAGTATCCTCATTATATAGTGTTAATCATACACTCACGTATGATTAGCCAGGCCAAATATTGTATCAAGTTCTAAGCCGAGCACATGTTGAAACTAGTGCTAAACTCACATAGATAGCAGTTCCAGATTTCGTACATGTTATACATTGTTTTCTTGCCTTATCTCATTACAGTTTTGATATACTCTGCCAGGATACATGTACGCTCTACTTTACCTAGTATATTCTCTCTATCTACTGCTACATTTTCAATATCGTATAACTAGAACTGTTGTTTGAGATTTTGTACTCGTTCCTGTCCTGACTGGACCTGTTGAAAATATTACAGATGATAATGGTGACTGTCCTACCTTCTATGGGGCACATGAGGGTGACACTCAGGAGCCCGAGGAGCATCTAGCTCAGTAGAGGGTGCTTACTCTAGTCTAGTATTTTTAGTTTTCAGTTTGTATCGGATTATTCCGATTGTTAGTTGAGACTTAGTTATATTTCAGGACTTGTATTTATTTGTGTTAAACATTTACTTTGTGTGGTGTGATAACTCTATTTATATTCAGTTTCTTCCTTTTATCTGATTTTATATCGTGCTATCTTTCCTAGACTTGTGATTGAGATATAGAGTTGAGATGTTATATTATACCTCCGTGCGGAGATGACAGGTTTATATATCTTGTTGTTAGATGTTATAGAGGACCTATACAGCGTTCTACCGCCGACACTGCAGCGTAGGCTGGACGTACCCACGTTTTCGTGCCCCTAAAAAGGGTGCGGGTCGTGACAAGCACACTGACTCACTCATGGACTATGTTACGGAGTTCACTTGACTCATGCTTGCCATCACTAATATAAAGAAGATCGTCTATTCTTCTTCCTTGACAGGTTGCAACCGTGGGCGGCACAAAAGTTGCAGAGGCAATGTGTTCAAGACTTGAACATTGTCGTCTCAACACCCAGAAGCTTACGGAGTATTGACGGAACAATACGACTAAATCAAAGACAAAGACCACAACCAAGACCAATGGTGGAAGAGAGAAGAAGAACAACAACAGAAAGGAGACTCCATCGAAAAACAAGCAGCAAGCGAAGCCTCAAATGGAGCACACAATATCGTGTTACGTGTAAGGAGGTAGTCACTTTGCACAAGATTAGAAGAACAAGGCCAAATGGGTGAACAAGGTCCACGCGAGGAGGTTGAGGCCGAGAAGCCACGAATAGGGGCTCAAATGGGAACCTTGCGCTTGCTCAAATACTTAGAAGAGCAAGCCTGCAACAGCCAAGGACCCGAGTCGAGAACTCATGTATGTGGACATGAAGATCAATGGCAAGAGTACGAGGACGATTGTCGACACGAGGCTAGGTCCAACAACTGAGTCTGACACCTGGATTTAGTACTAGAGAACGACTCGAGCAAGATAAAGACAATTAACTCGGTGGCTCGCCCCATGCAAGGGGTGGCCAAAGAAGTAAAGATAAAGATGGAAGATTGGACGGGAATAACCAGTCTCGCAGCCACACTGCTCGATGACTTCAAAATGATTCTCGGTATGAATTTTCTTACTTCAGTAAAAGCGATACCAATGTCGTATTTGAGAGACATCTGGACTATGGAAGAGGGCTCGCCATGCATGATGAATGTTGCACGAGACGAATCCTTGAAGGAGAAAGCTCTCTCTGTCATCCAACTCAAGAAGGGTGTCACACACAGAGTGACGAAATACTTGACGATACTCAAGATGGAATAGGTGTTCGCGCAGAGGGATCTTTTGTCAGAGATTAGCGACGTCCTTATAGAGTTCATAGATGTCATGCCGCAAGAGCTTCCGAAGAGACTATCTCCACGGATGGAGGTCGACCACACTTTCGAGTAAGAGCCGAACACAAAGCCACCCGCCATGGCCCCATATTGTATCGTCCTGCCAGAGCTCGAGTTGAAAAAAACAACTAAATGAGATGCTCGATGCAAGATTTATTAGGCCATCCAAGGCCCCGTTCGGTACACCGATATTGTTACAAAGGAGGATGAGACCTTCGTTTGGGCATCGACTACCATACACTTAACCAGGTGACCGTCAAGAGCAAATATTCCATCTCATTGATGGCGGACTTGTTTGATCAAATGGGAAAAGCAAGATACTTCTTCAAGCTGGACTTACGCCTTGCGCTTGGGATATTATCGGGTGCAGATAGTCGAGAGAGACGACGTGCATCACAAGGTATGGAGGTTATGAATTTTTAGTCCATTCTTTTTGGATTAACAAATGCTCCTGCGACATTTTGCAGACTTTTGCTCCACTCTTCTTTTATACTCTTAGCACGCTAGCTAAGTTCGTTAGAGGGAGGCTTGCACGGGTCTTCGATAATAAAGTTTGTGCGCCGTATGGAGCAAGGTGTAGGCTAAAACACATAAGTCCATGACACAAAGCTCTAATGAACATTCTTCTATATGTCTTAAAAGTCAAGAAGAAAGAGCCACATGGCTACTCTAATGAACATTCTTTCGCCTTAAAATTCGAGAGATTCCTTTTTAAACAAGCTACTTATTGTTATGGATTGGATTAGTTTCACCTAAACTGTGACACAGTGCTATCATAATAACATGCACAAAAACTGAGTGCAATATATGAAGTCTGTGAGCTGAAACCTTCTAGCTTCCTCATCCCTTAGTTTAGCATCCATCTCTTTGCTTGGAGGATATTGTGGCAGACTTGAAGGCTCACATGCGTAAGGTTTGGTTGTAAAGAACTGCAAAACAATATTCATATAGGTCATGGACGCACACTCTTATGCTGATATACATAGGATATCGGGGGTACATTGGAAAAAAAAAGTATCCGAGTATGATGCCTAAAGAAAAGAAGAATTGATACATATAGCATAAACAAGATCCATTGCTACATAAGTATGGGCTGGCCACAAATAAAATGTAGTATATTGTTCAAGTTAACTTGCACGCACACATCAACACATAAGGCAATTCTTTCTTTATACATCGTGCTCATCTTAACTAATCTCCGAGTATCTATTAAATAATCAATTTTCAATAAATTGAACATGTTTAAACCATATATAATTTATTCAAACTAAACTATCCATACAAATCATGTAAACTACATTTTTCATGACAACTCTTTATCTTGAGCATCTATAACCTTACTAAATTATTGGTGCTACTGCAAACGAGCTGGCAGCAGGCTGTCAACAAGTAAAACAAAATTCATAATGACCACCCTTATATCGTATAGGAAACTATAAATTATTATATGACGTAAAAAATAGGCACAACAATCGCACCGATAACACTGCTGCTGATGATCGTGTTAAAGGTGGCATGTCTATGACATTCTATACTGCACAGGCACAGATTCGACACAACATGTTTCAGACACAACGACATGGATTTGGAACCTTTTTTTGGGTGTCCTATTGTATGGGAGTGTCAGTGGTGTGTCCAATACGCGTATCCGACACAATACGGCATGAATTTTGGAGTGCCTGTGCTTGTTAGATGACATGCTAAGAGTTCCCCAACTACAATGTTTACGACATTGTGGGCAATTTAAAGTGTTGAACTTCAAGACAACAATCGACTTAAAATTTGAAAAATAGTCTTCCCTGCCGACCATTTGAATCCCTAACAGCATTTGGGGATATTGTAAGATTAGACTTTTGAAGAGAGAATATGATTAAGAGTTACTGTAGATAGTCCCACATCAAATGTGAGAGGAGAGATCTCCGATCTCACTTTTGTAAATAATATATAGCCCTGGCTACTGTGCCTAATAGATCATTGATTCCATACTCTAAAATAAACTTTTGGTCTCCTGATGGGAAATCCTGATGGTATTTAAGATGTGTCAACCCAAGTAACTAACTAAGACTCGTAGGTGCCCAAAAGAAAAAGAAAAAGAAAACTCCTTGAAGCATATTTCTGCTATTCCTGCTGCAGCTATATTGTTCATTGTTGTACTATCAAGCTATTAAACTTTGCACAAAGTACAATTTGGATTGACACCCCAAAGTAGAATGAGATGACTGCATTCTGCTGAGTTCCAACACTTGACATGAGTATTGGTTGGAACTCCATTTTATGGAAGTATACCATGACTAGTGAGTCTAACAATCCCATTCATTTCAGATGTTGAGAAAATGAAACTTTATGCTTCTGACATAGCAAAAGTCTCTTTGCTCGTCTGGCATTTTATGAACGTAGTTCTTTTACTAAGGTTTCCAACAACTACTCAAAATATTTACAACTTTACAGCTGTGAAATGAGTAATAAGAAAGATCCATAAACCATTTTGTATGCCTTCATAAGCAACCCTATACTTGGAGGAAAAGACACTTAAATGTGTTTGTCTAACATTGGATAAACATCAAAATCGGTTAGAACTTATATAGAGCAAAAAGAAAACGGGCCTCAATTTACCTGTACAAGCATGGCACAAGCCTAAATAGTGTTACTTTGACCAGATTACCAGGTTAATCCGAATCAGCTAGATGGATTTGTTTCTTGCAATCGTCTGATTGGCTAAAAGTAAAGCACAGAGCCCCTTTTTGAATGCATTACAGTCCACATGTTGTTTCTTTGTCTACCGTAATGGATCTTCATTGTGTTAACCAAATGCTTGAAGCCTTGAATACATACAAGACTAAAATTTTGAGAGGTGACTACCAAGTCTCTGGAGAACTAATACAAATGTTACCATTAGTCCTTTGTACTGTTGTTACATAAACACAAATGTGCTTGTTCTAGAATTCATGGTATTGTCACGTTCGTATTATCCTAATATGACATCTTAACAGTGTGTACCGAATGCAAGTGATGCAGTAATTGATCAACGGGCAAATACAAAGCTTCTAATGACATGATAATTATGAAGCATAGTCAGCTTTTAAATTTTCATGCAGGCTTATAATGTGTTGGGATCTAATTCTTTAAAGTACTAGCAATAGCATAAACAATAATGATAATCGAAAGAAGCTTAGCAGAAAATGAAGGACAAATAATGTTTTCTTCTTCCTGAAATATCATCAAGCTAAAAGGATAGTTTAATTAAAGTAGAAGGAGAAGCCACCCCATTCCCCACATCATTAACATGCTTAAGTAGAAATTTCATAAAATCAGGACTTTGTTTAGTACAAACTTACTCCGCTCTTTAATGCAGCAGAGGCAGTTTGACGTGCAGCTGGATCTATTGCAAGAAGCGTTTCAATTAGAGGTAGTGATGATGGTGGAAAATCTTTAAAAGTCTCTGCTATGCACCTCTTATATGGTTGTTGAGGCTTAAATAATGTGGCGTGCGGCAACTTTGACTTCTTACAGTATCCATCTGAAGGGGAGCCACAGAGCTTGAAAATCCTATGCAGCTGTTCCACCTAAGAGCATCTCCAACCCTATTGTCTTGTTAAGTGTTGTGAGTCTTAGGTGGCTCCTATGTGGCATGAGCCAGAAGACAATGTCTTGTTTATGTGGCAAAATTATATCTCAAAAGACAATGAGATAGAAAAACTCTCTCCAATGCAAAAGTAGTGAGAAGACAATAAAAAGTATTTTTACCAACTTCCAAGGCAACTTTTAAGACAACTACTCATCTTCTTTCTTTTTTCTAATATTTTTTTATTCATAATTGATGACATGGAAGAGAAGACATTGTCAAGTGCATTGTCTAGAACAAGACAATCAACTTCACAATGTCTTCTTTAATTTTTGCCACATAAGCTCACAATTGACTTGACAATTGCATTGGAGAAGAACTTTTGAATAAAATTTTGTCATTCCTATGTGGCATTAACTTTTTTCCAAAGTCACAATAGGGTTGGAGATGCTCTAATAGAGGTGAACTTGGTTACTAGTGTCTATAAGTATCAATAAAATCATAACAGTTTACTTTTATGCTTGGACTTTGGAGGCAATAATTTATTACGGACAGTTGTGGGTACTTGTAAAGTCCCCATTGAAGTTCATTTTCCAAGATTCGTGCAATCCCTCGAAGTAAAAACCTAATAGTTCTCGTGAGATATTATCTGAGAGTATGGAACTAAGATATGATTTTACATGTTACGTAACTGAAGATATCCATCATATTCTATAAGTTGTAGGTCCTTCCTGAGAAACAAGACAATGGATACTCTAGATCTACTATTTCACCCTGCAACAAATTCTGTGGCCCTTCCTGAGAAACAAGACAATGGGTACTCTAAATGCTAAATTTGTATACCAACAAGTCTACAACATGTTAAATGCACTTGATAATCTCGTGCTATAGGATCATATATGTAGAACTTCCGCGGCCCTTGGGGTCACCAAAAGCTGAAAACTGAGAGATTCAAAATATAAATAAGGTGTAAAACTGATTATTTGCTTGATGTGATTGGAAATAAAGTCGCGAAGAAAAACCATGTGTTGCATAAGGTCGTGGCAGCAATCTGAGTCTTTTGGCAAGTTTGTGGCCAGAACAGGAGTTCATTGTGCACCAAGTTAGAGAAGGTTTAGGTGTAATTTAGTACTCTGAGCAGAGGAGTAAACCATCAACGAGCATTCATAATCATGTCATTGTTTCCAAGATGAGGTATTCCAAGTTGCACTAGATCTGTCTATTAAATTGTTATCCAAGCAGCAGCATTGTGTTCATATGCGACTACAAAGGGTTTAGGCCGATTTAAAGATCACGTTGGACGTAGTAATGGGTATTGATGCATAAGCACATTTTACAAGAGCGGTCAGTTATTGTACATTTTCAAATTTTGGTGACAGCAAGTTAAACACAGTGTGCATGCCAGAAACCACTGGTTGCAGTCGGTTCAATGTAATATATATACGACATATACGACAAATGCAAAGTCAGTTAACATTTTGAAGGGGACAGGTATGGAACATAGGCATATCACATTTAGAGCTGGAAGTAATAGATATTCAAAATAGTTAGTGACTTCAATAACTATAAGGCAGGCTAAGTTTAATAACAACCTCATTTCTCCCAGGCATAATAGGCTTCCCAGACAGCAGCTCGCAGAGAATGCAGCCTGCGCTCCACAGATCCACACCGACACCGTAATAAGTGCACCCCAACAGAAGCTCGGGCGCCCGGTACCAAAGCGTGACCACCCGGCTGGTCATCGGCCGCCTGTACTTGGGGTCAAAAATTGTAGCAAGCCCAAAATCCGCGATCTTCAGCACCCCGGCATTGTCGAGAAGCAGGTTGGAGCCCTTGACGTCGCGGTGCAGCACCCCTCTGCTGTGGCAGTGTTCGAGGCCCGAGAGCAGCTGGTGCATGTAGCACTTCACCTGGGGCTCGGTGAAGGCGATCCCGGGGGCGGCGGCGAGGCCAGCGAGGTCGTGTTCCATGTACTCGAAGACCAAGTATAGGCTGGAGGACATTCTCGAAGTGACCAGTCCTTGGAGCTTGACGACATTGGGGTGGCCATGGAGCCGGCGGAGGATCAGGATCTCCCTGGCCATGAACTTGACGCTCTCCGGCTCGAGGTTTGTCTAAGCGGACCTTCTTGAGCGCGACGATGCTGCCGGTGATGGTGTCCCTGGCCTTGTAGACGTTGCTGTAGGTGCCCTGACCAATCTACAAAAAGATGCAAACTTTAGAACAAGAGGAGGAGGAGGAGGAGGAGGAGGAAGAGGGAAAGGAAGCGACTTTGTCGATCTTGTGGAAGGAGTCCGCGCGGCGGGGGGTCCATCCGCGGATGGCCTCGCCGGCGACGGCCGCGAGCCAGGGGGGCCAGCCGGCGGCGACCTGCTCCCCCTGGAGGTTCTTGGGGGGGTTGCTCAGCCTAGGGTTAGGGTTTGGAATTGGGGGGTTGGAGGAATAAGAGGAGGGGTCCTTGCTCTTCTTCTTCTCCTTAGCGGCGGTGGTGTTGTGCTTGGCGAGGACGCAGCCCATATCATTGGTGGAGCGAGAGGTGGGAAACCCTAGCCGAATTTCCCGCGGCGGCGGCGGTTGGCCGGAGACGGTGACGAGAGCGATATGGATTTGTTGGGAGTGGACAGTGATAGTGGGATGTCAGGTTTCAAGTGGGAAGAAGAAGAAGACGATCCAGTGGAGACGAGTTCACCATAATTACCCATTGCTTAAAAAATATATATTCTTTTTGGGAAGATTTATGAAATGCCCAAAAACTAAAAAAGTTTTATGTAAAACCCACCGCTAAAAAAACTTTCATCGCGTGCCCAGAATTAGAGAAACTTATCCAAAGCGGGTTCCAAATGACCCTTTTGCCCTTCCTTTTAATTTATTGGAAACACCCACAAAACTGCTCTTAAAAAAACGTTTCAATACTCCATCTTCTTCCATACGCTGCTCACTTTCGAATCTAGGTTTTCTCCTCAAAAATCTTCAAAAACTCGTCGAAAAATTTCGGAAAGACCGGGACGAACGACAAAAGTGCTAAAACGGAGGTCCAAACATCATTTTTTTGCGAATCTAAAATTTCGGAAGGCTGTCTAACTGTGAAACTGTTACTTTCAGTCTTCTCGACGATACGCTCATTTTGCGACAAACGGGACCTCGTTTCGACCTCCCAGTCAAAAGTTATGGCCCTCCAAAGTTTCAGCTAACCATAAAATGCAGGAGAATGGCATTCTCCGTCTTAATTTACACGGAGAATGACCATTCTCCGTCTTAATTAGGACGGAGAATGGACGGAGAATGACATTCTCCGTCTTAATTTACACGGAGAATGGTCATTCCAGTGTTAAAACGCAGGAGAATGACCATTCTCCGTGTTAAAACGCAGGAGAATGCCATTCTCCGTGTTAAATGAAACGGAGAATGTCATTCTCCGTGTTAAATAAAACGGAGAATGGCCATCCTCCGTGCTAAATTAAACGGAGAATGACCATTCTCCGTCTTAATTAGGACGGAGAATGCCATTCTCCGTGTAATTTATAACGGAGAATGGTCATTCTAGTGTTAAAACGCAGGAGAATGACCATTCTCCGTGTTAGAAACACGGAGAATGCCATTCTCCGTGTTAATTAGGACGGAGAATGCCATTCTCCGTCTTAAATAAAACGGAGAATGCCATTCTCCGTCCTAATTAAGACGGAGAATGACATTCTCGGTCCTAATTAAGACGGAAACGGAGAATGGTCATTTCCAGTGTTAAACCGTGTAATTTAGTTTTTTCAGGAATAAAGAGTTTCGTTCTTCTTTCAAAGCGATGATAATTCTTATGGAAAAGAAGAAGAAAGATCTTCTCTCCACAATTGAAGATCTGAGTTCAAATGTTTCCACGATGAAGATGATGATGATGGTGATGATGATGACGAGCGATGATCTGAGTTCGACTGAAGAAAAACACACCGAACTACGAACGATCTTTGCGATCTCTGCTGAATATGAGAGCAATGGAATTCAGATTTCCCGTGAAGAAGAAGAAGACGAAAATCGTAATCCAGATCTGAGTTTTTTGAATTCAAATACATATAGATGACCAATTCGCGCGGAGGGGTAGTTTCGGTATTATAAAAATAGCAGTTTCTAGCGGGTGGCATCTAAAAGGGAATCTTGGAATATTTAACGTGAAAATACTTAATTCTGGGTATTTCATAAAACTTATCCAGCGGGTGGGCATTTCGTAAAAGCCCACCCCGAAATTGGGTTTCTCAGCAATTTCCAGATTCTTTTTGTCCGCCAACAAGAAAAACCTACCTGTACTCTACACTCAAAAAAGGAATATTGCCCACGGGGGTAGGGGTGTAAAATGGACAAAGTAGTCCGTTGTCCGTACGTGTCCGGCTCGATAAATGGTTCGACCGCGGAACGTTCGATTCATTAACGAACAAAACTTGGACATTTTTTTTTGTCCGATTAAAAATCGGACCCGGACACGGTCATATCCATGTCCGGTCCGAATTCGTCCGCGAACAGTCCGATAGTGGAGACTCCTTTTGGTTTTGTATCAATTATGTCATAATATTTTGGTTTTGCATCAAATTTTTGTTGTACCGTCTCGATTTTTGTTATCCTTTTACTATTGTTTGTTGTATTCTATAACCTTCAATTGTATTTTCTTTCAACTAGATTTTTTGAACCAACTATTAAGGTATCTTGATAAAATAATAACTTTTGGTAATATATTTAATTGTCCACGGACCGTCCGATTGAATTAACAAACAATGGTTGTCCGTGTTCGTCCGGTCCGAACTTGAACAATGAACTGTCCGTGTCCGTCCGTCCGAACTCATTTTCATTAACGGACCGAACACGGACAATGGACTGTCCGTGTCTGTCCGGTCCGTTTACACCCCTACGCGGGGGTGACCCGTGCGTACCCGCACGCTACACGTGTCACTCCCACTGTCCCCCACCCAAAATCATTCACATCGCCATTGTAGCCAAAAGCATTGGTAAGACGTAAATTATGCATAAAACATTCAAACTAAGAGCATCTCCAATCCTATTGTCTTGTTAAGTGTTGTGGGTCTTAGGTGGCTCTTGTGACATGAGCCACAAGACAATGTCTTGTTTATGTGAAAAAATTATATCTCAAAAGACAATGTGATAGAAAAACTCTCTCCAATGCAAAGTATTGAGAAGACAATAAAAAGTATTTTTTCCAACTTCCAATGCAACTTTTAAGACAACTACTCATCTTCTTTCTTTTTTCTAATATTCTTTTATTCATAATTGATGACATGGAAGAGAAGACATTGTGAAGTGCATTGTCTAGAACAGACAATCAACTTCACATTCTTCTTTAATTTTTGCCACATAAGCTTCACAATTGACTTGACAATTGCATTGGAGAAGAACTTTGAATAAAGTTTTGTCATTCCTATGTGGCATTAACTTTTT